>JBBPBR010000008.1:42832699-42845541 GCA_037974775.1 Cicer pinnatifidum | reverse complement strand
TATATAATCACAATTTCAAAATGAGTATATAAAAACAAAGAAAATCAAACACAATGTTACTACGATCTCGATATAATTATTTATAAAATAAATAATTAAAATAAGATATATTTAGAAATAATTAAAATTCGAGATACTTAAAAATGATTAAAATATAAATATGTACACAGTTAACATTAGTCAAATATATAAGAAAATATCATATTAATTACCAACTCACATATACACTTAAACTCATATAAAATCTTGTTCTTTAAAATATTACACTAAAATACTATTATTTTTAGAAAAATATATAAAATAATAAAATAAAATATTTATTATTTATATTGCTCATTAAATATAATATCTATCAAACCAGCACATCATAGAAAGCATCCCTATAACGAAAATTACTCACAAAATTTATCAACATATATTCTAAAATAATTTTAACATCAAATTAATTATTTAAAATCCTATTTAATTAATAAAATAGTTTATTATCAAATTTAGGGTGTTACAAACATCGTTCCATAACTTAGGTCCAACAAAAGGTCATATTAATGCATTACAAAATAAAATTGTTCCTTCACAGGTAACCAAAATAAAAGTACATATTCATAGGAACCAAATTATATAGGTCCAAGTATGATTACATATTCATTATAACCAAAATAAAAATCACAAGTTTCGTGCATTCAATTGATTTGTGAATCTTGAATTTGTGGAGCTTGTGAATCTTGAGATAAAATTGTTGGTGTTTCTCCCTCATCACCTCCAACCCTTGTTGTCTTTACTCTCTTTGTTCAGTTGATGTCCTCGTGTTGTGGCCAAGCTTCCCACAGTTCTTACATTTCACAGTTGCAAACTGTCTTGGTAGTTTGTTAGAACCTTTTGACTCGTCATTAGACTTGTTTATATTTTTCTTTGGTCTACCCGGTGCTCTTCTCATGATTGGGGGATTTTTAGGATCTCCATTTGATGCATGCCAAACTTTTGGTCCATTTGATGGAATTATAATGTAAGAATAACATGTCAAGAAGTTTGTTTTCCTATTTAAACCACAACAAAACCAAAACCAAATTGCAGGGCAAAACAAAATTAGAACAAAACTGAATGTTATGAAAAAATTGAATTGCAGGGCAGAACCAAAACCAAACTAAACCAGAACCAATCTACAATAAAATTAGAACAAAGTAAACCAGAACCATGTTGTTGAAGTAGAAGAACAAAAGCATGTAGCAGAACTAGAATTGAAACCAGAACATGTGGCTGAACTAGAACCATCAATAATGCACTGAACAAGGCAAAACCAGAACCAAAAACAGAACTGAACATAACCATAACCAAAAATAATGCACTGAACATAACCATAACCAAAAATAATGCACTGAACATAACCAAAACCAGAACTGAACCAGAACTGAACAAGCAGAACCAAAACCAGAACCAGAACCAAAACCATAAATAATGCACTGAACAAGCCAAAACCAGAACTGAACATAACCATAACCAAAAATAATGCACTGAACATAACCAAAACCAGAACTGAACCAGAACTGAACAAGCAGAACCAAAACCAGAACCTGAACCAGAACCAAAACCATCAATAATGCACTGAACAAGCCAAAACCAGAACCAGAACCAGAACTGAACATAACCATAACCAAAAATAATGCACTGAACATAACCAAAACCAGAACTGAACATCAATAATGCAGAACCAGAACTCAGTTGGCAGAACATCAATAAATCAATAAATCAAGCACTGAACAAACAGAACTAGAACATAACCATCAACAAACTACAACAAGCAGAACATCAATAAATCAAGAACTGAACAAAACTAGAACAGAACTGATGAAAACTCTAACAAGCAGAAGCAGAACATCAATAATGCATAACCAAAACAAAATTGAACAGAACCAGAACTGAAGTCCTCTTACTGATCCTCATGTAAAATGGAAATTCGGGCTCACACCTAACAATGATTCTCTTTCCATCATTCTTTTTGAAATACAAGTTTTTCTTAGTCTCCGTTGCAAAATCTTTAACGGCATTCTTAACCTGCTCTTTTGTACTGCACTTTAGGCCCAACTCAAACCTTACTTCATCACCATTTTCAGGTTGGTTAAATTTAGGAAATTTCCTAACATTCTCTTCATCAACTTCACTTCCTGGTGGAGTATCCAAATCATCAGAATTCACATCATTTTCTTCAAAATCAGTTGCAGAACTAGGCCCTGGGTTTCCTCTTGGGTTTTCATGTCTTTCAAATGAATTTTCATCACCAACATTAACAAAGATCTCAGTTGGTCTTTCAGAAATCCAGTCCCAATCCTCATCCTCATATAACTCACCCATATCATCATCGTCATCATCTGAGTTAGCAACATAATCTTCATCTTCTTCACTCAGATAATCTTCACCATGGACTGCTTCAGATTCAGGTTCAACAGGTTCAGATTCTGGTTGATCTGGTTCAGTTTGAACTGGTTCAGATTCTGATTTATCTTGGTCAGCTTGAACTGCTTCAGATTCTGATTTATCTTGTTCAGTTTGAACTGCTTCAGATTCAGGTTGAACAACATCAGATTCAGGTTGAACAGGTACATATTCGGATTCATATTCTGCTTCAGGTTGAAGTGGTTCAGAATCTGGTTGATCTGGTTCAGTTTCACGATTATCTATACAGTGTTCCACAAAGACGTCAATTACGTTGAACCCTTTGACATCTTCAGGAAACTTTAATACATCCTCGTCATTGTTGAGAGGTCTAAGTCCACGTGTAAATGAGTACTTCGGATGCTCGTACCACAAATGTTTAATACTCATATATCCCAAACTTTTGACCATTTTACTAATTTGCATGTGGGACATTAAGTCTACATCCCAAGACCAATTCATCTCATCCACTTGGGCACAAACGTACATCTTCACTGGGTGGTTTACAAAACTACCCCCATGGTTAATTCTTAACCTAACCCTGTGGACTGAAGCTGGCCTACACAAAACAAACCATTGAATAAATCAAAGTTGGCCTACACTACACATGCACCACAAAATAATACAATAGAGCATATGGACCACATTATTAAAAACGAATGGACCACATTATTAAAAAGGCATAAAGGCATTGAGTTCTGTTAACAGTGTAGAGAAAAACTTTTGGCCCTAAAATCAAAGTTCAAATACAGAGTTTAATAATGTTAATAATAAAACAAAGCGAAAACCCTAAAATCACATACCTAGCACAAAACTTTGTATCTTCTTTCCTATGTGAAGATGGAGAGAACTCGAAATGACCTCCACTCGCCATTTTATCACTGATGAAAATGAAAGATGAACAACCAATCCAGAAGGACGAAAACGAAACGAAACTGACGAACACGAACAAAACTCAGTGTAGAGATGAACACGAACATGATTTCCTATCTTCTTTCCTATCTGAACACGAACACGAACATAACTCAAAACTCAGTGTAGAGATGAACGAAACTGATGAACACGAACACGATTTGCGGCTTTTGACAAACACGAACACGATTTGGGGCTTTAGGGTTCAAACAAGTTCATACGATTCTGATTCTCAATTTGCTTTCATGCAGTTGCACATGTTTTTCATTTTGTTTTAATTTAATTTTAACAATTTAATTGTATTTTTAAAAATATTGTCACAATTATTAAAATGATTTTTAAAAATATAAATTATATTTTTTAATCAGAAATAATATAATAATGAGTTTATTCCACGTAAGTGTCTGCCACGTCACCTTTTTTATTGACACGTCATTAAAAAAATGACAACTCATCATGATTTGGCCTCAAATTCTATTTGGGGGACTAAAACTGGCGAGAAACAAAATGGGGGGACTACTTTCAATTTTCACCTATAATAGGGGGACCAAAAGTGCAATTAAGCCAATAAGATATGATGAAAAGACAAAAAAACCGCGGACTTTTAAAAAAATAAGTTAAGGAGGTCTTTTACAGCGCTCTTTCAAAGAGCACATAATAGGCTATTAAAAATTAACTTATATTTTTTTAAAAATAATTACATTAAAATGAATACATTTTTCACATACTTTAAATTTTATTTATCATATATACATTAACAACGTAATTTCTATTTAATTTTATTTTTACAACTCTACTATAACATTTTAAAATTTGAACGTTTAATGTCTTTTGAAAATAATCTTAACGCATTTTATATATATAATATTACATATTTCATAATTAGATCAATATTATGAACTAGCTTTCTTTTAAATAAGTATTATTTGGTTTCTGAAAAGATTTACAATTTCTTAAGAAAATAACATTTTACTAACATAATAAACCATAACAAAATAAATAACTACAATAAAAAAAGATAATATTTTAATTTGAGTAAAAATTTTACACTAGTACAAATATTTTGCTGACACTTTTTTAACAAATTTTACTAACATTAAACTTTAAAAATAATATTATAACAAACTGTAAAAATAATATATTCGATATTTTAGAATAAAATTTTAACTTTTTGAAAATATTTTATAACCATTTAACCTTTTTTTGGATTAAATTTAACTTTCTTCAATACTAATGTATAAAATACTAATTTATATTTAAAAGACATTATATAATTACTTTATATAGAGTAGTGTTTGACTTGAAAGTTATGAACAAATAAAAACTCTTCTCAATCAACTATTGTCCATACGAACCATATTGTCAACCATCTCCATTGCGAACCATCTTCATCTTTGTTACTATCCCTACCAACTCTCATTCAAATATTATCCCTAAACCTTAAACTGCTTCAGTTTCTTCTTCATTATGTAAACTTCATACACTTGTTTCCTCATCCTCTTCATTCTCCTTCTCATTGCGAACCCTACGAACAATATTGTCTTGTTACTAACCCTCATTACGTAAACTTCATACGCTTGTTTCCTCTTCATTCTCCTTGTCATTGCGAACCATCTTTGTTTCTACGAACCCTACTCTCCTACGAACCGTTCGTATTTATGCGTTGTTCTTCTTTGTTCGTATTTTTGCGCCGTAACCATATTGTTCTTTTGTTTTTCAGGTATTGTATTTATTAGTTTTTTGTTTCAATAAAATGCATGTTGAACTTATACTGCTATCAATGCACAAATACTTATTGACTGATATGTTTTATTTTATAGTGCTCTCGTCAAACTAACAACATCGACTGTGGGTACTATATATTGCGATTCATGAAGGAGATTGTTGATATGAATCAAATTATAATCTCAGAAATGGTACGGTATTTTCATTATTTGATTTTCATATATAAACTATGCATATATTTGATTCTAAATTATTTATGTTCAATTTTTATATCGCACAGTACTTTCACTATTCTAGTCCAACATAGTCTGAAAGAGATCTAATAGAAGTAAAGGAAGACTGGGGTTAGTACGTGATTGAAATGAAAATTATTTGATTTCCTGGGAGATGGCATGCTGCAAGGGATAGTTATATGAATATATGGTAGTTCTGTTATGTGTAGTTCTGATAGTTATATGTATATGAATAGGGCACATTTGAAAAGTTGTGAATATATAGTTATATGAATAAGTATATAATTTTGTGTTGTTGTCAATATGTGAATATGTATATGAATATGTTGTGAACTAATTGTGTAAATATGTAAAGTTATAAAGTTAAATTATAAAGTTATATAGTTCTGTTGTTGTGTATTGATTGTGAAATGATTGTGTGAACTGATTCTGGATGAAAAAGATTTTGAAAAAAAAATTAAAAGACAGTGTTGTAACAGGTGCATAATAATGCATCTATTGAATGCACCTTTTACAACGCTTTTTCAAAAAAACGTTGTAATAGGTGCATAATAATGCATCTATTGAATGCACCTTTTACAACACTTTTTGAGAAAAGCGCTGTAATAGGTGCATAATAATGCATCTATTGAATGCACCTTTTACATCGTTTTTTCCAAAAAGCGCTGTAAAACGAGTATAACAAGCACGCAATGTATATCTACCTATTTTATAGTGCTTTTTTATTTTAAAAGTGTCGTTGTATCTTTTACAGTTCTAATGCTACAGCCCTTATTTTTTTGAAAAAGCGTTGTAAATGACTTAAAAAAACGCTATAAAATCGGTTTTTTCGCGTAGTGTAGTACTTAAAAAATACAGTTTACTCTCAAAATAGTTCATGACTGTATTCAATGAATCTCCCAAAAACATTAATATGGAATGAAGTTAGTACGACAAGTCCCACGTTTCTCAACACATGAACTAGTGTCTGACATTCATGGTTCTGTCTGGTTTTGATCGTATTTATGGTCACTTAGCGATAAGATCTTAGAATTCACGGTTAGGAAATATTTTATCCATAAAAAACTTAAGTACGCCTTTATATTTGTGGTCACATGATGCACTTGTGGCTAATGTCATGGAATAGTGTTTATAACATATTTTATTTTCAACCTAATCTCTTATACTTGATTCGACTTAGTGATGGAATAAGTCAAGTCGTGTGATAAAGATCCCAGTTTAATTTAAGACACACATAAAGATCCCAGTTTAATTTAAGACACACTCAGACAAGATTAGATTTTATTTAACATAAACTATATCTAGGTTTTTTAGAAATACATAAAATATTTTAGACTTATTTAAGTAAATATAAACAATGGATCGATGTTCGATATTAAAGTTCTAACTACTTGTAATTGAATGAAACTAACTATAACATATTTTTAACTAACTTTCGTCTTTATTCTCTATTTGCTTATTATGTAATACCCTCCCACAAAGTGAAGATTGGTAAATGATTAACAATCTGAGCTTGGCTACGAGATGAAAATAAGGCTAAGGTGCGAGCGCCTCTGTGAACAAGTCAGCTATTTGATTTGTGGAAGACAAAGGCAGCAACTTCATCAAACTAAGTGTCAATTTATATCTAACAACATGGCAATCGACTTCAAGGTGCTTTGATCATTCATTGGAAACTAGATTTGTAGCTATGTGGATAACACTTTTCTTGTCACAATACAATACTAGAAGCTCGCAGCAGCTGATGCCTAAGTCATCAAGGAGATACCTAAGCCATTGGAACTTACATGTAGCTGAAGCCAGTGCACTGCATTTGGCTTATGAGCTAGAACGCGATGTGGTAGACTGCTTCTTTGAACGCCAAGTAATCAGAGACTCTCCAAGGAAGAAGCAATAACCACTAACGGAACACCTTGAATCTAAGTCATTGTATCCATACAGATCAAGTGTAAAACCCTTTATGCAGCCTTGAAATGGCACATGGACGACTTCAATAAAAATTGTGAGAGCTGCTGGACATGGAATGTGATATCTGATCTTGTAGTGGTCAAGTATAGTAGCTTGCCAATAAGTCTTCTATAGCAAGCTATGTCATGGAATGGACCAACATCTTAGTACAAGTGTGAGCCAGGTTCCATGGGAGTATTGGCTGGTTTGCTGCCTAGAATTTCTGAATCAACAAGCAAGGATATCCCGAACAGATTGATAGGGAAAGATCTCATGATAAACAATGTGTCTAGAGAAAATGACACACTTCTTTATTAAATAGAATGAAAGAAAAATACAATGTGTATTGGGTTATATACAAGTTGAAATCCTAATCAATTGTAACATAAATGAAACTAACTCTAACCGATTTTGTTACTAACTTTCATCTTTATTCTCTATTCGCTTATTGCGTAATAATTGTCAACACTCCTCTTGTAGATATTTTGACTTTTGCAATGCGTTTTCTAGTACTCTTAGATGTGAATTTTCATTTCATGTCAAATATTATATAATTTAAATTTGTATATGCTATTGGATAGTTCTAAATATATCACTTTTTGGGCTTTTAGTTTTTGTAAATAAATTTTCTTATGGATTTTTTTTAATGCTTGTAAATATACACAATTTGTTTCTAATGTCTACAAAATACATTCATATTTCAATTAGTCCATTTAGAATATAAAATATGCTATTTTGACCTGTCTAGATAAAGACTCAAAATAATATTTACAGATATCATAAGCAAACAAATAAATATTTGCAAGAATTTAAACAAAGAGCAAAAGTAAAAAAAATATATTTATAAAAATTAAAAATATATTTTTACCGAAACTAACATAATAATGTATTTACAATTATTAAAAATGTATTTAAACTTATGATTTATTATTTATTTGCAAGAATTTAAAAAAAAAAAAGAGCAAAAGTAAAAACTATATATTTATAAAGATTAAAAATATATTTTTACTGAAACTAATATAGTAATATATTAACAATTATTAAAAATATATTTAAAGTTATAATTTATTTATGATCTTAAAAAATTAAAGATATGATATTTTCTCTATAACTTTCATCAATATCTCATTACAAACTTCCCATCACCGCGTAATTTTTTCAATCTACTAAAATAGCTTCTAAATTTAAAGTTAAAAAAATTGTGTGCACTCAACACAAGTCCGTCCTTACACGATATCGTCATCATGTTTCAACTAGACTATAGTTTGGTCAGGTATGTTAAATTAATTATTATTTATAGTGTATTAAAAATATTTAAATTAATTATTATTTTTATTTTATATATAATTTTAATGTCATATATTTTCTTTGGATACAAAAGAATTGGGTGAATTTTTCAAGATTGAACCCATTACAACGGGGTAGTTTGAAGATGATCGACAAAAATATGACTTATGTGTTTGTGGAAAGATGGTTTTCTGAGACATCGTTATTTCACATGCCATTTGGTGAAATGACGATTACATTGGATGATGTTGCCAATCTTATGGGATTGCCTATTAGGGGTGAGTTCTACAGTCCATCCGATGTAGATAGAGTAATGGTATGTAATCTTGCCAGTACTTTATTAGGAGTGACAGCAGAAAAGATCTAGGAGGAGACCAAAAAGACTAGAGGTGTGCACTACAGACTGGATTGGTTGAAAGAGGTCTTCAGAAGGCAGTGTGCAACACATAGATTTGATTGTGCCGCTAATGCATATATGTTGAATTTAGTAGGGAGTGGTATTTTCGTTGATAAGAGTCATACTCTAGTTGATGTGAAGTACATTCCTTTATTCAGACATTTAGACGGTACAGATAAATACGCATGAGGTACTACTGCACACGTAGTCCTTTATGACTACCTCTTAGATGCCTGTTGTTGTGACATCAAACAGATGAATATATGTCACTACTTTAGGTATTACATATTTATTTATTTATTTATTAATTTTTATGTATATCAATTATTTATTTGTTTTTAATTATTAAATATTATGTTAATTATTAATTTTTATGTATATCATTTATTTATTTATTTATTTTTATGTTTAATTTTTTAATTATTATTTATTGTTAATTATTAATTTTTTTTATTATCATTAATATATTTATTTTTATTTGCAACAGCGTTGAATTTACGAATATTTTCTAAATATTTGTAATAAAGGTGACTAAGGTGCTGACATTAAATGCTTTGCCCGAATGAATAGATGGTGCTACAAACAAGACAAGCACAAGGTCACTGAGTACAGACGTATGATTGACGCATTGACACGTGCGGCTTACATATGGAGACCACGAGAGAATCATAGGGATGTCATTCCCTTTGATGATATCATGCTCTATACTGGTCACCTCCAATTATGCAACACCGCAGTGAAATATCTGTCAGAGAGGTGTTTGAATAGTTTGAATATATCCAACATATTCCATCACCGCTACCTCCTGATCCTTCTAGATTATTTGATGTAGATGTAGAATAGTTGGAATATGTGACCCTTGTCATTGAGATATTTCACAAGATTCGTCTAGCTACATATCCATCTGAGTGTCAAGTGGGATGTTTAGAGTGGTTCTATCAGATGTCTCATCCACTACTAGTATGACCAGATGGTGTACCCCAGGTCCCACATTATAGTGTCCCAACCACCGGTGCAAATACTTCTAGTTCACAGTCACCACCTATCGATCCTACAGTAGATCGGTGATCTTATATAATAAGGGGTTGAATGAACATCAAGTTAATCAAGATGATGAGTTGTATATTCACTTTTATAAAGCTTTGTATTTATCGCGCAGTCACACTAGTTAGTAGTAACACTTTATGCGTTATTGTTATGTAATAACACTTTTATACACACTTTATGCGTTAATGTTATATCGTTTACTTTTTCACTTTATCTGTTCAGCTTCTTACCCTTACTCTTCTTCACTCGTCATTTGGTTTTGACTTTTTCAGGTGGTGGACACATTGAACTTGTAGTTGAAAAAGCAAGTTCATGCACCTTACTCTTCAATACTCGCTTTCCTATAACATCAAGTGATCAAAAACATTTCTATAAGACATTCATCTCAGTAAATATTTCCAACTCTGATCCATTTTTTATGTCGTGGGTGAGTTCATATTTCATGCTTAATTTTCTCGATTGAATATGCATAGAATCTAGAGGAATTGGTTCACCCATCAATTTATATTGTGTCAATTCACAAGCACAAGGTAACCCATATGTCGAGAGCACTCACATACAAATTTGTCAGTACCCATCCACTCAACTTTCTCGTATTCTTCATCAATACATCTTTGAGATTCTCTTGATACAAATGTATTTAATCTCTATTAAAATGGATTTATGTGTTCATACTCTTCATCATAGAAACTTTTCTGAAACGAGCCCCTGATTTTTGTTGTTGCAATCTTATCATGTTATTCATAGCCTCCCAACATTTACACATTTCACCCATGTTGTGTTCCAACATTAAATTCAGTTTCCAATGAGCTGACTCAACCCTATCATTACATATAAATTGTCACCATTGAGTAATTCAATATATAATAAAATTACAAAATCAAAATTTTAGAGTCACATGACATACTTGTTAGTCATTGTGTTTCCCAAATGCATCACTCGATTTGTCCATGCTTCAACAGATCTTTCCTTATGAGGAGTCAACCAAGTTTCTTTCACATAGTCAACAAACATTCTATTATCGACATATGATTGCTCAAACATGTGCAAACACATAATATACTCTTTTTCATCACTGCAATACATAATGTCTTTCCTCATATTCAATACTAACTCTTATCTATCCTTTAAGACATATTGCTTGTATTTTGCTCTAACATTTTTGTCGATATGAAATCGACAAAGCAAATTAATAACATATGAAAATACAATACCAACTGCATTCATTAACACAAGATCTCTATCTGTCACAATTACTTGATGAAATTAGTTTTGGGTAACAAGCAGTTCCCTTAGCCTCTCTAATGCCTAACAAAAGTTTTCTTCCCGCTTACATTCCAAATAAGCAAATCCAACTACAAATGTCATCTCTGTTAATGTCATACCAGCAATTTCAAGTAATGGCATTTTGTATTATTGGTTTTGTAGGTATTGCCTATAATGAACACAATCGAAAACAAATTCAACAACTTCACTTAATCTGGATGCGCCCAAAAAATATCTTTCATAACATCTGAATCTTCACACTTTCTATTCCAACACACATATTTTGCATCTTCAATTAACTTGAATAAATATTGCAAATATGTTCTATTACCTCTCACGTGCAGTCGAATCATAATCCTCTGTTTATATATTTGTGAGATCTTAGTAACATTGTTCTTATCTCGTCTTGCAATGAGAGTAATATGTGTCTCGGTGCAACATTATATTTTGTTAAGTCTTGAACATGTTTTTTTTCTTCTTCATTTAAGCGTCCAACAAATACATGCCCCTCCAAAGTATCAGGTAATTCATGGTTGTGAACTCCACAAATTATTTTAATTGTCCATTCTGAACCATCTTTTAATGGTTTTGATCTAAGTATTAATTATAATTATTCATATATGACCTGTGTCAAAAAAGTTTGTAGTATCGACGCATGTTTTATCCAATAATAGTAGCGATTTTTTCATATTTGTTAACATTTTAAAAAATTAATAAAATTAAAAAAAAATAAAAAAAAAAATGTTAAGAAAATAGGTGTGTACCGGAAAACTTGTTAATGAAGTTTTTCGGAAACACCTTTTGTACTGGAAAAGTTGTAGAAAAGTTTTTGGTACACATATTTTAACATTTTGTACCAGAACTTTTTTAAAAAAATTTCCGGTAAAAACCTTTTATACCGGAAAACCTGTAAATTTTTTTTCAAAAACACTATGTGTATCGAAAATCTTCTTAAAAGTTTTCCACCAAAAATCTTTTTTACGACTCCAAAAATGATGAAATGATAAAAAAAATAAAAAAAAAAAGTGACTCTGAAATTTTTAAAATAATAAAAAAAATATAAGGGTAATTTTGACACTTTTATAAAATTGTGGAGTATATGTCTAAAAATGGAGTAAATGATAAATTTTTCTTACGGTTATTAAAAGGTGATAAAATATTTTTTCATACACAAAAATATATATCTAGATTGATCAATGTGTAAAATATACTTTTAATTAATCAATTTAAATGAATTCAAATTTTTTGAAGAAATTGATAGTTAGAAAAGGAACTTCTATTATTAAAAGCATATCGGTTGGACTTTATAGGTTGTTTGCCTCCCAAAGCCTAGAGATATTCATAAAAGTATTTACAAAAACAAATTTTTGCGCAATATTTTAGAGTGGTTTTAATTAGTCATTATTTTAAGAGTAATGATATTTGAACACAATTTTAAACACAAATACATGTGGCTCCCACATAATCTCTCTTTTCATTTAATTTTTTTTTCCACACAATCTCTCTCTTCATTTAATTTCCACCTCTTTTTAGTTTTCCCTTTTATGTCTCTTTTTTTTTTCCTCTATAAAAATAAACTTCACATATTCATCTTTCTTTTC
>JBBPBR010000008.1:42768298-42830673 GCA_037974775.1 Cicer pinnatifidum | reverse complement strand
GATCAAAATTAATATCTGATACGATTTTATTAAATACTATTAATTTTATATATTAAATATTTTAGAATCATATAAACCTTTACATACATAATTTATGTGATATAAATTTTCAATCCATTGAAAAAAAATTATAAATTAGATTGAGAGAATCTAATCTCTTCGCAAATTAGTTGTAATAAACATTTGTGTGATTGGAAGAAGTAGTGAATTATTTGAGCCGGTTTACAATTGTTTTGTTAAAAAAAAGGTATTTTCATAACATATTTTTAGTCGAAAAAAACTAATTCTCAGTAAAATGTTAATTTATACTTACTTTTCTTTTGTTCAAAATATTTGCTTTACCTTTAAATTTTCTATCGTGATAAATGTTACACAAACCGCATAACTCTTGTCCGGTTGGACACTAAATAAAATTCAATTGTAGTTTGGCCCAAAGGACCACATTATTTCACCACTTCCAAGAAAAATATATGGACTTAGAAGTTAATAAAATTCAATTGTAGTTTGGCCCAAAGGACCACATTCTTTCACCACTTCGAAGTTAATGCTACAATAAATCAGTATTTAAAAATTATTCAAAATTAAAATAAAAGTTGATGAAATTTTTTTAAATAGTCTTTTTATATTTTATGGAAGAGATAATGACTCAACCAAAGTAAAAATAAAGAAAAATAAAATATCATATAAAATTCTAATTCATTGAATCAACACCAATAAATGAGTATCTTAACCGTAAAGATGGTGAAATTTGTTAATTTATACTTCTAAAAAAGTATTATCAATTGTTGTTAGTATTTCTAACGACATTTTAAGCAATGGCTTATTGTAGACATGATTGACCTCAAAATGTGTGTGAATTCTGATGCTAAAATCTTAACAAGTCATAAAATTAAGGCTAAATTGTATTTTTAATTATTTATATTTGATCTAGTTTCCACATAGGTTTTTTTATGTTTTTTTTAATTAGATCCTTTAAGTGGCACATCATTTGCAACGTTAGCCTTTATTATTGTCTGTTTGCAAAAATGTCATTTTCAATTAATTATGTTAAAAAAATGTCATGTGACTATTATCATGCAAACATGTTCATAACGGTGTTGACATGACAAATTATAAAAGTAAACAATTGTCATATTAGTCACTTTAAGTTTTGGAAAATAAACTTATGGTGCTCTAAGTTTAAACTAGTTTTCGGTGAGACTCAATCTTCATCTTTGACCTCTTCATCATTTTTCTTTTCACCATCTTCTTCTTTCACTTCATCTATAAAAAACTTAAAACTCAAAATTTATAATATTAATGGAAAAACTCAAAAGTCGACCTAGTGATTTAGAGAAAAATAAAAAAACAAAAAATTCATCGTTCCAACAAAAATTAAAAAATAAGTTATTTTAAATAAAGAGAAATTCATCATAAATCCACTAAAAATAAACGAGTTGTCCATAAATTCAAAAACTAGATCAAACATCCGAGAATTAAATTAAAAATAATATAATTCAATACTTTATTTCTTACAATTCCAAAAAGTGTATTGTATAATTAACGTACATTTGAAAACCAATGTTTCTGCAACCAAATTTCACATCTATCTAGAATCTACAAATTGGAGCATTGGTTGGATGTGAGTTTAACATCACTCCACCACCACTACAAGAAAAACCCTATTTTGTGGCTAACTTTATAAATATTTTGTGGCCGAATAAAACCCTCACAAATTTGTGACCGAAAAAGCCCTCACAAAAGTTAAAATTAAAATTGGTCATCTTTTGTGGCTGAAAAAGCCCTCACAAATTTTTAAATATTTAACTGAAAAAGCCCTCACAAGTTGTGATTTTGTGAGGGCTTAGGCAGCTACAAAATCCAGTTAATTATATAGGAATTTTGTGAGGGCTTTTACAGCCACAAAAATGAATTTTGTGAGGGCCAGATCCGTCACAAATGAGCTGATGTGACCAGGGAATTTGTGGCGGCCTATCCCGCCACAAAGGATTGGGGACATGGCATTACTGGCTGCCAAGGCCGCCACAAAGTGCGCCCAAATCCAGCTGGATTTTCTGGCCGCTTAGGCCGTCACAACTGGAAAGAGACATTGACATTACTGGCGGCAAAGGCCGCCACAAATGCCTTTCTAGCCGTTGGAGTTTCTGACGGGCATGGCCGCCACAAATGGAATGTACCGTTGGTATTTCTGACGGACAAGGCCGCCACAAATGCCCAATTCAAATACTATATATATCTCCCATCTTCCTACTTCATTTTCACAATACAACTTCTCTCTAAAACTTATATCTTACAATTCTCTCCTCCTTCTCTCTACAAATTACTCATCATATAAATTTGGTAAGTTTAATTTATATTATGTATTTAATTAATTTATATTATGTATTTAATTAATTTATATTATGTATTTAATTAATTTATATTATATAAATAAATAATTTATAATTTTATTTTTTAATATGATATAACTAATTAATGTTATTGATTTTTATTTTTATAGTGCTTGTTAATTATTTCGAAGACTTGCAAGCATCGTACGTGAGTGGAAGCTTGAAGTCAGACGCTACTCGGAATTCAAGTTAGTATTTTATATATCTTAAATTTAGATTAGTATATATATATTTATATATATATTATTTTTAAAATATAGATTAGTAATATATATATTTAGATTAGTTTTATATATTTATTTTTAAAAAAATAGTAATGATGTTGTTTACATATTAATATATGATAAATTAAAGTTTCAAACCACGGTTAAAATATATTAGTTTTAATATAATTATTATTTAAAAAAAACATTATTAAAATTGATGATATTATTATTTTTTGTTTTAAATAAGTCTTGATTATTAGTGTTGATTTTTAAAAAAACATCATTTAAAATTTTATATAGGTTTGTATAATGATATAGTCTTGATTAATAATTTATTATATTGTTTGAAAATTAATTAATATACAATCCCCTAATTAATTGACATATATATCAAAGTTATTGATTTTTAAAAAACATTATTAAAATTTATCATATTGATTATTATTTTTTGTTATAAGTATTAATATGTTATTATATTATTTATAATTTATTATATTGTTGGCAAATTAATATATATATATATATATAATGTTTATATAATGTTTATTTAATTATTATTTATAATATATTATATTGTGTGCAAATGCATGCTCCCCTAATTGACATATAAATATGTCAAAATTTATATTAATACTTTTGAAAAATAAAGCAATTAATATATAAAATATCGATATATATATATATATATAAAGCAACTATGGATTTAGACCGTAGTTGGATGTACGATAGAAATTTTCCCGGAAGAAAGGGTCTTCAACAACGTTTTGCTAACAAGGTCGAAGAGTTTCTCAATTTTGCGAGAGTGCAAAAAATTGTCCAAGATGAAGGAGGAATGAGATGTCCATGTTGTTTATGTCGATGTAGACGGTTTAAAAGTGAAGATGAAATAAAAGTGCATTTGTATGCAGACGGATTTATGCCTAACTACTGGATTTGGACTAATCATGGAGAAGAGTCTCCGGTCGCGCCTAATACTAGTACATATTTGGAGAATTATAACATAGGTCCTTCAAGTAGTACTAACATGTTAGGTATAGATTATTATAACTATCAACACTTTGAGGCGATGAATGATATGATCTCGGATGCTGTTGGGGTTAATTTGTCATTCAATGAAGATCAATATGATGATACCGATGGACTTCCCAATGAAGAAGCTCAGAGATTTTATGGTCTTTTGAAAGAGACAAATAAACCATTGTTTGAAGGTTCTTCAAACTCAAAGTTATCAATGTGTATTAGACTGTTAGGTCTAAAGTCTCAATTTCATGTTCCTGATTTAGCTTTGGATTTGATGACTAAAATGATGCTAGACGCAACACCTGTGAGAGATGGTTTGCCGCAAAGTTATTATGATGCGAAACGGTTAGTGTCAAAGTTAGGATTAGGTGTCAAGAGGATTGATTGTTGTGTTAAAGGCTGCATGTTGTATTATGACAATGAATTTGGTATGAATGATGCAAACTTAGTTGAATGCAAGTTTTGTCAAGAACCAAGGTATCACCAAAGGAATAACTCAAGGGTAAGTAGGGGAAAATCAATTCCAAGGAAAGCAATGTTTTACCTCCCTATTGTATCAAGATTGCAAAGATTGTTTGCATCAATACAAACTGCAGGAAAGATGACGTGGCATTATGAGAATAGAAGAAATTCAGGCGAGTTGCGACATCCTTCTGATGGTCAGGCATGGAAACATTTTGATCAAATACATCCTGATTTTGCTTCAGATCCACGCAATGTAAGACTTGGATTATCCTCAGATGGTTATTGTTACTCCTTATTCTAGTTGGCCGGTTATTGTTACTCCTTACAATCTTCCTCCTGATATGTGCATGTCTAAACCATATATGTTCTTAGCTGCTGTGATACCAGGTCCTTCTAATCCTACAACTGGTATTGATATTTATTTACAACCTTTGATTGACGATTTGAAGAGGTTGCGGAATGATGTCTTGACATATGATATTGCTCGGAGAGAAAATTTTATGATAATAGCTGCATTGATGTGGACCATTAATGATTTCCCCGCTTATGGGATGTTGTCAAGATGGGGCACCCATGGTAAACTAGCTTGTCCTATTTGTATGGAAGATACGAAAGCATTTACTTTAAAATTTGGTGGGAAGGCATCGTGGTTTGACTCGCATCATAGGTTTTTACCTGCTGATCATGCATTTAGAAGGAACAAAGCTGCATTTATGAAGGGATATGCAGAAAATCTAGGACCCCCGATGAAATTGACATCAGAACAAGTTTGGAATAAAGTAAAAGATATGCATTTATGAAGGGATATGTATTGTATGTATTTATTTATGTATATTCCTTTATTTCATTATTATTTACATATAATTAATTAATCTTATGTTAATTGTACATACACACATATATTATATTATATGTATGTATGGATATGGATGTATATATATATATATAGAGACATGGCTTAAATGGGAGTAGGAGGATCAGGAGGTTCAGGAGGTTCACGAGGATCAGGAGGACCAGGAACGGCGACAATACAAGGAATATCCAGAACATCACGTGGTAAGAAAAAAGTTGATAGACCACGTGTTGTTAATGACCCATCTCTCATGCCGATGCCGACCATTGGTACTAGTGGTGGAGCTATTCCTGTATATCCGGAGGTCCCAGTAGAGCCTTATACATTAGACGAAATAATGGAACCCGGATGTGTTGATTGCTACAACCGCATTGTCATAATTCCAGAAGGAGATGGGTATGTAAACTATGATTGTTAAATATTTTATTATTGCATATCATGTTACATTATTTTATTAATTAATTTTTATATTTAATTTGCATGTAAATTTTGAAGATATCTTCCTTTTAAACCATCTGCAAAGGCAATTGCTGAAGTCATACAAGAGAAATACAAAAAGCCTTGGTTGTCTTGGGGTGAGATTAAAGAGGATAAGACACCTCAATTTAGGGAAGTTGATCAGTTTCTACATTGTTTCAAAGTAAGTGATTACATTATTTTATTTAAGTACTAATTAATTAATTATATATATACGTACATTTATTGCTTAATTGAATTATATTTTTAATATTTTTTTTAATTTAAACAAACAACAGACTAAATGTACTTGGAAAAGAGAGCATGATGCTGCAGTTATGGCTTCATTTGACTATCGCTTTTCAAAGCGTCTCTCATCTATGTTGTCTTACGCACGTAATAAGGGCGAAGAAAAACGACCTAATTGGATTGGTGAAAATGTTTGGACTGCTTTGTGGAGTAAGTGGAACACAGATGCTTACAAACAGAAGAGAGAAAAAGCAAAGATTAATAGAGCATCTGAGAGGGGTACTAGTACTCATAAGGGAGGTTCCATGTCTGCTGGAGAAATTAAATATTATATGGTGATTAATTATTTATTTATAATATATATATATATATATATATTAATTTTTATTCAATTAATCATCACATTTCACCATAAACTTGACATTATTTTAATATATATTTTAGGAAAAGCAACTTGGAAATGAGGTCACTCAGACTGAGATACATCGCTATCTTCATGTTAATCCTCAAACAAATGATACTGATTCGTTATCAAAAACGATTCAGGTAATTATTATATATTGATTATTATATATTTACACCTTTAAATTATTATATATTACTTATTAACTAATTTAATTTTTAATTTTTTGATTTTTAATATAGGAACAACTTGAAAATGTCATGAAAGAATGGGATGATCATCAAGCTACTCTTCCTCCTGCTATGCGAGCTACTCCAGATCAGCGGAAACAATATGAGACCGCAAATTTTATGAACATCAGTGGTGGCAAGTACAAAGGGCGTGTGCTGGGAGCCGATACTTTATCATCAACCTTTGTGAAAGGTCCAACCGGCTATATTCAGACTGAGACGTCTTCTTCTTATGCTAGTACGGATCGATCTCATCGTCCAGTGCCGATAGATAATCTTGATCAGTTAAAGGAGCAATGGGCAAGTGAGCAAGAAGAAAGGACACAACAGCTGATACAAGCCGCAATTGATAAATTGAATGAGGAATGGAAACAGAGGTTTCAAGAGCAGCAGCAGCAGTTTCAGCAGCAACAACAATTTCAACAACAACAATTTTCATTTCCTCTTGTCTTTCATCAGCAGTTCCCGCCTCGGCCTCAGTACTTGCACCAACAACCAATTTTCCAGCAGCAACAGAGTTACTCCCAATACTCCCAACAGCATCAACCGCCTCCAACTTTCCAACAACAACAGCAACAGGATCCTTCGAACTCTGCCTTCCAGCAACAACAGCCGCCAATGTTTCAGCAACAACAATATTTTCATAATTATCAGTATGCTCCATCATCTTCACATCCTCAACCAGATCATCAAACTGCATACCGACCGACTATGCCAAAAGCTGGGTTGATCAGACCAGATTTAAATCAACCTCATCCAGCTAGGGCTCCTCCTTCGACTACTGGTGGTGCCATTGAAGATGAAATTCAATTTCAAAGCATGATGTCTCCTCCAACACAAATGCATAATACTTTTGAAGGACTTCTTTCGTCGGGTATGAATGCAGGAAATAATGATGGGGGGAGTGGAGCTGATCAGACGAATTATTATGAGGATTGATGTGATCATTTGAAGAATTTCATAATTTATTTTTGGGTTGTATGACATTATTAATGTGTGTTTAATTAATTTCCACTTTATAAGACATTATTTGTTAATTTTGGGTTTGTAAGACATTAATTGATAATTTTGGAATGCATGTTTTATTTGATTTTATCATGATTGCTATAGCTAACTTTAATTATTATTAATATTATGTTTTTATATATAATATTTATTTTAATATTTAATATTTAATATTTAATTTTAATATTTAATTTTAATTTTATTTAAATTTTAATTTAATTTTAATTTAAATTATAATTTATTTATAATTTACATTAATTTAAATTAATGTTTAATTATAATTATTAATTTAAATATTTAAATATTTAAATATTTTATTATTAATAATTTAAATATATTTTTATTAATTTAAATATTTTATAATTAATATTTTATTATTTAAATAATTTAATTATTAATCTTTATTTTTAATTTAAATATTTTATTTTAAATTTTTAATTATATTAACATTAGTTTATTATATATATATATATATTAAATTTAATTTATTATTACATTATATTTTAAATTTAATTTAATTATAATTTAAATTTTAATATTAATTTATAAATATATTAATTATATTAATTATAATTATAATTATATTAATTTATTATATATAATATTAATTATATTAAATACAGAATATATTAAATATATTAATTATATTAATTATAATTATTGAAATAAAAATTAATTTTTATTTTACGTTGGCATTTGTGGCGGCCAAAAGCCCTCACAAATGTCCAGTCAGCAAGATTTTGTGGCGGCCAAAAACCCTCACAAAGGTCCAGTCAGCAGGTATTTGTGGTGGCCAAAAGCCCTCACAAAATCCAGTCAGCATTCCTTTGTGGCGGCCAAAAGCCCTCACAAAATCCAGTCAGCGTGTCTTTTGTGGCGGCCTATGCCCTCACAAATGCAGACTTTTGTGGCTGCAAAAGCCCTAACAAAATCCTCTCCTTTGTGGCTGCAAAAGCCCTCACAAAATTTTGTGACCAGCTTCTTTGTGGCTGCCTTTGGCCCTCACAAAAGCCACCTTTGTGGCTGTTTTTTGCCCTTTGTGAGGGCTTTTGGCCCTCACAAAATCAACTAATTCTTGTAGTGTTTATATGGTTAGGAGCACGCTTCCAAACAAATGTTATATTTTAACTAATAAATATTTTTATTTGCAATATTTTATGGTTGAGATTTAAATATATTTTAATGATATTTAATTGAGTCACAATTATAATAATCATATTTAATTATTTATTGATTTATTTTAATAATTTGGTACGATTATATAGATATTTAGATATTCAATATGTTTGAATACAAATATTGAAATTACTACTATCAAATGTACAAATACTTTTTAAAATATACAAATACTTTTTAAACTAAGAGTACAAATATTACAACACTATTAAAAAATTAGATTAAATTATATTTTTAGTCCTTCATGTTTGATCGAGTTCTTGAATGTACAAACAATTCATTTATGTTTATGGATTTATCTTTATTTACAACATCTCATTTTTAATTCTTGATGGAATGGTGAATCTCTTATTTTGATTTTTCTCTAATTTACATGATCAACGTTTTGAAGTTTTCTTTTGGAAAAACAATTTTGAGTCTTAGGTTTTTATAGATGGAATGGAAGAAGAAGATAATGAAGAAGTAAAAGATGTAAATTTGGTGTGAGTGAAAAGTTTTTTAAACTTAGAGGACCAATCTAGAAATTGTTTACTTTAATAATTTGTCACATGAACATTGTTATTCACACCTCAACATTGTAACAACCACGTGACATTTTATTAACGGAATTAACCGAATATGATATTTTTGCAAAAGAACAATAACATAAATAATAATATTGCAACCGGTGTGCGACTTAAAAGACTTAGTTGAAAAAAAAAATATAAAAGACTTAATTTTTTTAAATATTTTAAATTGGAGAAGAAAAAATTATTATTAATAAAGTTGATACTAACGGCCATTTGACGATTGTTTCATACTAAAATTAAAATTTGTCCATTAAGAAAAAAGTTTTATTTTATTGTCGCTTCTAATCAAATATATTTTGCACCATTTACTGCATTAGAAAAATTTGATATACAGTTTAGGAGATTGGAGGAGAGAGAAGAAGGTGGCTTTAGGGAAAGGAGGAAAGTAAAAGAGAGAAATATCCCGCTTTATTTTGTTTGGATACAATAGAAAACAAAATCAAAGGGAAAAAGCGACTAAGAGAAATTCACATTCCTAGACATACAAGTACTAGAAATGTCATCAAAGAGAAAACTCTAAAGCTCACTATACATAATATCCTCCAAAACAAAGAAACTAAAAGAGTCTATAGATAAGCTATAATTGGCAAGCCAAATTGTACATTATTTTTTGGGTGCCAAACATGATTAAATTGGACCTGCCAATTCAAATTTATGAACCTACAAATACTTCTAAATTGCTCACTTATCTCTATCAAGATGCGCCTAACTAGTATCTCACTTTATTTTAATATAGTGTTTTTTTATATTATCAAAAAAGTATTCTAAAGATATAAATCAATTTTATAAACCCTCCAACTTTTGTTCCAATACAATTCTTGAGTTTCTCCATATTAGGGGAATTTTAAATTATGAAAAAAATAAATAGCTCATTTAAATTGAGAGATTATCATATCCTCTTTTAGCTGAAAAAGCCCTCACAAATGCTTAAAAATTTATGTGGATTTTGTGGCTGCCTAAGCCCTCACAAAATCACAACGTTGTGATTTTGTGAGGGCTTAGGCAGCCACAAAATCCACTTAAATTTTTATGATTTTTGTGAGGGCTTTTTCAGCCACAAAATCCTGAAGTGACATTACAATTTGTGGCCGCATAGGCCGCCACAAAAGCTTGAGCCGTTACATTTTGTTGTTGCAAAGGCCGCCACAAAGGAACCAAAGTGACGTTGCCTTTTTTGGCCGCCCAGGCCGCCACAAAGTTTTAGACCGTTACATTTTGTGGCGGCAAAGACCGCCACAAACACCCAAAGAATCGTTGCCAATTGTGGCTGCCCAGGCCGCCACAAATTCCTACATTTTTGACCGTTTTGGCCGCCACAAACGCCACATATCCGTTGCTCATTGTGGCTGCTTTGGCCGCCACAAAGGATCAACCAAATCCTATATATATTACTCCACTCCTCTTATCATTTTTCACTTATAACTTCTCTCTAAACCCTCCTTCTAAATATTCTCGCCACCTTCTCTCTACAAAAAATATTCGTCCAAGCTTGCTTCAATTTTGGTAAGTTTATATTATATTATATATGTAGTTTTTTATTTTTATTTTTGATTTGAAGTTATTTATGTAATTAATATTATTAAATTTTTATTTTGACAGTGGCTGTTAATTACTTCGAAGAGTTGTAAGTTCTGTGCGTGAAAACTTCAAGTCAGACACTACCCAGCATCAAGTTAGTATTTTATATAATTTAAATTTAGATTAGTAAATATATATGTGATATTATAGATATATTTATATTATTTTTAAAATATAGATTAGTAATATATATGTGTTATTATAGATTTATTTATAAAAAAGTAGAAATTATGTTGTTTACATAATATATGATAAATAAAAGTTTCAAACACATGTAAAACATATTGATTTTAATATAACTACTTTTAAAAAAAAATATTATTAAAATTGATGATATTATTATTTTTTGTTATAATTAAGTCTTGATACATATTAATATAGTTTATTGATTGTTAGTCTTGATATTTTTTGTTAGTCTTGATTATTTGAAAAACATCATTTAAAATTTTATTTCGGTTTATATAATTATAGTCTTGATAATAATTTATTATATTGTTTGCAAATTAATTAATACTCCCCTAATTGACATATAAAGTAAAACTTATTGATTTTAATATAACTATTTTTTAAAATAACATTATTAAAATTGATGATATTAATTATTATTTTTTGTTATAAGTCTTGATACATATTATATAGTTTATTTTTTGTTAGTCTTGATTATTAAAAAAATATCATTTAAAATTTTATTTCGGTTTATATAATTATAGTATTGATAATAATTTATTATATTGTTTGCAAATGCATGCTCCCCTAATTGATATATAAATTGTATGTCAAAATTTATATATAATGCTTTTGAAAAATAAAGCAATTAATATATAAAAATCGATATATATATTTATATATATATATATATATATATATATATATATATATATATATATATATATATATATATATATATATATATATATATATGCACATAATTTATATATTTATTTAATTTTCAGAATAAACATATATATATACACACACATATATGTATGGATATAAACCGTAATTGGATGTACGATAGGAATTTTCCTGAAAGGAAGGGTCTTAAACAACGTTTTGCTAACAAGGTTGAAGACTTTCTCAATTTTGCGAGAGTGCAAAAAATTGTCGAAGATGAAGGGGGAATGAGATGTCCATGTTGTTTATGTCGATGTAGACGATTTAAAAGTGAAGATGAAATAAGAGTGCATTTATATGCAGATGGATTTATGCCTAACTATTGGATTTGGACTAATCATGGGGAAGAGTCTCCGGTGGCGCCTAATACTAGTACATGTGTGGAGAATTATAACATAGGTCCTTTAAGTAGTACTAACATGTTAGGTATAGATTATTATAACTATCAACACTTTGAGGCGATGAATGATATGATCTCGGATGCTGTTGGGGTTAATTTGTCATTCAATGAAATCAATATGACGATACCGATGGACTTCCGAATGAAGAAGCTCAGAGATTTTACGCTCTTTTGAAAGAGACAAATAAACCGTTGTTTGAAGGATCTCCAAACTCAAAGTTATCAATGTGTATTAGACTATTAGGTCTAAAGTCTCAATTTCATGTTCCTGATTTAGCTTTGGATTTGATGACTAAAATGATGCTAGACGCAACACCTGTTAGAGATGGTTTGCCGCAAAGTTATTACGATGCGAAACGGTTAGTGTCAATTTCTTCCTCCTGATATGTGTATGTCTAAACCTTATATGTTCTTAGCTGCTGTGATACCAGGTCCTTCTAATCCTACAACTGATATTGATATTTTTTTACAACCTTTGATTGACGATTTGAAGAGGTTGTGGAATGGTGTCTTGACATATGATATTGCTCGGAGAGAAAATTTTATGATGAGAGTTGCATTGATGTGGACCATTAATGATTTCCCCGCTTATGGGATGTTGTTAGGATGGGGCACCCATGGTAAATTAGCTTGTCCTATTTGTATGGAAGATACAAAAGCATTTACTTTAAAATTTGGCGGGAAGGCATCGTGGTTTGACTCGCATCGTAGGTTTTTACCTGCTGATCATCCATTTAGGAGGAACAAAGCTGCATTTATGAAGGGCTATGCAGAAAGTCTAGGACCCCCGCTTAAATTGACATCAGAACAAGTTTGGGACAAAGTAAAAGATATGCCAAAGGTGTATGCTGTTAATGGTGTGGCTTGTAAACCACAAGGTTACAGACAATGGCACAATTGGACAAAAAGAAGTATTTTTTGGGATCTACCGTATTGGAAAGATAATCTTTTGAGACATAATCTTAATGTTATGCATATTGAGAAAAATTTCTTTGACAACATATTTAATACTGTGATGAATGTGAAAGGGAAAACAAAAGATAATGATAAAGCTAGAAAAGACTAGGTATATATTGCAGACGACCAGATTTGTTGTTGGTGGAACAAAACGACAAAACCCTAAAACCTCGTGCGAATTACACTTTATCTACTGATGAAGCCAAATCTATTTATCGTTGGATCAAAGAGCTGAAGACGCCTGACGGTTATTGTTCTAATTTGGCAAAATCTGTTGATGTGGAAAATGGGATGATGCATGGGATGAAAAGTCATGATTGTCATATATTTTTAGAATGTTTACTTCCTATTACCTTTAGTGCTTTACCGACACATGTATTGAACCCACTTATTGAAGTGAGTCAATATTTCAAGAATTTGTATTCTTAAACACTCATTGTTAAAGATCTTATCAAGATGGAAAATGACATTCCGATCATTCTATGTAACTTGGAGAAAGTATTTCCTCCTGGTTTTTTGATTCCATGGAGCATCTCTTAGTGCATCTTGCAAGTGAAGCTAGGCTTGGTGGACCAGTTCAGCATAGATGGATATATCCATTTAAAAGGTGATATATATATATATATATATATATACATATACTTGATTTTCAATATACTTCAATTTATATATACATGGAGCTTATTGTACATTTCTTTGTATATTATAGGTTCATGTGTTATTCAAAACGATCGGTGAAAAACAAAGCTAGAGTTGAGGGCTCAATTTGTTCATCTTACCTACACCATGAAACAACACACTTTTGTCCTCATTATTTCAACAACGAAACGTTGTCACCAGTTAACGGAAGAAACACTACTGATAGTGTTATATGTCATCCACATGATTTATCAGTTTTTTGCTTGTCTGGTCATCATGCTGGTAGGGATTTTCCGATTTTCTGGCCAAGCGACAAAGTATTTAATGCGGCACATGTTCACGTTTTGATTAACTGCACTGAAGTTAAACCATACATTGAGTACGTTTTAAATTCCTCTTCTTATTAATTATATTTAATTATATGATTAAATTGATATTCACCATATATATGGTCATCGATTAGGGCATTTTTAACTACGGGACAATCATCTGTTGATATACATTCAAATTTCCAATTATGGTTTCAACAACAAGTACATCTCGAAGAACAAACTCTTATCAACATCCACTTGAGGCACTTATCTATGGACCCGAGTAGAAGTTTCAAAGAATGGCACACCTGTTACGTCAATGGATACAAATTTCACACTGAATCTTTGACCAAAGGAAAAGAAACAATTAATAGTGGAGTTTGTATGAAAAGTGTCTCTGAGCATATTTACGAAATTGACTATACGTTCCTACATTATGCGAAAAAAGTGGTGTTGTTTTACTGTAAGTGGTTTGATCCATCTAGCAGAGGAACTAAAATCAATTTGATATCCAATACTGTAGACATTCGTATGAGCAAAAAATATCCACGGTTTGATCCATTTTCCCTGGCCCATAATGTAAGACAAGTGTATTATGTTCCTTATCCATCAACTGTCAGAAGCAAACAAGGTTGGTGTGCTGCAATCGAAACAAGACCAACGAGTGGAATAGAAGAAGTTGAAGCAGGTCAAAATGAAGAAGTTGCATATCAAATGGATGAAATGTCAAATTTGGATCATGTGATTGGAGATGAGACTATTAGTCAACTTTGTCATGAGTCAAACATTGGAGAAGAAGTTGATGAACAAGAAATAGATGAATTAGAGAATGATGAAGGCAGTGACTTAATTCACTTATCAGACGACGACGACGATGATCACGATGACGAAGACAATGAATTAATTATACATTATATGTGTGTGTGTATATATATATATATAATATTATATATTGTAATGTGAAATATGAACGAAATTAATTATATATATATATATATATATATATTTATAATTAATAATTTATATATATTTCTTTATTTATTTGAGTGTTATAATTTATTTATGTATATTTCGTTATTAATTTACTTTAATTGTACATACACACATATATTATATTATATTATATTATATTATATTATATTATATTATATTATATTATATTATATTATATTATATTATATTATATTATATTATATTATATTATATTATATTATATTATATTATATTATATTATATTATATTATATTATATATATATATATATATATATATATATATATATATATAGACATGGTTTTAGTGTTGGGAGTAGGAGGATCGGAAGGATCAGGAGGAATGGGAACGGTGGGAATACGAGGAATATCCAAAACATCACGTGGTAAGAAAAAAATTACTAAACCACGTGTTGTTAATGACTCATCTCTCATGTCGATGCCGACGATTGGTACTAGTGGTGGAGCTATTCCTCTATATCTTGAGGTCCCAGTAGAGCCTTATACCATAGACGAAATAATGGAACCCGAATGTGTTGATTGCTACAACCGCATTGTCATCATTCCAGAAGAAGATGGGTATGTAAACTATGATTGTTAAATTAATTATGATTGTTAAATATTTGATTATTGCATGTTACATTATTTTATTAATACATTTTTATATTTAATTTGCATGTAAACTTTGAAGATATCTTCCTTTTAAATCATCTGCAAAGGCAATTGCTAAAGTCATACAAGAGAAATATAAAAAACTATGGTTGTCTTGGGGTGAGATAAAAGAGGATAAGACACCTCAATTTGGCAAAGTTGATCAATTTTTACATTGTTTCAAAGTAAGTGATTAGATTAATTTATTTAATTACTAATTATATATACATTTGATTGCTTAATTGAATTATATTTTTAATATTTTTTAAATTTAAACAAACAACAGACTAAATGTACTTGGAAAAGAGAGCATGATGTCGCAATTTTGGCTTCTTTTGATCATCGCTTTTCCAAACGTCTCTCATCTATGTTGGCTTACACACGTAATAAGGGCGAGGAAAAACGGCCTAATTGGATTGGTGAAAATGTTTGGAGTGCTTTGTGGAGGAAAAAAACACAGATGTTTTCAAACAGAAGAGAGAAAAAACAAAGATTAATAGAGCATCTGAGAGGGGTACCAGTACTCACAAGGGATGTTCCATGTCAGCTGGAGAAATTAAATATTATATGGTAATTACTTACTATTTATAATATATATCTATTAATTTATATTCAATTAATCATCACATTTCACCTTAAACTTCACATTAATTTAATATTTTAGGAAAAGCAACTTGGAAGGGAGGTCACTCAGGTAGAGATACATCGTTATCTTCATGTTAATCCTGAAACAAATAAGTATACTGATGAATTATCAAAAATGATTCATGTAATTATTATATATTAATTAGACCTCTAAATTATTATATATTAATTATTAACTATTTTAATTTTTAATTTTTTTATTTTTTATATAGGAACAAATTCAACAAGTCATGAAAGAATGGGATGATCATCAAGCTACTCTTCCTCCTGCTCAGCGAGCTGGTCCAGTGAAGCGGAAACAATATGAGACCGCAAGTTTTATGAACATCAGTGGTGGCAAGTACAAAGGGCGTGTGCTGGGTGCCGGTAGTTTATCATCAACCTTTGTAAAAGGTCCAACCGACTATATTCAGACTGAGACGTCTTCTTCTTATGCTAGTACGGATCGATCTCATCGTTCGTCGATAGATAATCTTGACCAGTTAAAGGAGCAATGGGCAAGTGAGCAAGAAGAAAAGGCACAACAACTGAAACAAGCCGCAATTGATAAATTTAATAAGGAATGGAAACAAAAGTTTCAAGAGCAGCAGCAGCAGTTTCAGCAGCAACAACAATTTCAACAACAACAATTTTCATTTCCTCCTGTGTTTCATCAGCAGTTCCCGCCTTGGCCTCAATACTTGCATCAACAACCAATATTCCAGCAGCAACAAAATTACTCTCAATACTCCCAACAGCAGCAACCGCCTCCAAATTTCCAACAACAACACCAGGATCCTCCGAACTCTGCCTTCCAACAACAACAACAGCCAATGTTTCAGCAACAACTATATTTTCATAATTATCAGTATGTTCCGTCATCTTCACATCAACTTCCTCAACCTCAACCAGATCATCAAACTGCATACCGACCAACTATGCCAACAACTGGCTTGATCAGACCAGATTTAAATCAACCTCAACCAACTAGGGCTCCTCCTTCGGCTAGTGGTGGTGCAATTGAAGATGAAATCCAATTTCAAACCATGATGTCTCCTCCAACACAAATTAATAATACTTTTGAGGGACTTCTTTCGTCGGGTAACATTGCAGGAAATAATGATGGTGGGAGTGGAGCTGAGTAGAGGAATTATTATGAGGATTGATGTAATTTGAATAGTTTCATAATTTTATTTTTGGGTTGTATGAACACATATTTATGTTGTCCTAGTTAACTATTGTGTGTTTAATTTTGGGTTTGTAAGACATTATTTATTAATTTTGGAATGTTTTATTTGGTTTGGTAGTAATTAATTACTTTAATTATTATTAATATTATATTTTTATATATAATATTTATTTTAATTTTTAAATTTAATTTTAATTTTAATTTAAATTAATCTTTAATTATAATTATAATTTAAATATTATATTTTAAATTTAATTTAAATGATAATTAAATTGTACTATTATATTTTTAATTTAAATTTTTAATTTATATTCAGATTAGTTTATTATATATTAAATTTAATTTATATTGATATCATATTTTAAATTTAATTTAAATTTAAATTTAATTGAAATTTTAATTTAAATTTTAAATTTATATTCATATTAATTTATTATATATAATATTATAATAAAGCATCAATTTTGAATTTAAAAAAATTATTTTTTAATATACTTAATATTTTGTGGCGGCCTAAGCCCTCACAAATTTTTTTTTTTAATCTGGACAAACTTTTGTGGCGGCCTAAACCCTCAAAAAGGGAAGCATTTGTGGCGATCTAGGCCCTCACAAAGGCTTAACTTTTTAAAATCAGTCTGTCTTTTGTGACGGCCAGTGCCCTCACAAAGTAAAGCATTTGTGGTGGCCTACGCCCTCACAAAGGCAGGCGTTTGTGACGGCTTTTGTTCTCACAAAAGGAAACGTACATTTCACCCTTTGTGGCTGTTTTGGCTGCCACAAAGGTTTGTGACTAGCATATTTGTGACTGCCTAAGGCCGCCACAAATTCCCCCTTTGTGGCTGTTTTTTCCCTTTGTGAGGGCTTTTGGCCCTCACAAAATCCTTGTTTTCTTGTTGTGCATTACCATGAGATGAAATAGAGAGAATGATGAATTTTTGGTGGAATCATAGTGGTAACAGAACTAAAGAGATTCTTGGGCTCTCTTGGAATAGACCTTCCATGCACAAGCAATATGGTGCTATGAGTTTAAGAGTACCGGTGCCTTTAATTTAGCTATGTTGGGTAAGCAATGTTGGAAGTTCATGACTAACCCAAATCACTTAATCACTTGTCAATTCAAATATTTTTATGAGTGATTGAAAAATCTGATCATTGTGGCACTCTTTTCCTGAAAATATTTTAACTTCTACATATTATAAAAGTAAAGCTAAATTTGGTCTAAAATAAAATACAATCAAGCATTGAAATATCAGAATTCAAAGCACATGCAGAAATAAAAAACCAAAGGTGAGTTGAACCTAAAATTTTTCACACTAATCAAAGTTAGATCTATACAATCCCATATTATTGGTCGACTACATGTCTACAATTAAATTAAAACAAATGGCTATCTCTTCCTCATTAGCAATTGCTTCATTTTTTGTCGCCTCATCATCTACCCACACATATTATATGTATGTAGCTACAGAGGAAATAAACAAATGTTGGTTATCTCTCTCAAGACATAATCAAGCGGAGTAACGAAAATTAAATTCATATTCAACATCATAACACAACAATATCAACAAATGGATGATAACACAATAAGAATCCTTATCATCAACTACTTGATGTTGCATCCTTCAAATTCATGGTTGATACAGATAAAGAAGTCACCTACTACCCCACAAATTAGAGTGTCTAGTTAGAGTGATTTAATATTTAATGGAACGCCAAACAATGTCTCACCTTTATGTAAAACCTTCCTACTTACTGCTCCCTCTAGGTCTTCTCTTGATCGTCCAACTCCGATTCAATCATAGCACAACTCCCAACATATTCTACTATATAAATGCAACACATAACATGTAGCACATAATTATTATCATAATCATCAACAATCATTGTCTAACAACACTCAATCCATATATGCAACTACATATCAACAATATTAACTTAATTTTAGGTTAATAATCTAACCAAGCTTACAACCTAACTTATCATTAGTAATTAATTATTAACCTCTGAAATCATCATGACTTAATCTAACAAATTATTCCTACTACTCTAAGAAATTATTTTTATCCTAATTGGTTTTTAATCCTATTCCATTTATCTATAACTACTTTTTTATTTCTAATTCTTAAACTAATCGGTTATTCACTCATTCCTAATCGTTTAATGCATCTTTATAATATAGCAAACCCTAATTTACCATTCTAATTGATTATTAAGGTCATTCTTATTGGTTATTAATCTTTAACTTGAACTTTTTCTTACTATGGACATTAAATTAGTCGATTAATTTAATTTGTTACTCTTTGTTTATTTTATTATTAATCAATTAATATTATAGAAAACATAATAATATACAATTTTTTAGAATAGAATCCTTTATAACAGTTAAATATCAACATAATCAACCTAACTCAGAATACATATATGTACAATTTTCATCGACGTATCTTAATGTATGTGAAATGAACAAATACGATAATTATTTTATCATGAAACAAATAATAGTTTTTGAACTTAATATGACTTTACACTGTAAATTGTATTTATCAATATTTAAGACAAATTTATTGTAATTTTTATAACTTAAGTAAATAATAAAATAAAATCTAAATGAATATTTGAAATACAGGTCAACTTACTCTTATATGTTTTATGGATAGGAATATTAAACAAAAAAAGTATAACATAAATTTGGAAGGAGATCCATCCAGCAATTATTTATAGACTAGAGGAAAAAAGTTTCGTTCTTCAATGCACCGAAAAGCAAGGGGCATGCTTTCTAGAAACGGAACTCAGCATTGTCGTTTAATTCCCGTAATTGTGCTGTTAATGTCCAGTCCAAACACTAATGAATTTGATCCAAACATGGCAGCTAGCCGCACAACACAAACACATTAATTTTGTTATTAGAAGGAGCCAAACATCATCCTAATTGGAATAGTAAAATTACTACGCGTTATCGAGCTGGCACATCTCCACCAGTCACTCCACTCACCCTCCCTCATAATTTGACTTCACCCATAAAGCACTCCTCACCTTTCTATTTCGTCTCCTTCTCACCACTTTCCTTTCCATTATATTATATATATCGAATATCTCATCCTTCCTTTCCATAACCTCATTTCTATCACAATATTTTCCAAAACAAATCCTCTCTAATTCTTATTCTCTCTTTTTTTTTTTTTTTTCATACAAAACACAAATGGCCTCTCTTAACAATAGTGCAATCTTTACACTTTTTCTCACAATTACTCTACTTCATTTTATTTCAGCTAGACAACTAACTGACACAAATGAACAACTACTTAAATTTCAATACCACAAAGGCCCTCTACTTAGTGGAAAAATCTCTATCAACATCATTTGGTATGGAAAATTCAAACCATCTCAACGAACAATCATCACAGATTTCATAAATTCACTCTATTCTCCCAAACAAATCACAACATTGCAACCCTCAGTTGCCACGTGGTGGAAATCAACAGAAAAATACTACCACCTGACCAACAACAAGAAATCAGTTAATCTCGCTCTCTCCCTCGGTGCTCAAATTCTTGATGAGAATTACTCTTTAGGCAAATCACTCACAACTAACCAAATCCTAAAACTAGCATCTAAAGGACCACAAAAAGACTCTATTAACATTGTTCTTACATCTGCTGATGTGGCAGTCGACGGTTTCTGTTCAAGTAGGTGTGGGACCCATGGTTCGTCTAATGGTGCACGCGTGAATGGCAAGAGATACAAATTCGCGTACATTTGGGTTGGGAATTCAGAAACTCAGTGTGCTGGTCAATGCGCGTGGCCATTTCACCAACCAATTTATGGTCCACAAAGCTCACCATTGGTTGCACCAAATAACGACGTGGGTCTTGATGGAATGGTTATCAATGTTGCTAGTTTATTAGCAGGAACAGTAACTAATCCTTTTGGTAATGGATATTTTCAAGGACCTAAAGAAGCTCCTTTGGAAGCTGCTTCTGCTTGTACTGGTGTTTATGCTAAAGGTGCTTACCCTGGTTATGCCGGAGATCTCTTGGTGGACCCCACAACAGGTGCTAGCTATAATGCAAATGGCATTAATGGAAGGAAGTATTTGTTGCCTGCTCTTTTTGATCCTAAAACTTCAGCTTGTTCTACATTGGTATAAATAAAGAGAAGAAAATGTGTTTGTGTCTTCGAGTTTCCCACGAGAAAAAAAATTCGAATGTGTTTTAGTTGTTAGCTAGACAATGAAATTCTTTGATTTGTTCATTCAATTTAATTATAATGTCAATAAAATTATACTATTAGTAACATGAAATAGAAGTTATGTTCTTTTTCCTTTTTTCATTCTTAATTATTACCATTTATTTTCGACTCTTCTTTCTTCATTTCTTATAAGACGATGATAGTGCACATGGCGTACAGGGTTGAGATCCATGGCAAGAAATTACTGATGGTGTTGATGATTTAATAATAATTATGTAAGACAAGGCTCAAATTTTTAAGAATAACGTTTGATGTACATCACAAAATTCAATTGATATTTTGAGAGAGATAAAAATAGATAAAATAAAATTATGTGATATATATTACGTCAAAATTAACAATTTACGACGTCCGTTTTACAATGCTTTTTTACTTAAAACATTGTTGTAAAATTAACGGATGATACAATAGCGCTTTTATGACAAGCGCTTTAGAAAAAATGTTGTTGTAAGTCATATAGCTAGGGTCATAATGTTTACATCGTTTTTCCTGAAAGTGTTGTTGTAGAGTCACATAGTGCTCTCACATAATGTTTACAACACTTGTATACAAGCGTTATAAATTATAGCGCTACCATATTATATTTACAACGCTTTTGGAAAAAGACCCAAATCGAATCATTTGTCCTTGTTTAAAATGTTGTTTTGGAAAACGCGTTAGAGCAGATCAATTGGAAGGACATTTAGTATGACATGGAATTGATCAAAGCTATACATATTGGATAAGACATGGTGAGAAAGAAAAAAAGGAACACTAATTTTGAGAATGGTTCGACGTATGCTTCAAATGATTTCGACATTGATATATATGAGTGGGACCAAGTTGAGGAGATTACAAAAGAAGTTGAAGAAGATATTTGGGATTGTCATAAGTCGTGTGGTATTTTCCTATAATACCAAGATTTAGATGCATCTATCGCAGTGAAGAAGATTCAAAACACTTGACATGACATGCAAATGAAAGAATTAGAGATGGAAAGTTTCGACACCCAGCAGATTCTCCACAATGGGAAAAAATTGATCACATGTATCTTGATTTCGGGAGAGAGTCAAGAAATCTACGACTTGCACTTTCTACTGATGGAATAAATCCGCATGGTCTTCAAAGCATCTCACACAACATGTGGCCTATGATTTTGTTGATTTATAACCTACCTCCATGATTATGTATGAAGCGTAAGTTTATGATGTTGTCTCTGTTAATTTTTGGACCAAAACAACTTGGGAATAATATCGACGTATACTTGAGTCCTTTAATTGAAGATTTGAAAAATATGTGGGAGACATGTGTGGAAGTTAATGATGGGTATAAGAAAGAATGTTTCAATTTGAGGGCTATGTTGTTTGGCACAACTAATGATTTTTCTAGCATATGGTAATTTATCAGGATATAGCATTAAAGGTTAGTGTGCATGTTCTATATGTGAATAGAGTACATATTGGATGCAGTTGAAACATTGTAAGAAGAACAAATGAATTGGGTCTCGTAAAGAAAGAAAATCACACATATCTACCTCCAGCTGCTCATATTCTATCTAGAAAGGAAAAAATTATTTTATGTAAATTTCTACACGAAGTTAAAGTTCCAGAAGGATACTCTTCAAACATTAAAAATTTAGTTTGTATAAAAGACCTCAAGTTAAAAGGTTTAAAATGTTTGAAGACTCATGATTGTCATGTTCTCATGGAGCATTTTCTACCAAGAGGTATACGTTCCATTTTACCTGAAAAAGTTCGACGAGCCATAGCAAAATTATGTTTCTTCTTCATGGAAATTTGTAGTAAAGTGATCGATCCTCAGAAATTACAGACATTGTAGAGGGAAATTGTTGTTACTTTGTGTGAGCTTGAAATGTTTTCCCCCCCCTCGTTTTTTGATATAATGGTTCACCTTATTGTTCATCTTGCTAAGGAGACACAACTTTATGGGCAAGTGGTAGTGTTTCAGCAAGTGTACTAAATCGTTGCAAGTAATAATAAAACGGCAGTACCGAGTGTCGAACTCAAGAATTGCGTTTTACTATCAAATTATATTTAATTACTAAAATTGAACAAAAAGTTCCCAAATTGATTGAAATAATATTTAAAATTAACAACAATAATAAAATTGATCCTTTATAATAAAAAAAATGACAGGGATGAGTTTCACTTCGATTTCAACCTTAGTGTCTAATTTGATCCTAATTACTGAAATCTTTTATTGAATTATTTCCGAATTCTCTTTATTATTCTTGCCCTAATGTTTTAGTGACAAAACCTTTAATTTCAAAGTAATCCCTAATTCCTTAATGGATTTAAGATTTGAATTAAGCATTACTCTACAAGAATTCTCTTTTAATATATTGTCTCTGCAACTAATTTAATTGGTTTCATGACCTGCATCTATCCCTTGACTACAAATTCATGAATTTCTCATCTCAAGAATTTGTAAAGTCCACTTCCATTTTAAAATACGAATCGTACAACATTATAATGTTGATCAAGCAATAAAAAGCATTAAGCACATAGATGAGAAAAATAATTCAATAAACTCATTCATATAACTAGAAATCAAATCAGAAAAATAAGGGTTTCATCTTGTTACTCTCATCCCTAACAAATAGGGTTTATTTACTCATGACAGAGATATAAAAGATAGAGATTAGAGAATAATTACAAGAAGGACTCATGAATAATTCTTGATAAAACTGCTCCAATAGTGTTAGAAATTGTCGTCTTTGAGTTTCTATGCTAGGGCACAAGTCTCCCAACTTTCCAATAGTAAAAAAGATCCCTAAAAAGTGAGAAAAACAAGTTTTTATACATTCAGCAGCGTGCTACACACCCTAGGCGCGGGATTTGCGCTCCGGACGTGCCTGGAGAGTGTCAAAAGGGTGGAAATGCGCCCTAGACGCAACTGTTGCGCTTTAAGCGCACAACTTCTCATGTTTGATGTTTCCTGCATTTTTCGCCTCTTTTGAGTATGAATTGGATTCCAGTGTCTTCATGAACGTTGTAGATATGGATATTAGCTTTGATTTTCACTTGGTTTGACTGCAATTGGACATCTACAACTTTAGATATGGGTGAAACGCTCCATATAGGTCATGTTGATTTCTCACCAAAATTCAGCACCGCACTAAAACAATGTAACAACGCAAAACTCTGAAAAATCTCTACTTAATCAAGAACATAATAACATAAACATTTCATTAAATCAAAAAACTAAAATCAACAAAAATATATCAAATAACTCCTTAAATTAACTAATGGTTAAAGATAAATAAGACTAAAATCAATGAAAATATGCATATGATGAAGAGTCATCGCAACCGCAAACTTAATCTACTGCTTGTCCCCAAGCAACAATTAATTTCAGATATCGTACAATTAAAAGCAAACTTAAACTCAATTTCTCAAATCAAATCAAACTCAATTCTCAATGTTCCAGCTACTACAAAACATTCATCGTGCTCCCTGGTTGCTTATAAAAAAACAACACAATTTGTATAATTTAGCATTCATTCGTCAAGTTCAACTCTCTCTTCACACAATCTCACCAAAATTTCACTCAAGTGTTTGGCAAGGGTTATGAATTTATCACTCAAATCCTAGAACATGCATCACGCTACCTTAGGGTTGAAAAAGTTCTAGTTAGCAATCACAATGCAGCAAACACATACACTTTTGGGTTGTAATGGGGCTTAGGTATAGGTAAGACATTTTGGGATATTAGGTTTTACTACTTGGAGTTAGAGATACATTTTCAAATTATTCTACCACTTTTTATTTTTCTTCACCTTTTTCATTGTGGAGATTCTCAAACATTGACAAAAGAACCAAGAAGATATTATTTATCAAAGTATACAAACTGATTTTTTTTTTCTTCTTTTTTTTTTTTCTTTTTGTTTTGATTTTTTTCTTTTTCGTCTTCATTTTTTTTTTCTTCTTTTTGTGAGAATCACCACCCCCAAAATTAAAAGGTTGCTATCCCATGAGCAATCCCAAACTTAGAACTTTATCAAGACAAGATTTATTTTCCTACCTAACTCCAAGTAAGGTGATTTAATTAAAGTCGGGTCGTTGGCTTGTAGTGTGGCTAGTAATCGAAATCAAAGGGCAAGGCTCAAAGGGGATAGCGAAGGATGAAATTTTCATAGGGTAGTTAGAAAGGCTCAACCGACCAAATAAAATTGTCTCAATGTATGCATAAATTACAAGTGATGCAAGCTAGAACTAGTGCAAGTTCTGAAGGGATAACACATGTCTGGATAATCAGACAACAAATAATTAAAGTGTTTAGGCTCAAAAGCTCACAGCTAGGATAATAAGAAAGAGTATGAACTATCTAAATGATGCCAAACATGCCACTACAAAATTTATTTAGTTTTTTTTTAGTTTAAAAAATGGCATGTGGGACTTCCACAACCAATGAGTAATCAACAATGCATGCATTAGTGAATCTTATCGAATTGAGCAATGACATGAGCAAAGAAATAGAGTTTAAATTTCAAAATCCCAAACAAAAAACTTAAGACCAAATGCAAGTTGTTAATAATTCTTCATCATAGTGCATGTTTACACACAATTAGAAAGAAACAAATTCAAATAACAAAAATAAGATTACAAAAAATAAAAGTTACCTCTACTTGTGCGTTGCCTCCCATGAAGCGCTTCTTTAAAGTCATTAGCTTGACGCTCCAACTATTGTGAACGTGGCATATATGACAAGAAGAACACATCATCTTTCTTCTTCTTTTTGTTTGGCAGAAATTCCATGAACTTGAGAAATAAAAGATGTTGCTTCCATGTCCTTCTCAATTGGACATTGATGAACAAGGCATTGATTGAATCTCGAACTTCATCAATCTCTTTTTTTTTTCTTTTCCTCGTTCGTCTTCTCCTCTTGCTTATCTTCTTCTACCACAACAATGAAATTATCTTCAACTTCTATTCCATTTTCTCAAACTTAACCACTTGCTCAAATAAACCTCTCACATTGACATTCAAATCTTTCAATTGAAACCATGTTATTCTTCATAATTCAACCAACACTCCCGTAATGTGAAAGTCTTTGTCATCTAATTCTTTGATAGGAGGTATAATTTGTTCCCAGTTGATCTCTTTGACAAAAAAATCTTCATATTCTATTAGTTCGACCAACACTCGTCGTTTTCTGCATCTTTGACAAAAAAATCTTCATATTCTATTAGTTCGACAAAGTCATCAAAACAAGATCCATTCCTATGTCATTTTCCGCAAAAGTCACACCTAAGAGGTTGCATAAGAGGGATCTGAGGGTGATATTTTAAAAATCTATCTCTCAAGATTTGCCCCTCAATCATGCGACATATACCAAATACAAGACAAGTATCACACTCTTCATATAATTGTAGTAGAATATCATCATTATAATCTTCCATGCTCTACAACGAATAGTTATATCAAACAAAGAAGAGACAAACCACTAGTACATTACATTAGCAAGCTCAATAAATAAAAATAGAAAAACAAATTTTTATTTTCAAAATTAAAATAAAAGCAAAAAATTTCAGTTAAGTAAATAAATTAAATTCAATTGTGATATGGTAATCCTCGACAACGGTGCCAAAAATTTGATAGCGTTTCAACAAGTGTACTGAATCATTGCAAGTAATAATAAAACGGTAGTACCGAGTGTCGAACTCAAGGATTGCATTTTACTATCAAATTATATTTAATTACTTAAATTGAACAAAAAGTTCCTAAATTGATTGAAATAATATTTAAAATTAACAACAGTAATAAAATTGATACTTTATAATAAGAAAAATTTCAAGGATGAGTTTTACTTCGAATCCAACCTTGGTGTCTAATTTGATCCTAATTACAGAATTCCTTTATTGAATTATTATTGAATTCTCTTTATTATTCTTGCCCTAATGTCTTAGTGACATAACCTTTAATTCCAAATTAACTCATAATTCCTTAGTGAATTTAAGATTAGAATTAAGCATTACTATAACATCTCGTTTTTCATTTTTTTTAAAGAAACAAATTCATAAAACAAAGAAATAAAGAAATAGGAAATAAATACTTTTGAATTAAATATTTAAGTCGTAACATAACGACAAAAGTCAATAAATATTTACAAGCAGCGGAAATAATTTTTGAAATACAACCCAAAGTATTTAAATAGCAAAATACATCGGGGCTATGAAACCTATCAGACATAGCTCATACCGCTGGGGTATTCTCGGCAAACACCTGTACAAAAGCACTGCCCCAAGAATATAAACTTCCCCACGTCGCATAAAAAAATGGTACAAGGATCCATCAAAATAAAAGTCAAGCTGACAATATGAGGTATATGTACAATTTTCCAAATTGAAATAAATACATCCACAAAAGAAAGACAACTAGTCCCTATACAACCATCTAATCTAATCATGCTACAAAAAGCTATACAACTCGGATGATCTCCACGCGCCCTGCAAGATCCTCCTAACACACCATCAATCAGGTATGACTAACTACCTTCCATCTCTATGGTACTAATAGGTGGGATGATTCTGGTTCTAATTTGAGGGAAAAACCCATATTTCCACCATAATTGTAAAGGTCACTAACCGAAATTAACAATATCACATAGCATTTAAATTTTAAATGCACAAAATAACCTTTCAACTTAGAATACTCTTTGAAAGGGGTTTCATATGCCAAACATGCATAATCAAGGTTGAAAGATGAAGTTTTTAACAAAACTACACTGTCGTATTCGAATACAGCATCCTTGTATTCGAATACAGTGCTAATTCATAAGTTAGTAGCAAAATCAACACAACTGTATTCGAATACGAGACATGATGTAGTCATATACGAGACAGGTCCGTAGCAAAAATAGCACAACTGTATTCGAATATAACATCAAAAAAATGCAGAATTGAGTTTCGAAGATGGTTCGAAATCATTCCACACTTACACACAAATCCAAACAATCACAGTTACTAGTTACAGCACAATCACAACAACAATTGAGCATACATATACAATCATGACAATATATCAAACATGACTCGCGTGCCAAGCACCCTAATGTAATGCGCATATGTCAAAATGCATGATTCCGGTAATTCCAAACCAAAGCTCTCCTTGAGAGGCGTAAATTGTAATTGTACAATCTCTCACAGACCAATACTAATTACCAAGGTACCACCTATCACAGGCCCACACGATTTATTAAAGTGTAGCCTATCACATGTCTCACACCTCAATTCCAAACAAAAACCCTCCGCAAGAGGCGTAAATCCTAAATGTACAGTTCCTCACGAACGAACACGAGTGCAGTCTCTCACGGACAACCACGATTTTCTAGGGTGTAGTCTTTCACGGACAAACACAAGTGCAGTCTGTCACGGACAAACACCAATACAGTCTCTCACGGACAAACACAATTTATTAGGGTGTAGTCTCTCACGGACAAACACCAGTGCATTCTCTCACGAATAAACACCATTTACTACGGTGTAGTCTCTCATGGACAAACACCAGTGTAGTCTCTCACGAGCAAACACCAGTGTAGTCTCTCACGGACAAACACAATATTTTTGAGTGTAGTCTCTCACGGAAAAACACCAGTGCAATCTCTCACGGACAAACAAAATTTAATACGGTGCAGTCTCTCCCGGACAAACACGAGTGCAGTTTGTCACGGACAACCACGATTTTCTAGGGTGTAGTCTCTCACGGACAAACACCAGTGCAGTCTCTCACATTAGTGCAATCTCTCATAGAAAAACACAATTTACTAGGGTGTAGTATCTCACGGACAAACACCAGTGCAGTCTCTCACAGACAAAAACAATTTACTACGGTGTAGTCTCTCACGGACAAACACAATTTTTTTGGGTGTAGGCTGTCACGGACAAACACTCGTGCAATCTCTCACGGACAAACACAATTTACTAGGGTGTAGTCTCTCACGGACAAACACCAGTGCAATCTCTCACGGACAAACACAATTTATTAGGGTGTAGTCTCTCGGACAAACACCAGTGCAGTCTCTCACGGAGGAACACAATTTACTACGGTGTAGTCTCTCACGGACAAACACCAGTGCAGTCTCCCCCGAACAAACACAATATATTAGGGTGTAGTCCCTTATGGACAAACACCATAGTTAAATCCTCGTAAGGATAAGATGAACCTCTCCACTCATGGAACCATCCCATGGCCCATTGCGGTCACCACTTATACTCGCGGTCCATCGCGGTCACCACTTAAACATCGCAGCCCATCGCGTTCACCACTTAATCGCATCTCAACGCACCTTAAACATACATATAGCAGTTTTAAACACATACTTACATCAAAACTTAATCACCACAACATCACACATAATCACACCACAATCATTCATAATATCAATTATGAGCACATAATCACATCCAAATTAATCTCCACAAATTCACCCATTAACCACCTCAAATTTAATTCAACAATTCACCCATCAATTTCAATTTTCTCAATTCCCATCAAATTTAACCCGCAAATCACCCATGTTACAACTCCAGATATTTCAACCATAATTCTCCCATTAATTTCCACAATTTCAAACATAATTTTACACCAAATTAATTTCCACAAACCACCCCTCAAACCCTTCAAAACAATTTCCTCAACCACACTTAAATCACCTTAAATTCATTTTTCACAAATCCACACATAAAACACATCTACAAATTCATTCTGCACATAAATTGAACTAAATTCATTTTCCACCAATTCACACATAAATTGAATTAAATTCATTTTCCACAAATACACCTCAATCACATAAAACATTCATAATATCATTTATGAACACATAATCAAATTAAATTTAATTCTCCCCAAATTCAACTTAAATCACCCATATTCAATCTCCAAAATTTTCAAACATTAATCACCAAATTTAATTTTCACAAACCACACCACAAACACATTAAATTTAATTTCCACAAAATCACACATCAATTTCACTAAATTCCAACTCCATAAATACACATATAGCATCCTATATGCAAGCTAAAAATTTGGAAGGAGTCGTTACCTTAACGGTAGCTTTAACAAGCGATTACGGTACCGCGATTAATTCCAGTAAAAATTAAGTTCGTGACGTCGCTTCCTAATTTGGCTCACTAGCATTGCAGCAGGGAGATGAACAACTTTCCCTTTTATCACTTCCCGAAACAAAGCTCAAATGTCGAAGAAAAACAGAGTTTTGGGTTTGATGGTTTTGAAAACCCCTAACACCGTTTTCCTTATTTTCGAACAAAGAAGAAGAAGGAAGCTTGAAAATTTCTTCTTTATCACCCACCAAACCTTGGGTTTCTTTTCTTGAAGCCAAAGAAAGGAAAAAAGAAGTGGAAGGAATAAGGAAGAAGAAGGAATCGTCCCGAGGCAGGGAGGGAGCATTTTTGCTTTCTTCCTGTGTTCCTTTTCTCATATGTCCATATATAACTTACTATTATCAATATATATGTTACTAACTTAATAATATATATATATATATATATGTATATATATAATTAAACTAATCCAACAAATATCTAAATACTCTTACACCACATCATTTCACTCACATCTCAAACTATTTTGATAAAAATATTTACTCTCGTCGTAACTCAATTGACATATAAAATTTTCGACAACCATAGATATTTTTAACAAAACTGCTCGGTATTAAATTTTTCGTAACGTAAATAAATTATTCTTCGACAAATAAATTTAATCTAATTTCCAAAAATATATTTTTGGCATTTAACTCACTAAATACCAAAAATTGGACTAAAAGCCTAAGAAATTCAACACAAAATACCCTAAAATTGTATAATTTAGGATTTAAAAATTAAGGGTCTTACAATTACCGTACAGGAATTCTCTTTTAAATTATTGTCTCTGCAACTAATTTAATTGGTTTCATGACCTGTATCTATCTCTGGACTACAAATTCATGAATTGCTCATCTCAAGCATTCATAAAGTCCACTTCCATTTCAAAATATGAATCATAGAACATTTTAATGTTGATTAAGCAACAAAAAGCAATTAGCACATAAATGAGAAAAATAATTCAATAAACTCATTCATATAACTTGAAATCAAATCAGAAAATAAAAGGATTTCATCTTGTTACACTGATCCCTAACAAATAGGGTTTAGTTACTCATGACAGAGATAGAAAAGATAAATATTAGAGAAGAATTACAAGAAGGATTCATGAATGATTCTTGATAAAACAACTCCAATAGTGTTAGAAACGAACGTCTTTGAGTTTCTATGCTAGGGCACAAGTCTCCCAACTTCCCGATAATAAAAAGATCTCTAAAACAATGATAAAAATGAGTTTTTATACATTCAGCAGCACACTAAGCGCTCTAGGCGCGGGATTTGCATTATGGGCGCACTTGAACAATGTCAAAAGGGTGGAAATGCGCCTCAGGCGCAAGCGCACAATTTCTTCTAGTTGACATTTTCTGCATTTTTTTTCCTCTTTTGAGTCTGAATTGGGTTCCGGTGTCTTCATGAATGTTGAAGTAAAACAAAGGTCATGTTGATTTCTCGCAAAAATTCAGCACTCCACTAAAACAAAGTAACAACGCAAAACTGTAAAAAATCTCTACTTAATCAAGGAAATAATAACATAAACATTTCATTAAATCAAAGAACTAAAATGAACGAAATATATCAAATGACACCTTAAATTAACTAATGGTTAAAGATAAATAAGACTAAAATCAATGAAAAATATGCATATGATGAAGTATAATCAACCAACTTATATGAGATGGATGTATCTGATAGAACGATATATGAAAATATTAAAAGGGTACGTAAAAAGTAGAAGTCGAACAAAAGTTTTATTGTTGAATGGTACATTGTCAAAGAAGCTGCTGAATTTTATATTGAATATCTATCCAATGTTGAATCCATAGGGGTTCCCATGTCTCGTCATTCGGGAAGAATAACAGGAGAAGGGATAATTGGAAAGAGAGTAATGACTATATCAAGGACAGAATGGAAGCAAACACAATTGTATGTTCTGCACAATGGTGATGAGGTTCAACCGTATGTTACAACACACATGGATAAATTATCTAGTTTGAACATGAATATGAATCAAAATTGGATAACACGAGAGCACAATTGAAGTTTTATAACATGGTTAAAAACCACATTAACTCAAAGCTTGATATAGACCCCGATTCAATTTCACAACGATTGAGGTGGCTAACAAATGGTCCCAATTTACATGTCTTTTCTTACACGAGTTATGTAATTAATGGCTACACATTTTATACCAAAGAACAAGATGATCAAACCACTACGCAAAATAGTGGAGTCACTCACATAGCTGTAACAATATATGCAAATCTATCATATTTTGTGGTTATCGAGCATTTATGGGAGTTAGATTACAAAACATTTCGTGTTCCTATTTTTGGTCGCAAGTGGGTCGATAATAATAATGGCGTCCAGATTGATGAGTCAGGGTTCTTGCTTGTCGATTTTAATTGGGTGGGATACAAAAATGAACCTTTTATTTTAGCGTCATAAGTTCAACAAGTGTTTTATGTCACTGATCTTGCTGGTGATAAATGGTCAATTGTCCTATCGACCAATAAAATAAGTGATGATAACAATACTGATGAAGATGTTGGTAATGATCCTTTCTTTGCGACATCATAACCACGTGAAATTGATTCAACTAATGATGTTTTATATCTTAGAGATGATCATGATGAGGGAATTTGGATTAATCGATCGTTTCGTATCGTTAAAGGACAAACAAATGTGAATCCCACCAGGAAAAGAAAAAGCACATCTTAAGGTGTTTAAGTGTTTTATATAAGCCATGTAATTTGAACTCATCATGTAATTTATACTAAGTTCATTTAATTTAAGTGTTTGACCTTCCAGAACTGAGTATTTTAGCATTTAGCTTGAACTGTATTTAATTTTCTACTTAATTGTACTGATTTTTTGCATATACTAAACTTGAACTTAAAAAAGCTATGTTTGACTGGGCATTTTCCTCGAACTTGAACCGATCCCAATCTGAACTAATCATGTAATTTAACATTGATTTATAGGTATTTAACTAATTATTTGGAAAAAAATCCAAATATAGGTATTTTACAGAAACTGAACTGAAATTGTAATTTAGCATATTTAACTTGAACTGGACATAAACTTGTAATTTTAAAGCGTTTTTGTCCATAAGCGTTGTAAAAGGCTTTCAAAAATTAAATTACTAATCATTTTGCAGCGCTTTTGTTCATAAGCGCTTTAAAAAGCTTTTAAAAAATAAACTAAAAAATAAATTAAAACTAACTTACAACGCTTGTTGTGAAAGCGCTGTAAAAGGCTTTCAAAAATTTAAATTACAAACATTTTGCAATGCTTGTTCTATAAGCGTTGTAAAAGGCTTTTAAAAATGCTTATATACAACATTTTTAATCATTTACAACACTTTTTGTCCATAAGCGCTGTAAAATGCTCAAATAGGGCCTTTTATACAGTCTTATAAAGCGCTTTTTATATAGTCTTTTAAAGCGCTTGTTGTGAAAGCGTTGTAACAGGGGTAAGTCTTTTAGGTATTTTAAAGCGCTTTTTGGACAAACGTTGTAAAATGGTCTTTAAGTAAACTGATAATAAGAAACCGCTTCAGTTTCCTCTTCATTACGTACTCTCCCTACGAACTTGACAATGCAAAATCTCCTCATGTTCATCTTCATTATATGTACTCTGATCCATCTTCGTTACTCTCCATACGAACCCTACTGACCATTTTTTCTCTCTTCACTACTATCCCTACAAACCCTCTTTATACGAACTCTACTACGAACCCTCCATGCGAACCCTCTCCCATACGTATTTATGCATCATCTTTTCGTTGTTCCTACTTAAGGGAAGTCGTAACCCTAAACTCATAGATTGTTGTTGTCAGGTATTGCATTTATTAATTTGTTTTTGCCACTAAACTACATGTTGAACTTATACTGCTAGTTAGACTACTACATGTTGAACTTTTTGAAGTTATATTGAACGTATAATTATACGGTGTGAAATGTGTAGAAAAATGGATTCCAATAATGATGAAGTTGTCAGTACTATGAGTACGAAAATGAAGTTAAACGTGGGGCAACCATTATGCAAAAGGTCATCAAAGCAAGAAGTAATGGAATTAAATTTGAGGTATACTATACTTTGTTTAAAATTTATATTTTATCTTTTTTGAAAGAATGCACTTACTCTATGAGTTTATTAGATGGGATGGAATCCAAGTGGTCAGCCAATTGAGTCCAACAGTTCAATGATGGTAAGTTACATTGGCGCGGTTATTCGTCAAAATATCCCAATAACAATTAATGATTGGAGAGATAAACTTTGAAGGATGCTAAAGATATATTGTGGAATGATATACACGTATCTTTTTTACTCCATTATTTTCTTACTTAGAATTTTTTCCATTGAAATACTTTTACTCATACTCTATCTTTATTTGGTTTGCAGTCAGCTTTTAACGTTGATAAGGTGCGAAAAAATTATGTTCTTAGAGTTGCCAAAAAAATATATAGAGGATTTAGATCTCATTTGTCAAATTGATACTTAAGAGATCGTGATGGAAATTTGAATGTTGAAGCTCCAAAAATATACAAACACTACATATCAAATGAAGAATGCAGCGCTTTTGTAGTTAAAGGTACAGACCCCGCTTTTGTGGTAATATAAATTTATTAGCATTTTTATTTTATTCATAGTGTATTTTTTATATACTATTGTTATTTTTTTATATATAGAGTATAAGTACGGAAAATCAGGAGAGAGCAAAAAATCCAATGCATCCATACAAAAAATCGCGTATGGGGTATGCACGTTTAGAGCAAAAAATTGTAATTAAACATCACTTTTATATAATATGGTAGATTATAAACTATAGTTTCTAACCAATATTTTGTTTATGTCTTAACGAATAGCTTCAAGAGACGAAATCCAATCAACCATTAGGTCGTCATATTTTGTGGAATGAGGTTCGTTTGAATAAAGATTGAATAGTTGATAATGAAAATGTTAAACAAGTGATAACATAATGTGTAAGTATATTATCACTTTAATATTTTTTGATATTGTATTTAAAAATGATATTGAACTTATCTTTTTAATCATACATGTTTTTTAGGAGAATCTAGAACAATGTTCTGAAAATGCAGAGGAGAATAAACAAGTTAGTTGTAGGGACATACTTAGTAAGGTATTTAATGTTCTCGAATATTCTGGCCATGTGAGGGGTAAAGAATTTGGTGTAACTCCAAAAAGTTTTTTTTCACATGAGAATCGCACAAATCCTTCTAATGAGGAAGTACTAGATAAGCTGAAAATCCTAATAGAGCAAGTTGCATTTTTGGTGAAAACGAATAAGAAAAATCAACTTCCGGAATATCAATGCGAAATACAACTAGAAAGTGAAAATGGCAGTTGCAACATTGATCTAAAAATCTTCCAAAGGTAATTAATTACTTAATGAAATCAGAAATTCATTCAACCTAATTGTTTCACATACTTATGTATTAACCATTGATTTAGGGTGTCTTATCTTGAATGTTATATTTATCCTCCCCTACTCATTGCATGGTTGAAAAAGGAACATTGTACAATACCTTGGGAGAAGTATCACATCATATTCCGATTGTTACAATACCATGTTAAAGTTTCACCTGTGGTTGCTTTTGAACCACTTGCACCATTGCCTATACCCGACAAAGATGATGATATGAAGTTTTTGGGAGAAGCAATAAGTAGTTACGTGGCATGGCCCAAAAGTCTTGTTGGCATAGATACGATATGTTTAATTGCTATGTATTTTTAATTGTATGATTATGATTGATTATGTTTAATTGCTGATTTTTCCACTGTTAACTTTAATTTCACATTTATTTATATTCTTGCAAAGTCTAACGGGAATGATAAGAATATTCCTCACAACGAATCATTCACTTCACCAGAAAAGGTTTGACATATACATCAATTGAAAATGAAATGATTAGCTTACTATAATAACTAACAAACTAATCAATCTCATTTTTTAAGATTCAAGCAAAACTCTCCGCACCGCAAATCTTCTAGAAATAAGCCGCACCACAAATTTTCCATAAATCAGCCGCACCACAAATTCAGGTTCGTGGTAAAAATATATTTGGCAAAATTCAAAAACTAGATCGCGGAAAATCAGTTGCTGCTCCTAAAATAAGTCTTTCATGCCTTTATCAATTTGGGTCGTGTCTTGACATACAAGCAAAAATGAATATGGACAGTAATGATTCACATATCATACACAAGGAGAAAGGTATTTTCGGAGATGTATGAAGAATTACTTGATAACGAGTACGTATATAACTTCTCAATCATAAGGAGCTAAGTGCTACTATCATCAACATATACATTAGGTAATTGCATCACTGTCCATAAGGTAATTTGTTGGTAATTAATTTTAATTGCATCACTGCCACATTTATTGGTAATTAGTCTAATTTGATATTTTCATTGAAGGTTTTTGTATAAAAAGTTGGTGTGCATGCGTAAATTGTCAGATAGATTTTTATTCTTATCTCCCCATAAGTTGTCCATGTTTAAACTCAATCATGTTGACATAAAAAAAATATTGTTGATATACTTTTGGAAAATAAAGAGAAGGATAAACTGTTTCTTGCACCATATAATTCAAGGTAATTATATATTTTTTATCTATATCTTTTTTAATTTATGATACTTTATCAGTTGTGTAAACAAAGTAACCAACGAATTTTTTTTTTGTTGTAGGCAACATTGGGTGTTGTTTTCCATCAATGCCACATATGAAATTATTTACTATTTAGATCCATTGCACACTCATTATAACAATCACTCAGATATAAAGAATATCTTCAATACGAAATAAATATTCATTTATTTCTTATCTATATAAATAATGCGTTTAGTAATTGAATGATAATCACTTTTATTTGATAGTGTTTTACAAGTTTTCCGCGCTCAAAGGGGTGCACAATGTTGAAACATTACTCAAACAACATCACATGGATTCCAATAAAGGTTTTATATATTTGTTATAGAGCTTAATTATATACCTTTAAAATTTCATTTACACTCAATGCATAAATATTTATTGGCGTACATATTCTATTTTATAGTACCCTCGTCAAAGTAACAACATAGAATGTGGGTGCTATATATTGTGATTCATCAAAGAGATTGTTGATATGAATATAAATATATATTTTCGGAAACAATACGTTATTTTCATTATATTTTTATTTTCATATATAAACTATATATATATATATATATATATATATATATATTTGATTCTAACTTATTTGTGTTCAAATATTATATTTCATAGTACTTTGAAAACTCCAATTCAACATACTCTGAAAGTGATCTAACTAAAATAAAGGAAGAATCTGTCAGTATTTGATCGAACTAAAAGTTATATAATTTATAAATAGGTGAGTTTCTCATTGTAAACTATTATATATTGTATATTTTGGTAAGAATTGATAATTATTTTAATTCGTTTATTAATAGGATAAACTAAGAAATTGCTAGGAAATTGGCATGGTGAAAATGGTTGATCATTATTTTAATTATTGACATAATTGTTGTTGTGCATATGTAATTGATATTGTGAATATGTAATTGCTGTAGATATAATATTGTTGTTGTGAATATGTACTTAATATAGTACTGATGTTATTGAGCTTGTTGTTGTGAATATGTTTTGAATTAAAAATTTGCAATTGTGTCAATATGTGCTTGATGAATATGATTTTGGAAAAGAATTGAGAGACAATGCTTCTATTAAAAAAATGCCATTAAAGAGCTTTTATACAAACCAATGCTTTTTTAAAAATGCCATTAAAAAATGACAATAAGATTTACAACACTTTTAATAAAAAGCGCTGTAAAACTAGTATTAAAATGCACCTATTACAACGCTTTTTTGAAAAAGTGTTGTAAAAGTAGTATAAGAAACTCGGAATTATTTTCAACTTTTACCCCTATTTTTTTTTAGACAAAAAGATTAGAAAAAAAAAACATAATAGGAATAATAAGCTAAATAACATATTCATAAAGGAAATTTGAGAGAACATAAGATAGAACAAAAAAAAAACACTTGGGTAAATTAAGGTTTAGGGGTCGTCACTCTAGCTAAGATTAGTCCTAAAGTATTATGAATAGACTTCTCATTCTTGGTTGATTGTTTCATGAATACTTCAGTTTTAGTTTCTGCATATCATAAAGCAACAACAACAAGAATGACACACCCGTGTCATTATTTTTTTGATTAAAAAATAATAATAATTAAAATAATATAAATAATAATAATAATAATAAAACCAATTTTTCCCTACTTTCTCTTTCATATCACTTCCTCCCCCTTTCTTCCTTCTCTCTCAGCAACCCATCCTCCCCCATTTTTCATTTTTTTTCTTTTCTTTTCTTTCCTTCTTCTTCTTCTCACTTAAAGCCAAGCTAGTCTACTTAACTTTTAAACTCATAGGAAGGATATACAAGTGCTTGGGTGAAACTTTGGGTTAGGGTTTATCCTCTAAAGAAGGAGAAGGGTACCCATTGAGAGTTGTTGATTGAAACTCTTTGAGGTAAGTACACAACTCTAATCCTAGTATGAGTTCATAGAAAAATCTAGTTTTGCTTAAAAATCTTATTTTATGCTCAGAGTAGATTTAAATGATTTTTAGGGTTTCCTAGAGTTAGCTAAACTTTAGATTCTAAAGTCTTGGAAATATTTTGATACTCAGATTGGTCAACTGATACCCTACCGGCTACTCTGAGAGTTGTTGAAGAGCAAACTTAGACGGTTCTCCATAACTGTGAGTTGACGACGATCATCGTCATATATTTTTACACCGTTATTATTATTTTACTTATTTTCTATATTAAAGTATTTATTGAAAAATTTGGGAATCACAACCTTTGAATTCTTATCTCGATTTCGTCAATTATTTGATTTAACGGTCATTGTTATATAATATGTTATTATTTTGATTTACGTATGAGCTACATTATTTAAATCTTGAATTGTTACGCGATTGAGTATGTTTTTCATGATTTACGATGAAATGATTTTTAATACGCGTTTTGAGAAATCGGTGTTATAATTATTAAATCGTTAACTGCGTTAGGTGCACCTAGTTACCACGTGTCGATTATGGAGAGTTAACCGTTAGATGGAGCCGCCCCTACGAGAGAGGTCATCCGTAGGAGGAGAGGGCTATCAACGTGATGTAGCTCTCTAATTGATATGTGATGATGCGTTGCGGGATTGAGAGGAGAGGGCCATCCGTTAGATGGAGCCGCCCCTAAGGGAAAGGCCACCTTAGGAGGAGAGGGCTATCAATGAGATAAAGCCGCCTCTTGATTCTAAAAATTTGTATTGTTACTTGTTTGATTTTTTGATGATTTTAAGGTTGTTCAGTTGGATTTCATTTCGTTATTCATTGGAATTTTTTTATATTTTTGTCAAGCGATTAAACAGTTATTCGTGCCTTTTGTGTTTCCCTTCTAATTGATGGTGGTTGTTGTCTCCTCACTAAGTCTTTGTGACTTACCCCTTTATGTTGCTTATTTTTTTTTCAGATTCGCAAGCAGCTGAGTAAGAATCAATTATTTGATTCAAGTCTCAACATACTTCTTTTTTTGGTAGGCCTCTTTGATCGAGGACCATTTTTGTAACAGTTGTTGAGTCTATGTAATTTGCAGCTATTTTGGAGTCTAGAAAGTCTATTTAGTTTTGGGAAGTGTATTAAACAATTTGATTATGTTATGTGAATTATGACTGGATTGAAAGCTGAACAGGGATTTCAAAATTTGGAAATGTTGAAATTACAGAGGGGACTCTGTCGAAATTTCGAATGAAATTATGTGTAATTTTTTTAAATGGTTAGAGAACGATTTAGTTATGAAATTGTTAAGTTAATTGATAGGCTTGCCAGGCTAGGAGTATAGCTTGTGCGCCGGTCACGACATTTAAATTTCGGGTCGTGACAAAGTTGGTATCAGAGCTCGGTCGTAGGTCCTAATAGCTGCAAACATAAGGTGATAATAGATTCTTGTTAGTAAATTGTGAACCCGGGCACAACTTACTTATAAGGGCTATTAGCACTTTATGAGAGTCTTATCTGTTGTCTGAATCTGTGTTTAAATTCATCATCACAATCTTACCACAATTTCTTTACGTCTTATTCAATCTTTGATCAATGTTGTTCGAATAGGTGAGAATGCCACCAAAGACTCGGAATCCTACTATAAGGGAAATTGTTGATGAATCAATTTCCCAAGCTCGAGGTGCTCGTCAACGAGGTCGTGTTTCAGTTCGTGCTCGAAATAGGGGTAGAGCTAATGTTGGCGGACGTGGTTTGAATGCTAATGTTGAGGTACCTAGGAGGAGGCGCGGAAATCCAGCCATGGAAGAGTTTGCTGCTGGTTTGCAAGGATTACAACAGGTTGTGCAACAACTTGTTGGGGTTGTCGTTGGACAACAACAAGAGGGTGATCAAAGACATGAAAATGTCAATGGTCAACAAGAGGTTAGACAAGTTGAGCATCAGACGACTACTGCAATGAGGGGTATTGAGGTTACTTTACCAGATTTCATGAAGCTTAAACCCCCTACTTTTTCTGGGTCCAGTGCAACTGAGGATCCACAACAATTCATTGACAGTCTAGAGCGGCTTTGGAGAGCATTGGGTTGTTCTGAGGTAAGAGCAGTAGAATTGACATCATTTCAGCTAGTAGGCGTGGCACGTGATTGGTTTGATATAGTGTCACGTGGTAGACAAGTGGGGTCACTTCCGTTAGCATGGAGAGAATTCTCTCAGTTGTTCATGGCCCGTTTTCTTCCGGAGAGTGTTAGAGATGGATTAGCTCATGAGTTTGAGCGATTGGAGCAAACGGAGGGTATGACAGTTTCAGAGTACAGTGCTCGTTTTACCCAGCTCTCTAGACATGCTCCTTATCCTATCACTGAAGAGATGCGTGTTAAGAGGTTCATTAGAGGATTGAAGGATTATTTATTTAGATCGGTGGTTGGGTCTAATTGCTCTACTTTTGTTGAGGTTTTGAGTTTGGCCCTTCAGATCGAGCAACGACAGAAGGAAAAAGGATGCAATAGGCAAGATTCACGGAAGAAACAAAGGGTTGAAGGATCTTACAGTAGCTATTCGAATCATGGTGGTGGGTCTATGTTTGGTTATCAGGGGCAACAAAGACTCATGTCTCAAAGGGGTGGTCATAGTGGGCAGTCTTCTGGGACAGTGCAGATTCGTAGATCAGATTCTGGAGCAGCATCACAATCCACTTTTCCTCAGAGACATTCTGGTGTTTCAGCTACACGATGTTCTACTTGTGGTAGGTTTCACTTCGGGAGTTGTTCTAGAGATGGTAATGCTAAGGTGTGCTACCAATGTGGCCAAATAGGTCACATTAGGAGGGATTGTCCTGTAGACACGACACATCCATCCTCTAGTTATGCATCAGCACCAACAACTTTGGCATCTCCTCAGACTCATTCTGCATCTGTGCGTCATAGTGGAAATTCTTATGTTAGAGGTTCGGGAACATTCCAGCAGCGAGGTAGAGGATTTGGTGGTAGAGGTCAGGTACCAGCAGGAAGAGGTCAGGCTCGAGTGTTTGCTTTGACTCGTCAGGATGCTCATACATCCAATGCAGTAGTTACAGGTATACTTTCTATTTGTTCTAGAGATGCTCATGTTTTGTTTGATCCTGGAGCTACACATTCTTTTGTATCTGCATGGTTTGCTACCCGACTTGGTAAATGTTCATCTTCTTTAGAAGAATCTTTGGTTGTAGCTACACCTGTTGGAGGAAATTTGCATGCTAAATCGGTGTATCGTTCTTGTGATATAACTATTGATGGTAAGGTGTTGCCGGTAGATTTGGTAGTTATTGACTTGATAGATTTTGATGTGATTTTGGGTATGGATTGGTTGGCTTTGCATCATGCCACTTTGGATTGTCATAACAAAGTGGTGAAATTTGAGATACCAGGACAGTCAGTCTTCTCATTTCAAGGAACACATTGTTGGGTACCACATAATCAGATCTCAGCCTTGACTGCTAGCAAGTTAATGAGAAGAGGTTGTCAAGCGTACTTAGCCGTGGTAAGGGATACACAAGTGGCTGAAGAGAAATTGGAAAAAATTCCAATAGCATGTGAATTTACAGATGTTTTTCCTGAAGAACTTCCTGGGTTACCACCTGATAGGGAGATTGAATTCTCTATCGACTTAGTTCCAAACACTCATCCTATATCCATACCTCCTTATCGTATGGCCCCAGCAGAACTTAAGGAGTTAAGGGAGCAACTTCAAGATCTTCTTGATAAGGGTTTTATTCGTCCAAGTTCTTCTCCTTGGGGAGCACCAGTCTTATTTGTAAAGAAGAAAGACGGATCCATGCGGCTATGTGTAGACTACCGACAATTGAATAAAGTAACTGTGAAGAATAAATACCCTTTGCCACGCATTGATGAGTTGTTTGATCAACTTCAAGGAGCTCAATGTTTTTCTAAGATTGATTTGCGGTCGGGGTATCACCAGTTGAAGATTAAGAGGGAGGACATAGCGAAGACAGCTTTCCGCACGCGTTATGGGCATTATGAATTTCTGGTTATGTCCTTTGGGCTTACTAATGCCCCAGCAGCTTTTATGGATTTGATGAATCGCGTTTTTAAACCATTCTTGGATCAATTCGTGATTGTGTTTATTGATGATATCCTTGTTTATTCCAAGAGTAAAGAAGAACACGAGCGTCATTTAAGGTTGGTTTTGCAAACCTTAAGAGATAACCAATTATATGCCAAATTCTCGAAATGTCAGTTTTGGCTGGATAGTGTGGCATTTTTAGGACATGTTGTGTCTAAGGATGGAATAAGTGTAGATCCAAGTAAGGTGGAAGCAGTCCAGAATTGGCCCAGACCTACCACTGTGAAGGAGATTCGGAGTTTTCTTGGTTTAGCTGGTTATTATCGACGTTTTGTGAAGGATTTCTCAAAGATTGCGTCTTCGTTGACTAGGTTGACGCAAAAGAAAGTTGAGTTCCGATGGACTGATGCATGTGAGGAAAGCTTTCAAAAATTGAAGGAGTACTTAACTTCAGCACCTATTTTGGCATTACCTGTAAGTGGTGAAAGTTATGCAGTTTATTGTGATGCTTCTAGAGTTGGCCTTGGTTGTGTGCTTATGCAACAAGGAAAGGTTATTGCCTATGCATCTAGACAACTCAAGAGGCATGAAGTGAACTATCCCACACATGATTTGGAAATGGCTGCAGTTATTTTTGCTCTTAAGATTTGGAGACACTATTTATATGGTGAGGCTTGTGAGATTTATACCGATCATAAAAGTCTTAAGTATATCTTTCAGCAGCGAGACTTAAATTTAAGACAAAGAAGGTGGATGGAACTCTTGAAGGATTATGATTGCACGATCTTATACCACCCAGGGAAAGCAAATGTTGTTGCAGATGCTTTGAGTAGGAAATCCATGGGCAGTCTTGCTCATATAGCAGAAGTAAAGAGGCCAATAGTTAAAGAATTTCAAGAAGTTGTCGAAAGTGGAATTCAATTTGAACTTGGTCATTCGAGGTTATTTTTAGCCCACGTACAAATTCGTCCAACCATAGTTGATAATATCAAAGAAGCTCAAAGTCAAGACCCATACTTGGTGAGTATGGTAAATAATGTTCAGAATGGTAAAATTTCAGACTTTTCAGTTGATTCTGATGGTGTGCTGAGGTTGAAGTCTCGGTTGTGTGTTCCAAATGTTGGCGACTTTAGGAGGAAAATTTTAGAGGAGGCTCATCATTCTTCTTACACTATTCACCCAGGTTCTAATAAGATGTATCAAGACTTGAGAGAATTGTATTGGTGGGAAGGGATGAAAAGAGACGTAGCAGATTTTGTCTCTAGGTGCTTAGTGTGTCAACAAGTAAAAGCTGAGCATCAAAAGCCTGCGGGATTACTTCAACCTGTTGAAATACCTGAGTGGAAGTGGGAAGGCATCGCTATGGATTTTGTCACAGGATTACCACGAACCCAAAAGGGTTATGACTCAGTGTGGGTGATTATAGATCGGTTGACCAAATCTGCACACTTTTTGCCTGTGAAGACTACTTATACTGCATCTCAATATGCTAGACTTTATTTAGATAAAATTGTCTCTTTGCATGGTGTACCGGTGTCTATTATTTCTGATCGTGGGGCTCAATTTACTGCTCAATTTTGGAAGTCGTTCCAAACTTCATTAGGAACTCGTTTGAAGCTTAGCACAGCTTTTCATCCCCAGACAGATGGCCAATCTGAAAGGACGATACAAATATTGGAAGATATGCTTCGTGCTTGTGTTCTAGATCTTGGAGGTAGTTGGGATCAGCATTTGCCTTTGATGGAATTTGCATACAATAATAGTTATCAATCTAGTATTCAGATGGCTCCATTCGAGGCTTTGTACGGAAGACGCTGTAGGTCTCCGATAGGATGGTTTGAAGTTGGTGAAGCTAAATTAGTCGGTCCAGAATTGGTTCAAGATGCCATTGAAAAAGTTAAATTAATTCGGGATCGCTTAGTGACAGCTCAAAGTAGACAAAAATCTTATTCTGATAAGAGACGTCGTCCCTTGGAGTTTGCAGTGGGAGAACATGTATTTCTACGAGTCTCGCCAATGAAAGGAGTTTTGCAATTTGGTAAGAAGGGGAAGCTAAGTCCAAGATTCATTGGACCATTTGAAATTTTAGAAAGGGTCGGAGCAGTAGCGTATCGCTTGGCACTTCCACCGGATCTCTCAGGAGTTCATCCAGTTTTTCATATTTCGATGCTTCGGAAGTATCTTCATGACCCTTCTCATGTGATTAATCATGAAGAAGTGCAGTTAGATGAGAGTCTATCATACGTTGAACATCCAGTAGCTATATTAGATCGCCAAGTGAGACGTTTACGTTCAAAGGATATCGTTTCAGTAAAAGTCCTTTGGCGTGGTCCATCCGGTGAAGAAACTACTTGGGAACCCGAAGAAGTCATCCGTGCAAAGTACCCGCACTTATGTTGAAATTCAAGGTTAGCAGTGTTTATTAATTAAATAAAAAGTCAAATAAATTCGAGGACGAATTTTTCGTAAGGGGAGGAGATTGACACACCCGTGTCATTATTTTTTTGTTTAAAAAATAATAATAATTAAAATAATATAAATAATAATAATAATAATAATAAAACCAATTTTTCCCTACTTTCTCTTTCATATCACTTCCTCCCCCTTTCTTCCTTCTCTCTCAGCAACCCATCCTCCCCCATTTTTCATTTTTTTTCTTTTCTTTTCTTTCCTTCTTCTTCTTCTCACTTAAAGCCAAGCTAGTCTACTTAACTTTTAAACTCATAGGAAGGATATACAAGTGCTTGGGTGAAACTTTGAGTTAGGGTTTATCCTCTAAAGAAGGAGAAGGGTACCCATTGAGAGTTGTTGATTGAAACTCTTTGAGGTAAGTACATAACTCTAATCCTAGTATGAGTTCATAGAAAAATGTAGTTTTGCTTAAAAATCTTATTTTATGCTCAGAGTAGATTTAAATGATTTTTAGGGTTTCCTAGAGTTAGCTAAACTTTAGATTCTAAAGTCTTGGAAATATTTTGATACTCAGATTGGTCAACTGATACCCTACCGGCTACTCTGAGAGTTGTTGAAGAGCAAACTTAGACGGTTCTCCATAACTGTGAGTTGACGACGATCATCGTCATATATTTTTACACCGTTATTATTATTTTACTTATTTTCTATATTAAAGTATTTATTGAAAAATTTGGGAATCACAACCTTTGAATTCTTATCTCGATTTCGTCAATTATTTGATTTAACGGTCATTGTTATATAATATGTTATTATTTTGATTTACGTATGAGCTACATTATTTAAATCTTGAATTGTTACGCGATTGAGTATGTTTTTCATGATTTACGATGAAATGATTTTTAATACGCGTTTTGAGAAATCGGTGTTATAATTATTAAATCGTTAACTGCGTTAGGTGCACCTAGTTACCACGTGTCGATTATGGAGAGTTAACCGTTAGATGGAGCCGCCCCTACGAGAGAGGTCATCCGTAGGAGGAGAGGGCTATCAACGTGATGTAGCTCTCTAATTGATATGTGATGATGCGTTGCGGGATTGAGAGGAGAGGGCCATCCGTTAGATGGAGCCGCCCCTAAGGGAAAGGCCACCTTAGGAGGAGAGGGCTATCAATGAGATAAAGCCGCCTCTTGATTCTAAAAATTTGTATTGTTACTTGTTTGATTTTTTGATGATTTTAAGGTTGTTCAGTTGGATTTCATTTCGTTATTCATTGGAATTTTTTTATATTTTTGTCAAGCGATTAAACAGTTATTCGTGCCTTTTGTGTTTCCCTTCTAATTGATGGTGGTTGTTGTCTCCTCACTAAGTCTTTGTGACTTACCCCTTTATGTTGCTTATTTTTTTTTCAGATTCGCAAGCAGCTGAGTAGGAATCAATTATTTGATTCAAGTCTCAACATACTTCTTTTTTTGGTAGGCCTCTTTGATCGAGGACCATTTTTGTAACAGTTGTTGAGTCTATGTAATTTGCAGCTATTTTGGAGTCTAGAAAGTCTATTTAGTTTTGGGAAGTGTATTAAACAATTTGATTATGTTATGTGAATTATGACTGGATTGAAAGCTGAACAGGGATTTCAAAATTTGGAAATGTTGAAATTACAGAGGGGACTCTGTCGAAATTTCGAATGAAATTATGTGTAATTTTTTTAAATGGTTAGAGAACGATTTAGTTATGAAATTGTTAAGTTAATTGATAGGCTTGCCAGGCTAGGAGTATAGCTTGTGCGCCGGTCACGACATTTAAATTTCGGGTCGTGACAAAGAACGTCCAAGGGAGGAATCTCAGCTTGTGGAATTATCACATAAAACTTCAATGTTGCTAAGGGGCAACCACTGGTAGTTCTAGATAAACTGTGCTACACGAAGAAGTAGCTTCAGTTGGTGTACCTTATGACGTAGCAACTAATCTCTTCCAAGTCTACTTTTCATGAGCTTTCTAAATGTGCAAGACCCAAAGATAAAGGATATGTGCAATATGTTTGAAAGCACTTGAGACTTCATTAGGATCCAAAATTTGAGCATTCATACTTATTTATTTTAGCAGTGAATGAGGTAATAATTGAGTCTAGGTTTAGAATGCCATAAGGAAATGATGGGATGAAAGGGGCAACGTCTAAAGGTATGATAGTGTCAGGTTTAGATTGATGTCGGGTTATGTTAGAAACAGGTGTGTGATTTGAAGATGTTTCAAATAGTAAATCATTAACAACTTGAGTTGCTATCTTAGTTGTTGTGTGATTAGGATCCATGAGCATAGGTTGTGGAAGAAATCAGTGAGGTTTAACTGGTTGTTTTTGTAGGTGTTTATGGAGGGTATTTTGTGTGAAGGTGACAGTGTAGAGGTTGGAAATTTATTTAAGAGGATTGGAGTTTAATCTATACCTAATGGCTACAAACCTTTCTGCTAAGGTTTTCTCAACCATTTTTTATGTGGTATTTGTATCTAAATTAGAGTTAGAGAAAACTAGTAAATGTATGTGATGTTGTTTTTTTTAAGGGTGTAGAGGTAGGTGAAGGGTTTGTTGGTTTTTGTTTAAAGGGGGTTACAGTTAAAGTTTGGTTATGGGTAGTGGGTTCAGGTTGACTCATATCATTACCACTAACACTACTAATATTAATAGAAGAATGATTAGACTTAGGATTTACCTTAGGTCTCTTCCTCAAGATGAGTGTTGCTTCATCCTCATTGGAGTTATCATCATCTTATTTCTTTTCTAACTCAGTAGTTACCTTGACTGCCATTTTCCTTTTCTTTTAAAACATAGAGAACACCAAGTGATCATCCTTAATTTCTCCTCCTACTTTGTCTAGTGTTGTAATGAGATGTGTTGTCATTAGCACAATTGTGATCAGTCTTGAGTAGGGGACTGTTTTGATCTTTCTTGATATGGAATTGACGATACAAGACCTCTTGTGCTTAAGTATCAAGTTATGGATATTAGTCTTGATCTTACAGGGAAATGTTCCACATCAATCCCTTGTGGTCTTTTCGGACATAATCAACAGAGCCACCTTTAGGCACCATACAACCAATTAAAATCTTAAAGACACCATGTAACAGGGCTTTAGATGCACTGAATTGGACTTGACTTTGGGATCTTAAAAAATCTCCTTGTTGATTTTCGTAGAGCCAGCCCTAGATTTTTATCCATTATCCATTATTCTTCATCCAAATATATGGTAATAGCAGGGATTGTTTGTTGAGTGATCTTGACAGGAAGCACTAAGATATACAATCAAATTGATGAAAATAAAAAATGTTGGGTTTTATTCCTTTTCATAATTCATAAGCAATCTTATCTTGAATAGATGTCATAGTGATTCTATTATGAATATAACATACAGTATTTACATCCTCTGCCCGAAAGTGCTCGGCATCATTCATTTCATTCTCTTCCCCATTTTGTTGGGGTAGTGTGTGTCATTTCCCAAATATTTCTATTTTTCCTTTCTACAAAACTATTTTGTGGGGGTGTTCTAGTTGTAGAAAATTTATGAAAAATTTCATTCTCTTCATAGAAATTTTCAAAAGGTTTATTTTCAAATTCACCACCATGATTACTACAAATTCTTGTAATACAAAAACGTTTTTCATTTTGCACTTTTTTGCATAAGGTAGTGAAAACCATATGTGACTCGTCCTTTTGTTTAAGGAACTCTACTCATGTTCATATAGAATAGTCATCAATAATAACGATTTCATACCTTTTAACGCTAATAGAGGCAATTCTTACATGACCAAATAAATCATTGTGCAAAAGTTCAAGTGGTTTAAAATTGGAAACATCTTTCTACTTTGAAGCAAATGATGATTTTATTTGTTTCCCTTTCTAACATGCTTTAGAAATAACATTTGATTCATATTTCAAATTTGGAAAACCTCTAACAAGGTTGAGTCTTTTCAACTTTGATGTTAATCACAAGTTGGCATGTCCCAACCTTTTGTGTCAGATCAATTGTTCATCATTTATTGACATGAGATGCATTACTTCTTGTTTTTCTAAATATGATAAGTTTATTTTATAAATATTGCTATGTATATGGCTAGTAAATAGTATGGATCTATTTGTGTGACTAATTTCCTTACATGACTCTTGATCGAAGACAATAACATAATCAATATCACTTAATTGACTTATACGCAGTACATTTTGCGTTAGTTCTTTTGTGAGTAAAATATTTTTAATAGAGGGAAGAGAACAATTATCAATTGTGCCACAATATATGATATTACCCTTATGCTTTCCTCCAAATCGTCATTCATTGAGAGTCAAGTGTTAGATCATACACTATTCTCTCGTCATGTATCATGGACATCCATTGTCAAGATACCATGATTGGTGTTTCAATTTTTTTTTTAGGAAATCTTCAAGATAGATTATTTTGTTCTTAGGTAACCACATTTGTTTGGGTCTGTTTTTGATAGTTCTGACATGTGTGTTGTGTAAGACCCTGAATTTTCTAAACTCTAATTTATGCAACTTTCATGTATGTTGTGTTGAATTGCTTAAGCCTTTACCCCAATTTTTATTTTATGAATTCAGTACCAAAAATATTTTTTTGTTAAAATTAGTAATATATTTAAAATATTTGAATATATATATATATATATATATATATATATATATATATTTGGAGAACCGATAAAAAATTATTTATTAGAGCATAATTTAATGAAGTTACGAAAAAAATTTATTACCGAATAAAATTTTAAAATGTCACTTGTTGCTAATAAATTTACCTGTCAATTGAGTTACGACGAGAGTAGATTTTTTTTATTAAATTAAATTGAGAAGTGAGAGATGTGACGTGTGTAAGAGTGATTAGATGATATAATGATGATTGTAGTAACATACCTAAATATTTAATTATAATATATTTATTTATTTATTTTTGTTTGTTTGTAAGCTAAAAAAATAGGAAAAGGAACCAAACTTTTTAAGTAAACCAGCAAACCCATTTCTCTCGTTATGTTTCCTTCCAGCTTTCTTCTTCTTTTATTAGTCAAACAAAAAGAAATATAACATAAGTGTAGGTGAGTGATTTTTTGAGAGAGAAATCTTCATTTTGAGAAAAATCTAAGAGAAATTAGGAGAAAGTCGTGGAATCAATGTTTTTCATCTAGGTGTTGTAGCGCTGGTGGTAGCCTTGGATTGTAAGTTTCTTTTTCTCCCTCTTTTCCCTCTTAGGCCATATGCTTGTGTCTGTTTGTGGCGGAAGATTTTTTTTTTTTTTTTTTTTAATACTCAAGAAGCTTGTTTAAAAGGAAGGATCAAAGAAATTTAGAGGAGTTAATTTACTAATGTTATAATATGTTTCAAGTTTTAATAATGATTCAAGTTATATGAGTGGAAATACAAACCCATTTTAGCTAGGTGTGTTCATGGAGTTTTGTAACAATAAATATTTTTTCCATGATTGTGTAATAGAAAAGGAATAACAATGGTAATAAAGATTTAAAGAAAAATAAAACTTCAATTTCTTTTTGTTAAAAGTTTTGATATAGATATTTACAAATTAAAGTTTAATTTGATAAAGTTTCATCCTTTGAAAGTTTTGAGTAGAAAGTTTAAGTTCGAAATTAATGTGTTTGAGTTATGTAATGAGTTGTTTTCAAATAAATGAGTTTCAACTGAAGTTGAAATTTTATAAAAAAAATTATAGTTGTTAAAGTTGTGAAAAAAGTTCAAATTTTAACCAAGTTAAATAGTTTGAGCAAAAAGTTAGATTGAAATTAAAATGTTTAGAGTTTAAAATGTTACTCTTTTAATTACTCTTATACTGAGTTTAAAAACAAAAAGTTTAGAGTAATTTATTAACTCAAATTTTTGGTGCTTTAATAGTCGAGTGTGTGTATTAGTGATTTGGAAAATATTTATTTTATTTGGTTTTAACTAAATAATGTACATCTTTTGTTTTTAAAAGTTTGGTGTGTGAAAAAGATATAGTTTTGGAATTTTGTTGTGGCTGGATAAATTTTAGTTGTGAACAAATTGTTATAAATATTTATATTTATGTAGTTAACTCCTTGAGTCTCAAAAAGGAATCAAGACCGTTCGCACTGAGTTAGCGCTGGGGAGAACTCTGATATATTAATACTGTTTGTGGTAATTAAAGAAAAATAATTTTTCTTATTTTATGCATTTCCAAGAATAATCTTTATGATTGATGATTAAGAATGTATAAATATGATTAACAAATTTTCGAACATCAGATTAAAGGAAAATTAGTGAATTGTGGTTTCAAGCTTGTATATGTATACTTTCAATTTTTAGAAAAGTTTGCATGATTTTAATCAAAGTTTCAAGTTTATTAATTAAAGGTTAAAATCTTGAGTAAGAAATTTTTTTTTTAAAAAAAAAGAGTCAAAGTTTCAGGTATTGAAATACAAACTTTGTTGAAAAATATATATTTTGAAAACGATGAAAATATTTCAAAGGGTTAGAACTTTGAAATTAGAAAAAATATTCATTGATATTTGTTTTGTGTGATTATGATGTTATGAGGTAAATACTTCGATTGAACATTTACTCTTTAAAAAAATGTAGTGGATCAAACATGTTGTAAATTCTTTTGGTAAAATATACTCTAAAGAGGTTAGGAGTAAGAAAAGATTTGTAAGGTAGTTAAAGTTTAAGCGGTTAACACTATTTGATTGAAGTTATTGGCACGAGCGAGATTTTTCGTTGTGTTTGATTGTGGTAGTGATAACAGTTGAAAAGCTATAACTAAGGTAAGGACTAATTCCAAATTTTTAGTTTTCACATAGGGACCTTATATGTGTAATTGATGTATGATTCATGTGTGAATATGTGATGATTAATATTAATGTGATGATGCATTCTTGAGTGAAAATACATGTTGCTATATGTGTTGAAACTCATTCCTTCATTGCTATGGACTGTGTGAATCGTTTCAAGCTATCTATGTATTCCCTGCCTTTTGATTTTGTTGTTTCCAAACCTATTAAGACTTTGATCATAAATACTACATGTTTACACTGTCAAGTAACTATTCATAATAGAGATTTTCTGGATTAATTTAATTTGTTTACCCCTTCAATCACTCGAGGTCATTCTCGGTATGGATTGGATATCGTATCATTATGTAATCTAGGATTGTGCTTGCAAATTTGTTCTTTTCCCCGAGCGAGGAGTCGCTCGATATCTAGCTGCTAACAAACTGGGAGTGTCGCAGAGAGAAGGAACTCAAGAGTTTATTTCATTAGCTACCGTGGAGGGAAAGATAAATGTGAGCATAGAATACGCGGTGCTTGTCATAGAGTACCTAGACGTATTTCCAATAGAAATTCCATGATTACCACCAGTAAGAGATGTGGAGTTCGTCATTCATCTAGAATCAAGAGCCAAACCTATTTCGATTGCACCATATCGGATGTCGCCATTGGAATTGAATGAGCTCATTGTCCAAATTCAATATTTATTGCAGAAAGGATTTATTAGACCAAGTGTGTCACCATAGAGGACTCCAATATTGTTAGTTAAGAAGAAGGATGGAAGCTCGCGCTTATGTGTGGATTATAGGAAACTTAATAAGCTAACTATTAAGAATCGTTATCCTATACAACATATCGATGATTTAATGGATCAATTGAGAGCAGTCGCAATGTTTTCAAATATTGAGTTGAAGTTAGGTTACCATCAGATTCGAGTAAGAAAAGGAGATATTTAGAAAACTGTTTTCAGAACCCATTAAGGACATCATGAATATCATGTTATGCCATTTGGAGTTACCAATGCACCAACAACTTTTATGGATTACATGATTAAAATCTTTAGCCCATTTCTAGATAAGTTTGTTGTAATGTTTATTGTAATATATTAAGTTATTAAACGACTGAGGAAGAACATGGAATGCATTTGTGTCAAGTTCTTGAAGTTTTATGCGAGAAGCAATTGTATGCCAATCTGTCAAAGTGCGAGTATTGGCTAGAAGAAGTGAACTTCTTAGCACATGTGATAACCAAGGAAGGAATCGCTTTGGATCGGACAAAGATTGAGACATTCCTTCCTTGGAAACAACCTAAGACTATCATGGACATCCGAAGTTTTGTCGGACTTGCAGGATACCAAATGAGGTTTATTGAAGGTTTTGCTAAAATTGTAGCTCCACTAACACAACTCATTTGAAAGGATCAGTCGTTCACATGGAGAGAGAAGTGTGAGAAAAAATTTCAGTTACTAAAGAAAAAGTTGACAACATCACCAGTATTGATCTTACCATAACCAAAAGAACCATACAAAATTTACTGTGATGCGTCTCACCAAGGTTTGGGGTGTATCCTGATGCAACACAAGAAGGTCATGGCCTACGCCTCAAGAAAATTGAAGACTCGTGAAAGAAAATATCCTACTCATGATTTAGAGTTTGTTGCTGTAGTTTTTGCATTAAATATCTGGAAGCACTACTTATATGGATGCATGTTCATAGTGTTTAGTGACCATAAGAGTTTGAAATATTTGTTTGATCAGCAGGAATTGAACATGCGTCAGAGAAGATGGAAGGAGACTCTCAAGGATTTTGATTTCACATTGTAGTATCACCTTAAGAAGGCCAATACGGTGGCTGATGCGTTGAGTAGAAGGAGTGTGTCACTCTCTTCAGCAGTAATGGCTAGACAACAAGAGTTGTGGAAAACATTTAGAGACCTAAACATAGACGTAGAGTTTGCATCGAAGATTTTGAAATTCAGAATGATTAAGATTTTGAGTGGTCTACTTGAAGACATTGCGAATTTTCAAGATGACGCATTAATCTAAGAGAAGAGGAACCTAATTGTGCAAAGGAAGACAACTAAGTGTAAGATTGGACTAGATAATATTTTGAGATGTAATTGGAGGATTTGTGTACGAGCAGTTGTAGATTGAGGAAACCAACTTTAGAAGAGGCTCATAAGAGCAAATTGAGTATCCATCTTGGAGCAACAAAGATGCATCAGGACTTGAGGCAGAATTATTGGTGGCCAAAAATGAAGAGGCATGTAGCGGAGTATGTATCAACTTGTTTAACTTTTTAGAAAGCGAAAGTGGAACATCAGCGACCTAATGAAATGTTACAACCTTTAGATAGACATGAATGGAAATGGGACAACATTTCCATGGACTTTATAACTGGATTTCCAAAAACAAGGACAAATAATGATTCTATTTGATTGATAGCGGATCGATTAACTAAATCCGTATACTTTTTACCAGTAAAGACCGTCTATAAGGTAGATAAGTTAACATAGATCTACATTGCTCAGATTGTGGGACTACACGGAGTACCATTGAGTATTGTATCAGACTGTGACACGAAATTCATGTTGCACTTTTGGCGAGCGTTGCATGAAGTGTTTGGAAGGAAACTAAGATTGAGTTCAGCATACTATCCACAAGTGGACGAACAGACTGAGAGAACAAATCAATCATTGGAAGATCTATTGAGAACATATGTATTAGATCATAGAGGAAGTTGGATGATGTACTGCCATTGATTGAGTTTATCTACAACAATAGTTTCCACGCAAGTATTGGAATGGCCCCATAGGAGGCTTTGTATGGATGCAAGTTTCAGACGCCTTTGTGTTGGTATAAGGACGATGAAAGTATGATTATAGGACCTAAAATGGTATAACATACTACATATAAGGTCAAGAAGATAAAGGAGAAAATGAAGATCTCACAAGATCGTCAGAGGAGTTATGCGGACAAGCGTCACAGAGTTTTAGAATTCAATCAGGGTGACCATGTGTTTCTGAGAGTCACACCTCCCACTGGATTTGGTAAAGTCATAAAATCAAGGAAAGTAACCCCGAAGTTTATTGGACCATACCACATTACTGTACGAATTGGACCTGTGGCTTATCAGATTGCATTACCTCTGATATTATCCAATATTCATGATGTTTTTCACATATCGCAATTAAGGAAATACATTCTGAATTTATCGCATGTGATCGAACCAGACACAATTCAACTAAAGGAAACTTGTCATTCGAAGTCCTACATGTAAGAATTGAGAACAAGAAGATTAAGCGGTTAAGGAACCAGGAAGTTTCGTTGGTAAAAGTGATTTGGAACCCTACTAGTGGAGATGCGACTTGGAAACTAGAGGTTAAGATGAGGGAACAACACCCTAATTTGTTTATCGACGCGTAGTTTCGAGGACGAAACTAATTTTAGGGGGGTAGTAATGTAAGACCCTGAATTTTCTAAACTCTAATTTATGCAATTTCAATGTATTTTGTGTTGAATTGCTTAGAACTTTGCTTGATTATTATTTTATGAATTAAGTACCAAAAATATTGTATGTTAGAATTAGTAATATGTTTAAGATAAATGTGTGTATATATATATATATATATATATATATTTTTGGAGAACCGATTAATATTATTTATTATACCATGATTTAATTTAGTTACGAAAAAAATTTATTACCGAACAAAATTTTAAAATGTCCCCTATTGCTGATAAATTTATCTGTCAATTAAGTTACGACGAAAGTAGATTTTTTTTTTTTATTAAATTAGATTAAATGAATGATGTGATGTGTGTAAGAGTGATTAAATAATATAATGATGATTATAATAATATGCCTAAATATTTAATTAAATATATTTATTTATTTATTTTTGTTTGTTTGTAAGTTAAAAAAGAAATAGAAAAAGGAACCCAGCTTTTTAAGTAAGCCAGAGAACCCATTTCTCTCATTATGTTTCCTTCCAGCTTTCTTTTTCTTTTATTTGTCAAACAAAAACAAATATAACATAAGTGTTGGTGAGTGATTTTTTTAGAGAAAAATCTTCATTTTGAGACAAATCTAAGAGAAATTATGAGAAAGTACTTGAATCAAAATTGTTCATCTTGGTGTTGTAGTGTTTGTTGTGGCCTTGATTGTAAGTTTCTTTTTCACCCTCTTTTTCCTTCTTAGGTCATATGCTTGTATTTGTTTGTGGGGGATGGTTTTTTTATTTTTATACTCAAAAAGCTTGTTTACAAGAAAGGATCAAAGAAATATGGAGGAGTTAATTTATTAATGTTATAATATGTTTCAAGCTTTAGAAATGATTCAAGTTATATGAGTAGAAATACGAACCCATTTTAGCTAGGTGCATTCATGGAGTTTTGTAACATTAAAGCTTTTTTTATGATTGTGTAATGGAAAAGGAGTAACAATGGTGATAAAGATTTAAAGAAAAAAAAACTTCAGTTTCTTTTTGTTAAAAGTTTTGATATGGATATTTACAAATTAAAGTTTAATTTGATAAAGTTTCATCCTTTGAAAGTTTTGAGTAGAAAATTTGAGTTTGAAATTAATGTGTTTGAGTTATGTAATGAAAGTTGAGTTACCAAAAAAAAAATTAGAGTTGTTAAAATTATGTAATGAAATTAATGTGTTTGAGTTATATTGAAATTAAAATGTTTAGAGTTTAAAATGTTATTCTTTTAATTACTCTTGGACTGAGTTTAAAAAGAAAAAGTTTAAAGTACTTTATCAAAAATCAAATTTTTGATGCTTTAATAGTCGAGTGTGTGTGTATGTGTGATTTGGAAAATATTTATTTTATTTAGTTTTAACTAAATAATGTAGATATTTTGCTTTTAAAAGTTTGGTGTGCGAAAAAGATATGATTTTGGAATTTTGTTGTGGTTGGATAAATTTTAGTTGTGAACAAATTTTATAAATATTTATGATTATGTAGTTAGCTCATTGAGTCTCGAAAATGAATTGAGGCCGTTGGCACCGAGTTAGTAGTAGAGTGAACTCTGATATATTAATGTTGTTGTGGTAATTAAAGAAAAATAATTTTTTTTTAGTTTATGCATTTCTAAGAATAATCGTTATGATTTATGATTAAGAATGTATATATATGATTAACAAACTTTTGAACTTATGATTAAAGGAAAATTAGTGAATTGTGGTATCAAGCTTGTATATGTATACTTTCAATTTTTAGAAAAGTTTACATGATTTTAATTAAAGTTTCAAGTTTATAAAGTAAAGGATAAAGTCTTGAGTAAGAATTTTTTTTTTTTTTTAAAGAGTCAAAGTATATATATACTTTCAATTTTTATAAAAGTTAACATGATTTTAATTAAAATTTCAAATTTATTAAGTGAAGGATAAAGTCTTGAGTTAAAACTTTTTTTAGAGTCAATGTTTCATGAATTAAAATACAAATTTTGTTGAAAAATATATATTTTGAAAATGATGAAAATATTTCAAAGAGTGAGAACTTTGAAATTAGAAAAAATATTCATTGATATTAGTTTTGTGTGATTATGTTGTTATGAGGTAAATACTTTGATTTATCTTTTAGTCTCTAAAAAAATATAGTGAATCAAACTTGTAGTTATTTGAAAAAAAAAAATGAGTTATGGTAAATTTGTGGTTGTGTGAAAAATTTTGAGAAAAATAATTTAAAACATTTCGAAAAATTATTAGTGAATTCACTAAAAAAAATTAAAGAATGTTAATTTCTAAAAATATGTTTTACATGTTGAAAGTGTGTTGTGGTTAATAATACTATTAGTCCTTAATCATTGTAAACTCTTTTAGTAAAATATACTCTAAAGGGGTTAGGAGTAAGAAAGAGTTTGTAAGGTAGTTAAAGTTTCATGAATTAATTTCATTAAGTCAAACACTATTTGATTGAAGGTCTTGCCACGAGTGAGATTTTTCATTGTGTTTGATTGTGGTAGTGATAACTATTGAAAAAGCTATAACTAAGGTAATGGCTATTTCCAAATTTTTAGTTTGCACATAGGGACCTTATATGTGCGATTGTTGTATGATTGATCTGCGAATACGTGTTCCTATATGTTAAGAATTTTATTGAGGAGAATATGTCTTAAGTATGCTTTGTGAACACTATAAAAAATTATTAGTTTGTAATGAGTATTAAAAGGGTAGTCTTTTAATAGCTACAATTACATAATGATTATTGTGAAAAAGTTAGAGTATACTCATGCATTTCATAATTAGTAGTGATCGTGATGGGCCACACGATGGTGCCATGAGTTGATTGGTTCTTCTTATCCTTACGAGGATTTTTAGTCGTGTAGGTCTGTGATAGACTGCACTCTGATAAATCGTGTTGATCTGTCATAGGTAGTCCCCCGATAATTAGTACTGGTCTGTGAGAGGCGGTACATTTATGATTGGCATATAAGCATTGCATTAGGGTGCTTGGCATGCGAGTCGTGTTTGTTATAATATGATATTTTTATATACATGCTTTATTATTGCTCGTTATCATGTCGTAATTGTTAAGTGTTATTGGTTGCCTTTATGACATAATGGTTAAATGTTAATTATTGTGGAAATTGGGATTTGCCCTCAGATGATACCTGAGTTTATTCCACTGATTGTTACCTTGATGACAAAAACATCGTTAGACTTCCCTAACCGGCATTCGCCGACTACTTGAGCATACAATCCCATCTTAAGCAGGGATACGTATACGCTGAGAGTGGTAAGGACAAATAGGAGAGTTGGGGCAGTATTTCTCCTGGGTGGACTTGACTTTTGAGGGGATTGATCCCTCTATGGATGATGAGGAGGAAGAAGTTACTTCGAGGAGAGATACTGCGTCAGAAGGAACTTGTGTGATGTATGGAGATCACCCTTGCTATTGTAGTTTTTAGTGGATGTTCATATTAGTTTTTTGTTGTATAGGGTCTTAGTGTCTTTCTTTTGGTGGTTGTACATATTTCATTTTGGGATGACTGTATCTATGGCATAACCTGACAATTGTATTTTTTGTGGGTCCATGTTTCATTTTTTTATGTGACCATGGGGGGATAACATTCTTGGAGAAGTACTTTTGTGCAGATGTCTGCCGAGAATACTCCAGGGGTATGAGCGATGTCTGATAGGTCTCATAGCCCCGGTGTATTTTCTATTTGTATACTGTAGACTATTGGCCCAAAAACTATTTTAGCTTGTTTGTATGTATGATGTAATTATTTATGATTCTTGTTGTTTTGTGTTACGACATAATATTTTATTAAGTTGTTTTAAAAAAAATTCAGTCGCACTGTTAAATGTAGAGGTGTTACATCTTCTATTTCCATGTTTTCAATGTAGGACATGTTCTTCTATCATGACCTTTCTTCAAGCAGTAACAACACCTAATTTCAATTATGTTAGGGTTTTCCTCTAATTCTGGAAAACCGATACCTCTTAGGTTTTTTCCTACTAACACCATAGATTATATAAGCTTGTTTGCTTCTGTCTATGTCATTTTCAAAACACTCTTGAAATTCTTTATCATACTTAACAGAATAATAAACATTTTCCTCTAAGATTTTTGAAACATTATCCTTCAGAGTCAGATTTTCTTTTTTTATGTTTAAAAACTTCTTCAAGGGAATCATACTTATTTGTTAAGATGGAATCAGCTTTTTTGAGATTCTTTAATTTTGAAGAGATATTGTAATTTTTATTTAGAAACTCGTTTAACATAATTATAAGGTCATTACAAGATAGATCATATTGTTGGTGTAAGCCCTAGCATCAACCTATTTTATATAGATTATTATTTATATCATGAATTTAAATCATATATCTAATTTTCATTTTTGGTGCAAGACATCATTTATTATATTATTAGTGGTATAATATAATAAAGTCCTTAGAATATATAGTTCGTTTAATAGAACATGAAGTGTGACTGGATCATGAGATCTTATTGAACATTAGAACACCATTCTTAAAGTATCCATAGTCAAATAATTATATTTAATTTGGACGACAATAAATTAAAAAAAGTAAGAGTTAAACATCACTTTTGAGAATTATACATAACAAGTATTATGACATTATTGTGTTATTAAAATCTAATCATATTATAATCTACCATAGGCAGAGCCATGATAATTAATCAGTATTAATAATTCAATGTTGGCATATTCTCGACAATTCGTAACAGGTCTTACAATGTTGGCAAATTTGGTAATATCTCTTACACTACTAGAGAAAATATTTTCTATGTTGATGGTCTAAAGCATAATTTGTTTACCATTAGTCAATTATGTTACAAATGATATAAAATTTCCTTCAACTCCTCTCGTTGCAAAATCATGAAAAACAATGTCAAGCAAATTAAGTTTGTAAGCCACAAAATAGAAAACATTTCTTTGGTAAACCTTGATAAAGTTTTTTCTATAACACCACAATATCTTATATTAAAAAGTATGGATATATCGCTTTGGCATAAGATATTACGACACATTCATATGGACCATTTAAACAAATTAATTTCTAAAGATTTAGTAATTGGTCTTCCTAAACTTAAATTTGAAAATGACAAGTTATGCGATGCTTGTAAAAATGGAAAACATTTGAATATTCCTTTAAAAATCAAAAATCATATTTTTACAAAGAGACCTTTGCAACTATTTCATATGGATTTATTTGATCCTTCTCATAATAAAAGCATGGGTAGAAATTACTATGTGCTTGCTGACGATTTTTCAAGGTTTACATGGATATTTTCCATGCTTGCAAAGAAACCTATGATGCTTTTGTAAATCACTTCTTTGAATCGATTTATATAGAAAATGGGATTGATCATAACTTCTCTGCATCTCGCACTCAACAATAAAATGGTGTGGTGGAAAGAAATAATAGAATGCTAGAGGAGTTGGAAAGAACCTTGATCAACAAAAATGATCTTCCAAAATATTTTTGGGCTGAAATCATAAATACTAATTATTTTTTTTGAATAGAGTCTTTACAAGTCCTATTCTAAACAAAACATTTTATGAACTTAAAAGGAAGAAAACCAAATGTTTCCCTTTTTCAATTTTTTGGACGTAATGGTTTTGTGTTAAATAATGGAAAAGACAATATTTACAAGTTTCAATTTCTAGGCTATTCATCTAATAGCAAGTCGTATAGACTTTTCAATAAACATATCTTATTAATTGAAGAATCGATGCATATTATTTTTGATAAATTTAACACCCAAAAGAAGGAAAAGATTCTTTATCTAGTGATGTAGGAGAAGAATTCAAAAGTGATAACCTTAAACAATTGGTGATGCCATACTTGATTAGCATTAGCTTATGGCCATGAATGAAGAATTAAACCAATTTGAATTAAATCAAGTTTGGGACTTAGTTCTTAAACCAAAAGATCATCAACTTATTGCCAACAAGTGGTATCTCGGAACAAGTTTGATGAAAATGGTATAGTTACTTGTAATAAAGTAAGGCTTGTTACTAAGAATTACAATCAAGAAGTAGGAATTGATATTGAGGCTACTTTTAAATTTTGCATGCGTTTTAGACTTCAAAATTTATCAAATGGATGTCCTAAATATTTTCCTGAAAATCTATTTAAAAGTCTTATTCACAATATAACATTTAAATATTATAATTTATATTTTTTTAGATAGGCTAAACTATGACTTTATATACGGAAAACTAATAAAATTATAATCAAATCTAATAAAATAATAACTAACATGTATGCAATGCAACAACCTTCCAAGAAAACAAAAGAACAAAATGAATCCATAATTAGTCCCTATACACATATGATGCTCTATTCATATCAATTTACACGATGTTCTCCACATATCAATACCAATGTACATATGTGTGTGTGTATGTATATATATATATATATATATATATATATATA
>JBBPBR010000008.1:42729303-42745852 GCA_037974775.1 Cicer pinnatifidum | reverse complement strand
AAAAAAATATAATTTAGTAGATGTGGCAAAACAAATAATATTTTATATTATTTTATATTATTCTATTTTATAGATAAATTTATATTATTTTAATAGCTTACTCTTATTTTATTATTAAATTTATAATATTTATATTGTATCTAGTATATAGTTCAATACTTAAGCAATGATTTCATATATAAAATCTTATGTGTTTTTCTAAAAAGGAAATCTAAAGTAATTAGGTGTATATATAAATATATCTCTTTACTCTTTGTTTTAATTCAACTCTTCAACAAATCTCTACTTAAATATATATCTTTTTTCTGTTTCTTTTTACTTCACTTCAACAAGTGTATAAGAGATACAAAAAAAGAATATAATATCATACTTTAATTATTTTCTCTCATTCAACTCTAGGCGCGTCTTCATTTCAATCTCTATCTTCCTTATCTGGTATTTTTTAAAATTGTCTTGAATTGCTCTTTTATGATTGAATGATTTCAATTTTTCTTAAATTATGATTTCTAACTATATATCATTCTATGTGTATGTATTCGACAAGCACGTAGTTTATCATGAATTAATGTTTTTTTTTTGTTGCCCACACTTTATGAGGCATCAATCGAAACCAACCCAAATATATTTATAGTGCTTTATGAGGCACCTTTAAAATCATTAAAAATATAATTTAATATATATTTTTATTTAATTCTATTATAGAGAAAACACCTTTAAATTAACTCATTAATACTGAAGAGATGACAAATTATAATTACGAGTGAATTATTTAATATATTTGCTTTTTTGAATTTTCATACAATGGAGAAAATTAAATGGACTTGTCTATCACACTAACTATGGACAATTTATTATAATATCATCTTTGTTAACAAGTAATTGAAATACTCTACTATGAATAAAATATATCAAAATATTTTATTTTGTTCCGTCGTATGTGGTCGTATTTTGGAGATGTGATTATATATAGTATTAATTTTATTTATTTATTTTAATAATTGAATAATTATTTATTTAAGAAATTAAAAATAATAAAATATTTAAAAGAAAACAAAATATTATCAGTAAAATAAAATATATATTAAATTAAAGAGACAAAAAAGTGATGTAGTAAATGTAGCGAAACACATAATATTTTATATTATTTTAACAACCTCTTCTATATTGTAGATAAATTAATATTATTTTATTGACTCTCTCTTATTTTATAAATAAATTTATATTGTTTTAACAGCTCTCCTAACTTATAGATAAATTTATATTTGTATTTAGTATATAGTTTAATACTTAATTAGCAATGATTTCGTATAAAGTTTTGTCTTTTGTAAAAAGGAAATTTGAAGTAATTAATGGTTGTTTTACTTGCTTGTGAGTGTACATGGGATTGAAATTTAGTTTGAATTATCTATATAAGGAAACATAGTTTGGTAATGTGGTTTTAGATAGTTTTAGTTAGGGGATGAAGTTAGTTACGTAACGAATATTTCACTGACATTTTTTAGCCGGTTAAAATCTTTAATAAAACAGTGGGACTTAGATACGGGACAAGTTTTATTTAGTTTTTTTTATATCGCTGGATGTATATATTTAAATATTTTTTAGGTGTATATATATAAAAATATAAAATATTAACAAAATATGAAATAAAAAATACAACAGAAATTTAAATAAAAAAATATAGTAGAAAAAAAAAAGAACAACTGAAAGAAACTCAACTTTAAATATTGATATTTTTTAAGTGTATATATAAATATATTTATTTTATCTTTCTCTTAACTCAACTCTTCAATAAGTCTCTACATAAATATATATATATCTATTTTCTCTTTCTTTTCACTTCACTCTTCAACAAGTGTATAAGAGATACAAAAGAAGAATATAATATCATAGCTAAATCGATCCCTCTCATTCAACTCTAGACGCGTCTGCATTTCAATCTCTATTTCCCTTGTTCAATATTTTTTAATATTGTCTTGAATAACTCTTTTATAATTGAATGATTTCAATTTTTCTTGAATTATGATTTCTAACTATATATCCTTCTATGTATATGTTTAATTCGGCAAACACATATTTACTTATATATCATCTAAATTAGAAAAATATGTTATCACATCAAGAAGCAATGAATAAATTAGAGACACATGCTATAGTCAAAGTAAAGAAACAAACAATTATTTTATTTGGTAGATAGCAAAGTTTCGAATCAAAATTTCAATAAGATATTTTATGAGACATTTTTAGTGAAAAGAAATAGTCTTTTATGTTATAAGATATTTTCAAGTGTACAATATCCTTATCATAAATAAATAGATAGGTGTATGATTTTAATTAATCAACATAAATATCAATTAAAATAATGATTATCCTACAAATTGAGAGTCAAATATATTTTTGGAGTTTTTTGTTTTTGTCTTTAGTTGGCAAGAGTATGATGGCTATAGCTTCGCATAGATTTTTTTGGCGGTGTGCAATTTTTTAATCACGTGTAATTTCTAATCAATGAACGATATAAATTAGGGTTATATAATAAGTTTTATTTCTAATATATGAACGGTAGAAATTAGGGTTATGCGTTAAGTTTTATGTTTTTGTATATGAGAAAATAATATGTATGGTGTCTATATATTAACGTATAAAATACAAAAATAAATATAATATAAAAATACAATAATAAAGAATACAAATATCCTGACTTTTTAAGTGTATATATAAATATATATATATCTCTCTCTATCTCTTTCTCTCAGTTCACTGATCAAATATTTCTCTCATAATAAAATCCCAACTTCATTCTTCACCAAATCTCTATTAACACATAGTTCAGTTGTTTCCTCTCATTCAGCTCAACAACCTCCTTACATTTATGTCCGCGATTTCAATATTTATCTTCCTTATTTGGTATTTCTAAGACTGCCTTGAATTTATTCTTTTATGATTTATTGATTTCAAGCTTTCTTGAATTATTGTTTCCAACTATATCCCCATTTTTAAGGGTATGTATGAATGTTTAATTCAATAAAGATACACTTTTATGTATTATTTTTACATTGTATATCACAATTAAACTCAATAAAAATACAATAGAACAACTATAAATAGATCTTCTTAGTTGTTCTCTCTTTTATGATTGATTGATTTCAATTTTTCTTGAATTATGATTTCTATCTATATCCCTATTTCTAAGTATATATATGAATCTTTAATTTTCCTAGGGAATAATTTTTATTGAGTTATTGTTTGATTTTTAGTCTTATTTTTTTGTTGTAATAGTTTCCATATAGGTCAGATTCTGTTATGCACGAATAAGATTTAGAAATTGATTATGTGAAAATGTTTTGAAGTTATGTAACTAATGCCTGCAAAATTCAATTGGTTATATAAATATTTTATTATTTGAGAAGTTTAGGTTCCTCAAAAAATTTTATAATGAGTAAGAAAAAAATAATTTAGCAATTCAAATATTAAATGCATTTTTTATGTTGTTTTATTTGATTCTCTCTTATAAATGGTACTAAAGCGGATTTATTAATGATTGATTTGAAAAATCAAAAAAGAATTTTATTGTTTAGATTTGTGAAAGCAAAGATATGCATGTTTCTCTATTCTCTACTATCTTATATTATGTGTTAAAAATCATCAAACTTTGTCAACTTTAGGCATATTGAAAGCCATGAGTTGCATTCCAAATATAGATGATGACGAGAAAATAGTCAAGTGCAATAGATATGATCGCGAAACGGTTAAGCATAGTCAATCATTAGTATCCCAAGAAGAGATTGATAATGGAGATAACACCAAAGAAGGAGGAAGAGATGATAGTTTAAAGAAAGGTCCTCCAAAAGTATCGAGAGGGAAATTGGAGTACAATCCATAAAATTTTTGGACTTGCTCGGTGTGGGAAAAGTTGTCGTTTGCGATGGACAAATCATTTGAGACCAGATCTGAGAAAATGTGCATTTACCGTGGAAGAAGAAAACTTAATTGTTGAGCTCCACTCTATATTGGGAAATAAATGGGCTCAAATTTCTCAAAAGGTTTGTAGTAACTTAAGTTTTCCATATTTTTGTTTTCAGTTATATTTAATTTTGCTTTATGTTGTTTCGTACAAAGAAGTTCAATAAATAAATAAGTTATCAGTTCAAAAAATGTAGGTCATTCTTTCCACTAAGTTCCATATAAAATCTTAGGATTTTCAATTATGATTGTGTTAAGGAAACATGTTTAATGCAAATATTTAGATAAAAACATTGTTGATTCCTAGTTTTGGTTCAGTTGCCAGGCCGTACAAATAATGAGATAAAGAACTATTGGCACACAAGGATTAAGAGATTGAAAAAAGCTGACTTACCAATCTATCCCGAAGAAGTAGAGCAAAGGGCAAAAAAGATAAGTCAATAACATGTCGACATAATAGCCAACCAACACCGTGATGATGCTTCACAAACAATAAACTTTGATATACTTGACATGGTATATGAATGTTTTAAAGTTCATCCAGGTGTAATTCTTCTACCACCATCTTCTTTGTGGAAATGATAATTACTCTATGTTGTCTCCTCCATGTGATCCATGCACCATCAATAAGTTTAATGGTCCTCCGAGTGATCAATGCACCATCAATCAGTTTAATGGATATAATAACCTTACTATAGATAATCTTGGCTTATTAAACGACAATATTTCTTCTTCTGAACCGATATACGATGGGTCTACTACATATGAGCTTCCTTCATTCCAATGTTTACATACTTGACAATGTAATTTGAACACACCTGCGTCCCAACTTCCTCCACACGAGTCTGTTGACACACATATTCAAATACCTAGACCTACGTCCCAACTTCATCCACACAAGTTTGTCGACAAATTGATTCAAATACCTCCAATTGAAGAACCTAATAAGTCAATTATGTTTTATCCAAATAAAGGTGGTTTACTCAATACAAGATCATTCCACAATGGCTCAAATTTTCAAGAGAGAATAGAACAAACGACCCATGATGAAGTATTCAAAGGCTCAAATGTACAAGAGAGAATAAAACAAACAACACATGATGAACCATTCAAGATTTCAACTTACAATAATATTTGTGCAGAATGGGATAAACTAGATGGACAGAGGTATAACCCATTTGATGGGTATTTTGCAACAATTCGGTGTTCTGACCATAATAATCATCATACTAGCGTATGGTCAATCGATGAGGACCCGTCACTTGAAACCACTCAGAGTTAGCAGTTTATCTTATACTAGTTAGTTGTGATTATGAACTGTCTTTTTTTAATTATTGTTTTTGATAAATTTAACATTAATTAGTTTCCTTTTTTGACAGATCATCATGATAATAATTCATATATCACAAATAATTCTTCCATATTGAATCAAATATATTCGTGACACCTAGATGCTTTGCCCGACTTCAATCAGCTGAATAATACTGATTATTCATCATATCATCATGGTATTAATCAAAATGCATTTATGGCCAGAACAAATACTTTTTCCATGAATGGATATTTGAATCAAACAGATTTGACTTGTCCAGATGTTTTTCCTGACTCCAATATAATACCGAGGAAAAAGGAATAATATAGAGTATCATCCATCAGATCAACATTGTATTAATCAAATTAATTTAGTCATTTCACATATAATACTTTGATGAACGAAAATTTGAATAATACCAAGTATATTTGATCAATATGTTGTTCTAAAAGACGCTTTTAGGTGCCTTTCTTAGTAAAGAATATTGTTAATTAGCACTTGTAAGTGTTTGATCTACTTATTATATATTGGTTAGCAAGTGTTTGATCAACTTATTATTGATTAACACTTCGTAATGTTTGATATTTCAATACCTTGATTATTGTGAAATTAGTGAATGAATTCTATCTCATGATGTTGTTTATTGGGAAAAGTGATATTTGAAATTGTTCACGGTTAGGAACATCTTTAAAGGAACATCTTTAAAAAGTGTATTTGATTTTATGATTTTAAGGAGGTTCCTAGATGAGATTTATTACACTCGTTAATTTAATTTTAATGATTTTATAAGACTTATAGTAAGGGCAAAAAACAATAAAATTTACGGGTCCATTTTTCCTATAAAAATATTAATTTTTTGAAATAATTTTACCTTTGTATCGATACAAACAATTATCATAGTTTATTGTAATTTTTTTGTACCTCCTTATAAAGGATAATTTATTAAAATATCTTCTTTTATTTTAAAAATTGGTGCAGCATGAGGTCGCATCTTGGGGATGCGGCCATTACACGGTCTTCAAAAAAAATTTCTCTTCTTTTTAACATTTAATTTAATAAATTAAAAATAATAAAATATTTTTAAAAAATACTATTAATGAAATCAAATAAAACAAATTAAATTAAAGAGAAAAAAATATGTTAAAATAAATAATGTGTTATATTATTTTAACAACTTTCTCCTATTTTGTAGATAAATTTATATTATTTTAACAACACCGTCCTATTTTGCACATAAATTAGCAACTTAATTCTATTTTATCAAACAAAATACATTAACAAGAACATTTATTAATAAAATTTTCTTTTAATATTATTATAATATTTATTATTATCATTATTATTATTATTATTATTATTATTATTTTGTTTTATTATAATAATTATTATTATTATTATTATTATTTTATTTATTAGATCAAGAGGAAAAATAGGAGTGAGTTGTTAATAAAATAAAAATAAGTTGCTAATATATCTACAAAATTGGAAAGAGTTGTTAACAAAATAAAATTAAGTTGATCAAATAATATAACATTTTATTTACTTTGACACATCTATTCAACCACATTAATTTTGATGTATGTTTCTTTCTTCTATTTAATGTATTTTTTTTGATGTTATTAATATAATTTACTATTTTTTAATTATAATTATATTTATTAATTTTTATTTATTAAATCTTGAGATAAAAATAAGAGGTGGTTGTTAAAAAAATATAATTAAGTTGCTAATTTAACTACAAAATAGGAGGGAGTGATTAAAATAATATAACACATTCTTTGTTTTGGCACATCTAATTAACCATATTTTTTTCTTGAATTTAATGTATTTTAGTTGATTTTATTAATAGTATTTTTTAAAAAAATATTTTTATTAATTTTAATTTATTAAATTAAATGTTAAAATGAAGAAAAAAATTGAAGACCGTGTACATGATCGCATCTCCGGAATTCGACCGCACCAAATTTTGCCTAAAGTAGTGAAAACCATATGTGACTCGTCCTTTTGTTTAAGGAACTCTACTCATGTACATATAAAATAGTCATCAATAATAACGATTTCATACCTTTTAACGCTAATAGAGGCAATTCTTACATGACCAAATAAATCATTGTGCAAAAGTTCAAGTGGTTTAAAATTGGAAACATCATTCTACTTTGAAGCAAATGATGATTTTATTTGTTTCCCTTTCTAACATGCTTTAGAAATAACATTTGATTCATATTTCAAATTTGGAAAACCTCTAACAAGGTTGAGTCTTTTCAACTTTGATGTTAATCACAAGTTGGCATGTCCCAACCTTTTGTGTCAGATCAATTGTTCATCATTTATTGACATGAGATGCATTACTTCTTGTTTTTCTAAATATGATAAGTTTATTTTATAAATATTGCTATGTATATGGCTAGTAAATAGTATGGATCTATTTGTGTGACTAATTTCCTTACATGACTTTTGATCGAAGACAATAACATAATCAATATCACTTAATTGACTTATACTCAGTACATTTTGCGTTAGTTCTTTTGTGAGTAAAATATTTTTAATAGAGGGAAGAGAACAATTATCAATTGTGCCACAATATATAATATTACCCTTATGCTTTCCTCCAAATTGTCATTCATTGAGAGTCAAGTGTTGGATCATACACTATTCTCTCGTCGTGTATCATGGACATCCATCGTCAAGATACCATGATTGGTGTTTCAATTTTTTTTTTTTTAGGAAATCTTCAAGATAGATTATTTTGTTCTTAGGTAACCACATTTGTTTGGGTCTTTTTTTGATAGTTCTGACATGTGTGTTGTGTAAGACCCTGAATTTTCTAAACTCTAATTTATGCAACTTTCATGTATGTTGTGTTGAATTGCTTAAGCCTTTAACCCAATTTTAATTTTATGAATTCAGCACCAAAAATATTTTTTGTTAAATTTAGTAATATATTTAAAATATTTGAATATATATATATATATATATATATATATATATATATATATATATATATATATATATATATATTTGGAGAACCGATAAAAAATTATTTATTAGAGCATAATTTAATGAAGTTACGAAAAAAATTTATTACGGAATAAAATTTTAAAATGTCACTTGTTGCTGATAAATTTACCTGTCAATTGAATTACGACGAGAGTAGATTTTTTTTATTAAATTAAATTGAGAAGTGAGAGATGTGACGTGTGTAAGAGTGATTAGATGATATAATGATGATTGTAGTAACATACCTAAATATTTAATTATAATATATTTATTTATTTATTTTTGTTTGTTTGTAAGTTAAAAAAATAGGAAAAGGAACCAAACTTTTTAAGTAAACCAGCAAACCCATTTCTTTCGTTATGTTTCCTTCCAGCTTTCTTCTTCTTTTATTAGTCAAACAAAAAGAAATATAACATAAGTGTAGGTGAGTGATTTTTTGAGAGAGAAATCTTCATTTTGAAACAAATCTAAGAGAAATTAGGAGAAAGTCGTGGAATCAAAGTTTTTCATCTAGGTGTTGTAGCGCTGGTGGTAGCCTTGGATTGTAAGTTTCTTCTTCTCCCTCTTTTCCCTCTTAGGCCATATGCTTGTGTCTGTTTGTGGCGGAAGATTTTTTTTTTTTTTAATACTCAAGAAGCTTGTTTAAAAGGAAGGATCAAAGAAATTTAGAGGAGTTAATTTACTAATGTTATAATATGTTTCAAGTTTTAATAATGATTCAAGTTATATGAGTGGAAATACAAACCTTTAGCTAGGTGTGTTCATGGAGTTTTGTAACAATAAATATTTTTTCCATGATTGTGTAATAGAAAAGGAATAACAATGGTAATAAAGATTTAAAGAAAAATAAAACTTCAATTTCTTTTTGTTAAAATTTTTGATATAGATATTAACAAATTAAAGTTTAATTTGATAAAGTTTCATCCTTTGAAAGTTTTGAGTAGAAAGTTTAAGTTCGAAATTAATGTGTTTGAGTTATGTAATGAGTTGTTTTCAAATAAATGAGTTTCAACTGAAGTTGAAATTTTATAAAAAAAATAAAAAATTATAGTTGTTAAAGTTGTGAAAAAAGTTCAAATTTTAACCAAGTTAAATAGTTTGAGCAAAAAGTTAGATTGAAATTAAAATGTTTAGAGTTTAAAATGTTACTCTTTTAATTACTCTTATACTGAGTTTAAAAACAAAAAGTTTAGAGTAATTTATTAACTCAAATTTTTGGTGCTTTAATAGTCGAGTGTGTGTATTAGTGATTTGAAAAATATTTATTTTATTTGGTTTTAACTAAATAATGTACATCTTTTGGTTTTAAAAGTTTGGTGTGTGAAAAAGATATAGTTTTGGAATTTTGTTGTGGCTGGATAAATTTTAGTTGTGAACAAATTGTTATAAATATTTATATTTATGTAGTTAACTCCTTGAGTCTCAAAAAGGAATCAAGACCGTTCGCACTGAGTTAGCGCTAGGGAGAACTCTGATATATTAATACTGTTTGTGGTAATTAAAGAAAAATAATTTTTCTTATTTTATGCATTTCCTAGAATAATCTTTATGATTGATGATTAAGAATGTATAAATATGATTAACAAATTTTCGAACATAAGATTAAAGGAAAATTAGTGAATTGTGGTTTCAAGCTTGTATATGTATACTTTCAATTTTTAGAAAAGTTTGCATGATTTTAATCAAAGTTTCAAGTTTATTAATTAAAGGTTAAAATCTTGAGTAAATTTTTTTTTTTTTTTAAAAAAAAAGAGTCAAAGTTTCAGGTATTGAAATACAAACTTTGTTGAAAAATATATATTTTGAAAAGGATGAAAATATTTCAAAGGGTTAGAACTTTGAAATTAGAAAAAATATTCATTGATATTTGTTTTGTGTGATTATGTTGTTATGAGGTAAATACTTCGATTGAACATTTACTCTTTAAAAAAATATAGTGGATCAAACATGTTGTAAATTCTTTTGGTAAAATATACTCTAAAGAGGTTAGGAGTAAGAAAAGATTTGTAAGGTAGTTAAAGTTTAAGCGATTAATTTGATTAAAATCAAACACTATTTGATTGAAGTTATTGGCACGAGCGAAATTTTTTGTTGTGTTTGATTGTGGTAGTTATAACAGTTGAAAAGCTATAACTAAGGTAAGGACTCATTCCAAATTTTTAGTTTTCACATAGGGACCTTATATGTGTAATTGATGTATGATTCATGTGTGAATATGTGATGATTAATATTGATGTGATGATGCATTCTTGAGTGAAAATACATGTTGCTATATGTGTTGAAGTTTATTCAAGAGAATATGTCTTGAGTATGCTCTGTGAAAAGTATAAAAAAATATTAGTGTGTAATGAATATTAAAAGGGAGTCTTTTAATAGCTACATTTACATAATGATTGTTGTGAAAGAGTTAGAGTATGCTTATGCATTTCATAATTAGTGGTGATCGTGATGGGCCACAATGTTAGTGGTGGTCGTGATGGGCACGAGATGGTGTCGTGAGTTGATTGGTTCATCTTATTTTTACAATGATTTTTAGTCGTGTAGGTCTGTGATATACTGCACTCTGGTAAATCATGTTGATTTATGATAGGTGGCACCTCGATAATTAGTATTGATCTATGAGAGGCGGTACATTTATGATTTACGACCCTCGAGGAGGGGTTGGAAATTCTAGAATCATGTGCATTGCCATATCAGCATTACATTAGGGTATTTGACACAGAGTCATGTTCGTTATCATATCGTAATTGTTAAGTGTTATTGCTTGTCTTTATGACATAATGGTTAAATGTTAATTGTTAATTTCAGTTGATGACCATTTACATTATTGTGGAAATTGGGTTTTCCCTCAGATGATACTCGAGTTCGTTCAACTGACTTTTACCTTGATGATGGAAACGTCTTTAGATATCCCTGACCAGCATGTGCTAATTGCTTGAGCATACAACCCAATCTCAAGCAGGGCTACGTATACGGGGAGAGTGGTGAGGACAAGTAGGAAAGTTGGGGCAGTATTTCTCGTTGGAGGACCTAACTTCTGAGGAGATTGCTCCCTATATGGATGCTGAAGAGGAAGAAGTTATTTCGAGGAGAGATATTGTGTCAGAAGGAACTTGTGTTGTGTATGGGGGTCACCCTTGTTATTGTAGTTGTTAGTGGATGATCAAATTAGTTTTTTGTTGTATAAGGCCTTAGTGTCTTTGTTTTGAAGGTTGTACATATTTCATTTTGGGATGATTGTACTTATGGCATAACTTGATTGATGACTTTTTGGTTGGTCCATGTTTCATTTTTTTGACGTGACCATGGGGGGATAGCATTCTTGGAGCAATACTTTTGTGCAGGTGTCTGTCAAGAATACCCCAGGGGTATGAGCGATGTTTGATAAATCTCATAGTCCTAGTGTATTTTCTATTTGTATACTGTAGACTATTAGCCCAAAAACTATTTTAGCTTTTTTGTATGTATGATGTAATTATTTATGACTCTTGTCGTTTTGTGTTATGACATAATATTTTATTAAGTTGTTTTTCTAAAAAAAATGCATTCGCGCTGTTAAAAATTGAGGTGTTACATTGTGGTATTAGAGCTTTGGTTTGATTTTAGTTTGACCTGTAGGTTGGGAGTCGTTATCTAATCATGCGTCGAGGGTAAGTTGTTTGAGTTGTCATGACTTGTGTAATTGTTATGTGTTGATGAAGTCGAAAGTTATCTTTTGGAATTCTTCAAAGTGGTGTTATGATTTATTCTACATGTTGGTTTTGTAGGAAACAATGCCTCCAAGAAGGAACAACGCTGCAACAATCAACGTCAACAGGGATGATCAAATGGCTGAAGCAATGAATAACATGGTTGCTTCTATTGCTGCACAGACAACTGCAAAGACTCTAGGATATATAGAGAAGAGGGAAAGAGAGATACGTGTTGTTAAGTCAAGGGGATTTGAAGATTTTTGTCATCAGAATCCTCCAAAGTTATGGGGCGATGAGTGTCTAGAAAAAGCCGACCATTGGATTCAAGAAGTGGAAAAGATCTTCAAAATGATTAATTGTTATGTAGGGGTGAATGTCAATTATGCTACGTATCTGCTACTAGGGGATGTGAAATATTAGTGGAGAAGTATAAGGCTTCTGATGGGATCAACTTATGAGGAGGTGAATTGGGAGTCGTTCAAAAGGAAGTTTTTAGACAAATACTTCCAAATGAGTACCAGGACTAAGTTGAGCGATGATTTTCTTAAATTGTATCAGGGAAATATGACTGTGGGTGAATATGTTGCTAAGTTTAAGTCATTGTCAAGATATTTTAGGTTTTTCGTGAAGAGGTTGATGAACAATTTATGTGTCAACATTTTCGAAATGACTAAAGTGTGGGATTCAAGACTCAATCCAGTCATTGGGAATTTAGCGTTTCCAAGATTTAATGGAGAAAATTATAGAAGTTGAGGACATGAAGAACCAGAGGGCCAATAGAGGAGGGAACTTCAGTTCCGGGGGGCCTAGTCGGGTGAACCATCAGAACAACAAAGGAAAACAAGTTGTTAAGCCCTATAACCGACCACATAACAACAATAGGGGTCAGAGTCGCCCAATGACCCAGAACTTTGGGAGACAATTAGGACAATTAATTTGATGTTTCTGATGTGGGGAAGATGGACATTATGTTAATGCTTGTACATCTATGAGTCTTCCATGCTACAACTGCTAGAAGGCAAGGCACATTCCAAGGGATTGCAAAACTCCAAAGGTGGTACCAATAGTGAATACAACTAGGGCTACTCATCCTACTACTAAAGGATGTGTTTATTTCATGGGTGTTGAAGCTGGAAATCAATCTAGCTGTTTGATCATATGAGACTTCGAGATTGCAGGTAACACTCTAACTGCACTTTTTGATTCGGGGGAAACTCATTCCTTCATTGCTATGGACTGTGTGAATCGTTTCAAGCTATCTATGTATTCCCTGCCTTTTGATTTGGTTGTTTCCAAACCTATTAAGACTTTGATCATAAATACTACATGTTTACACTGTCAAGTAACTATTCATAATAGAGATTTTCTGGATTAATTTGATTTGTTTACCTCTTCAATCACTCGAGGTCATTCTCGGTATGGATTGGATATCGTATCATTATGTAATCTAGGATTGTGCTTGCAAATTTGTTCTTTTCCCGAGCGAGGAGTCGCTCGATATCTAGCTGCTAACAAACTGGGAGTGTCATAGAGAGAAGGAACTCAAGAGTTTATTTCATTAGCTAACGTGGGGGGAAAGATAAATGTGAGCATAGAATACGTGGTGCTTGTCATAGAGTACCTAGATGTATTTCCAATAGAAATTCCATGATTACCACCCGTAAGAGATGTGGAGTTCGTCATTCATCTAGACCCAAGAGCCAAACCTATTTCGATTGCACCATATCGGATGTCGCCATTGGAATTGAATAAGCTCATTGTCCAAATTCAATATTTATTGCAGAAAGGATTTATTAGACCAAGTGTGTCACCATAGAGGACTCCAATATTGTTAGTTAAGAAGAAGGATGGAAGCTCGCGCTTATGTGTGGATTATAGGAAACTTAATAAGCTAACTATTAAGAATCATTATCCTATACAACATATCGATGATTTAATGGATCAATTGAGAGCAGTCGCAATGTTTTCAAATATTGAGTTGAAGTTAGGTTACCATCAAATTCGAGTAAGAAAAGGAGATATTTAGAAAACTGTTTTCAGAACCCATTACGGACATCATGAATATCATGTTATGCCATTTGGAGTTACCAATGCACCAACAACTTTTATGGATTACATGATTAAAATCTTTAGCCCATTTCTAGATAAGTTTATTGTATTGTTTATTGTAATATATTAAGTTATTAAACGACTGAGGAAGAACATGGAATGCATTTGTGTCAAGTTCTTGAAGTTTTACGCGAGAAGCAATTGTATGCCAATCTGTCAAAGTGCGAGTATTGGCTAGAAGAAGTGAACTTCTTAGCACATGTGATAACCAAGGAAGGAATCGCTTTGGATCGGACAAAGATTGAGACATTCCTTCCTTGGAAACAGCCTAAGACTATCATGGACATCCGAAGTTTTTTCGGACTTGCAGGATACCAAATGAGGTTTATTGAAGGTTTTGCTAAAATTGTAGCTCCATTAACACAACTCACTAGAAAGGATCAGTCGTTCACATGGAGAGAGAAGTGTGAGAAAAAATTTCAGTTACTAAAGAAAAAGTTGACAACATCACCAATATTGATCTTACCATAACCAAAAGAACCATACAAAATTTACTGTGATGGGTCTCACCAAGGTTTGGGGTGTATCCTGATGCAACACAAGAAGGTCATGGCCTACGCCTCAAGAAAATTGAAGACTCGTGAAAGAAACTATCCTACTCATGATTTAGAGTTTGTTGCTGTAGTTTTTGCATTAAATATCTGGAAGCACTACTTATATGGATGCATGTTCTTAGTGTTTAGTGACCATAAGAGTTTGAAATATTTGTTTGATCAGCAGGAATTGAACATGCGTCAGAGAAGATGGATGGAGACTCTCAAGGATTTTGATTTCACATTGTAGTACCACCTTAAGAAGGCCAATGCGGTGGCTGATGCGTTGAGTAGAAGGAGTGTGTCACTCTCTTCAGCAGTAATGGCTAGACAACAAGAGTTGTGGAAAAAATTTAGAGACCTAAACATAGACGTAGAGTTTGCATCGAAGATTTTGAAATTCAGAATGATTAAGATTTTGAGTGGTCTACTTGAAGACATTGCGAATTTTCAAGATGACGCATTAATCTAAGAGAAGAGGAACCTAATTGTGCAAAGGAAGACAACTAAGTGGAAGATTGGACTAGATAATATTTTGAGATGTAATTGGAGGATTTGTGTACCAGCAGTTGAAGATTGAGTAAAGCAACTTTAGAAGAGGCTCATAAGAGCAAATTGAGTATCCATCTTGGAGCAACAAAGATGCATCAGGACTTGAGGCAGAATTATTGGTGGCCAGAAATGAAGAGGCATGTAGCGGAGTATGTATCAACTTGTTTAACTTTTTAAAAAGCGAAAGTGGAACATCAGCGACCTAATGGAATGTTACAACCTTTAGATAGACATGAATGGAAATGGGACAACATTTCCATGGACTTTATATATATTATTTTTGTTATTTCAATAAAAATTAAAATAAATATTATAAAATTGAAATAAAAACCTTTGAGAAATCTCCATTTGGAACTTGGGCCTACTAAAATTTTATCGTTATTTAAAATTTTTATTTATGTATTTTTATGAATTATATTAATTATATATATAATATTTTTGTTATTTCATTTAAAAAAAATGAATTTATAGTAATATTAATGGGATTCTTAGAAAATTGAATAGATAATTTTTTTAATTTAAGAATAACAAATATTATTTATTTGTTTATTTACTTGATTTTCATAGAATGTGTATGTGTGAAGTATCTTAGAAGTATCGGATAAATTAACTTTAAAATAATTAAAATAATAATTATGATACTTATAAGATATATACATGTGAAGTCTTAATATTAGATACATATACGATAGATATACATCTCTTTGTTTGAGATATTTGATCTTTATAGGTATTGATTGGATTTTTTTTACATGACTATGATTGATTGATATTCATGTAGATCTTATCATTGTTGATATGAATCCATCATAGGTTCTACAAAAATTTTGATTAATAATTAACATAATGCTAAAGGCAGAGTGGCAATCACAATTTTAGTAACACTCGCAATCCTCAATGTCATAAGAAATTTTGTCAGCCTTAAATTGAGACGATTTGTAGCATGTGATTAGAAACTACAATCGTACAATCGTATTTTCACTACAATTGTAGTTTCACATCACATGCTACAAATAGTCTCAATTTAGGCCTCACAAAATTTTTTATGACATTAAATTGCCACTTTGCCTTTAACTTTATCTTAACTATTAATTAAAACTTTTGTAGAAAAAACTATAAGTAAAATAGCAGAAAAAACTTTAATAAATATAGATGAAAATGAAAAATAGTAATAAGGAAAAACTTCTTGCTAAAGTATTTTTGACTGCAAATTCTTGTTAAAGTATTTTTTTACTTCAAATTTTTTTAAAGCACGTGCAAGTTAATGTTTGCTAATGTTTCAAAAAATAAAAAATAGAATTAAAGATTAATAAAATAAAGGATGAATAAAACATAACTTTTGGGAATTATACATATATAATATTATCACATTATTCTGTCAAAAAAATTAATGCTTG
>JBBPBR010000008.1:42680500-42729130 GCA_037974775.1 Cicer pinnatifidum | reverse complement strand
ATAAAATAAAGAAATAAAAAATACAAGTTTTTAGAATTATATATATAACAAATATTATCAAATTATTCTGTTAAAAAAATTAATGCGTTCTAATAGAGAAAAATCTTCTTTATAGCAAAAAAAGAATATGTTTCAAAAAAGAAAAATAGTATGCAAGATTAATGAAATAAAGAAAGAGTAAAATACAATTTTTGGGAATTATATATAACAAATATTATCATATTATTGTGTTAACAAAAATAATACTTCCTAATAAAGGAAAAAAATCTTATTTGAAACAAATAGAGAAAGAATTTGTTTAAAAAAACAGTATCAATGATTAATTAAAAAAAGTAAGAGCTAAACATCACTTTTGAGAATTATACATAACAAGTATTATCACATTATTGTGTTATTAAAATCTAATCATATTATAATCTACCATAGGCAGAGCCATGATAATTAATCAGCATTAATAATTCAATTTTCTCTTCTCTATATATTGTCAAAATCTTAAAGCATAAGCATAAACATTACAATGAATCCAATGAATTCATATCAAGTTAGTCTCCCACTACTTATTTCATTTTTCTACGTTTTCTATCGCAACCGCACGTATGGGAAAATCTTTACCTTTATTTTTTTTTTGTATTCTTTTTAATTTAATTTTTTCTGTTGATATGAATTTAATATATTTTATTTTAATAAAATATGATAAACTTTGTTCGCATAGTAACTAATTTGCAAATAATATGCAGAGAATTCAAGTGAACTTAGTGTTTTGCAAAAACACGTTTCATTTTTTGATAGAAATCACGATGGTATCGTCTATCCAAAAGAAACTTTTGAAGGTTAGATTTTTTTTGTCGTACCATAGTTAATTCATATAATAATTTTTTTCTATTATATTTTTAAACTTCACAATTAATATTTTTTAAATTCAAAAAAAAAATCTACACCTTCATTTACACTAAGTAGATTTTCCAGGTTGGATGTAGTTTATTTTGTTAAATATTTTTGTTAGTCTATTACGATTAATTGACGATATATAACTTTGATAATGAATAGGATTTAGAGCGATAGGTTGTGGAGTTGCATTATCAACAACTGCTTCGACTTTCATTCATGCCGGTCTTAGTCCGGTATATTTCTCTCTCATTTTCTTAAATCACTGTTTTTTCTTAATAATTTATTTTTACATTGTATTTAAATTAAAAAATATTATCAAATGCCTACTTGTTAATTATATATAAAAATACGATATCTAACAATTCATATAGTTTCTATGTAAATACGTAAGTGAATATTTTTATTATTATCTTGAAAATTTTAATGACTTTAATTTCCATATGGTGTAGGGAAAGCCTCCTTCTCCTTTGCTACCAATAGAAATTGTAAACATCAAATTATCAATCCATGGAAGTGACACCGGTACCTATGATAGCGAAGGAGGGTAAGAATTACATTTCATTCTTATTATAATTTCTTTTTATGTTTTATTCATGAATGAAAATAATTAAACTTAAAGCCAATTTGTTATTCGTGATTACTTTTTGATATGCTATATTATGTATTTAATACCTAGTCATTCTATTTTTCTTTGATATTGGGAGTGATTTGAAATTTTTTAATATTACCTAAATGAGTTGGGAGTGATTTGAATATTACCTAAATGAGTTGGGAGTGATTTGAAATTTTTTAATATATTTTTTCAAAACTTTATAGTTGTGAATGTTGGATAATTTTTTAAATGATATAATAACTCAGAATATGATGTAAATGCATGTATGATTTGTGTAACTTACATAATTAGACTGTGAATTTTAGGTTTGTGCCTTCAAAATTTGAAGAAATTTTCAGCAAGCATGCAAAACAACATCCAAATGCTTTAACGTCTGATGAATTGAGGGAGATGCTGACGGCAAATAGAGAGCCAAAGGATTTCAAAGGATGGTAAGTTTTTTTTATATTAACGAAAAAAATTAAATTAAAAACAAATTTTAGTATTTCATTTATGTTGTGTATTAAAATCACCCATATATATATATATATATATATATATATATATATATATATATATATATATATATATATATATATATATATATATATAGTTAGTTAGTTAGTTAATTATTTATTAATCAATATATCACACATTCTTTATAATAAATTGTTGTATTTTGATGCTTAGGCTTGCTGCCGAATCAGAATGGAAGATATTATATGATCTATGCAAAGATAAAGATGGCTTACTCCAGAAAGATATCGTATATTATGTTTATGATGGAAGTCTCTTTGAACGTCTCGAAAAGGAACACTCAAAAACCAAGAATAATAAATAAATATGATTTTTGTTGTTATAATTAGAAAAATCACAATTTCCATTTAGTTGTCATATTAATAGGAAATAACTATTATTAAATATGACTTTCATTCGTGTTTACAATTAAATTGAGATATTAATTATAAATATAATTTTTATGTGTTTCTCTATGAATTTCTATTTCTTTCAAAGACTTTTATTTATACATTATAACTTAGATTGTGATATTACTATGGGTCTTTTGTGAACATGAATATTAAGGAATGGTGTCGTAGTTATTTCTATTACATTTTATATCATAACATAGATAATATAGTGCTATAAATCGTATATTTTTTTTTCTTCTAATTATCTTAATTAGTTCCGTTCTATGCAATATTAATCCTAATTATATACATTAACTTCTTTAAACTTTCATCATTTTTTGAAAACGGTGCATTATATATGTAAGCTAGAGGCTTCAATCTAGAGCTTCTATTCAACGTAAAACTACGATTTTAGTTTCACATCACATGCTATTAATCGTCTCAATTTAGGCCTCACAAAATTTAGGTGAGTGTTATTAAAATTGTGATTGCCACTCTACCTTTAACATTGTCTTATCTGTTAATCAAAAATTTTGTAGACCCTGAATTCAGATCAACAATGACAAGATCTACATGAATATCAATCAATCCTAGTCCTGTAAAAAAAAATTCAATCAATACCTATGAAGTTCAAATACCTCAAATATAGATATGTATATCCATCATATATGTAACTAATACCGAGACTTCACAGGTATATATCTTAGAAGTATCATAATTATTATTTTAATCATTTTAAAATTAATTTATCCGATACTTCTGAGATACTTCACACATACATATGCTATGAAAATCAAGTAAATAAGTAAATAATGTTAATTCTAAAATTTTAAAAAAATATCTATTCAATTTTCTAAAAATCTGATTAATATTACTATAAATTCATACTCTGAGTTTGAACGTCTAACCTAAAGATATAGTAATTAAAATACAAATAAGTAATTTATTTATCATAAATAAAAATATAGATTTTATTAATCAAATGTTATCGTTGAGCAACAGTCACGTCATAATATATTTTTTATTTATTTTTTAATTAAATTCTACATCTATACAAATTTTTTAAAATGAGTCAACACATGCTTTGATCCCATCAAAATTAAGTGAGGTTAGACTTTGAATATGATAAAGTTAAGAATACAAAATTACTTTTTATATGATGAAAGGGTCAAACTTGCTGAAACTGTAAAAAGTGCATCATAGCCAATTCACTTTTAAAAAGTTATAAGCACTCTATTTTGAAAAAAAGTTATTGGAGAAGGTATTTGTCTATACTTTTTTTTATAACAATAATAATTATATAATTATTAATCTATATTTAAAATGCATTACATATTTGATATCAAATAGTGTCTAATTTGAAGCTTACAAACAAGTAACAACTATTCACAATAACCACAATAACACTATCGTCAAAATAAAAATTAAATAATATTTATTAAAAAATAACTTCAAATAAAAAATAACATTAAAAATAAAATATAAAATAAAAACTTACCGAAATTTAATAAATAAAAGAGATATGTTGGAAAAAAAATATTTGTAGAGGGAAGTGGGGGAGAAAATTTAGAGAGAAGGTAGAAATGAAAAATGAGAGGAAGAGTTATATTTATAGAAGAACAATAACACTTTATGGCGGCCAAAACATCCATAAAAACTAAGTTTGTGGTGGCCAAAATAGTCATAAATGCCAATAGTATACTATGTCTTTTGTGGTAGCATTTGCAGTCACAAAGCATTAACTTTGTGGCGGCTTTTGCCCTCATAAATGCGTGATTTTTGTGGCGGCATAAGCCCTCATAAAGGCTCGACGGTGTAATTTTGTGAGGGCTTTTGCCCTCACAAAATATTGTTGAAATTCAAATCAATTGTGAGGGCTTTTTCTGTCACAAATAATAACAAATTTGATTTGTAGTATTTGTGAGGGCTTTTTCGGTCAGTAATTTATGAGAGTTTTTTTCAGCCACAAAATATTTTAATAGTTGGCCACAAAAAGAGTATTTTCTTGTAGTGAATGGGGTTTGAATTGTAAATTCACCTATTTAAAATTTCCTGTTAAAAACTTAAGAAAATAACTCAACATTGATCATTGTTGTGAAAACATAAACAGAGCTTGATTATCTCAATTGTTCTTCTTCTTCCTAGAATGTTCTTCTTCTTCCTCATCTCAATTGTTCATTTACCTTTAATATGAACTTTATTATCATTTCTAAAAGTCACAAACCCTCCATATTTCTTGACAAAGGACATAAAGCAACTTTTATCACCTGTCATATGTCTTTAACAACTACTGTCCAAGAAGCATGGCTTTTTCTCGACACTTTGAAATCCAATCTGCATGATATTTTACATTAACTTTAGGTACCCATTTGGTCTTGGGTCCTTGAGGATTAAATTTAAATTTTGATTCTTTCTTACTATGACATGTTGATTCAGAGTGGCCAATCTTGAAATAGGAGGAACATTTAGTGGTTTGTTTTTGACAAGGTTTAGAAAACTGAGTATTAGCTTGATTTGGTAAAATTCCTAAACGTTCTCCTTTTATTACTTTTGCTGCAGAACGTTCTCCTTTTTCAGATTTTAAAAAAAAAAAAACTTTGTTTTTGCTCCCGAATGTTCTCCTTTTCTGAAGCTCTTTTTGTTCTTAATTTTCTCGTCCCTTTTCTTAAAATAGCATGCAAATTCCAGATGTCCAATCTTTCTGCAATATGAACATTTAATTTTTCATTTACCTATTTTTCTTTTTTGAACAAAAAAGTGTTCATAAAATTTGGATTTTTAAGTTTTATTGAAACCAAGACTAGCTTTATCGAATATTCCTACTTGAGATCCCATGATTTTTTGAAATTGTTAAGGAGAACATTCTCCTTTTGAAATGCAGAATGTTCTTGACTTTCAAATTTTAAAATATTTGAGCTGAGATTCTTTCAGATTTTGAATTATCTCTTTAACTTTATCATTCATAGCTTCATTTTTTTCTTTCTCTTCTTTTTATTTGTGAAATTTTTCTTTTAAAGAACTACACTTTTAAATAAGAAAGTTTGAATGATATAGTAAGTTATCAAATTCATTTTCCATTTGTTCACACAAAAGATAAGGTTCATAATTTGTTACCTCATTTTATTTTGCATTTGCCATTAAATATATGTTGTCTTCTTCATCTTCTTATGCATGAGAATCATCTGAGTTATCCCATGTAGCCATCATTGATTTCTTTTTGAAGGGAAATCTGTTTGGTGGTTTTTTACTTAGGGGACATTCATATTTGTAATGTCATAATTTATTACATCCAGAACATGTGATTTGACTCTTGCCTACTTTTGTTTTGGGATTTTCTCTTTTGTTTGGAAATCCTTTCGTGATTTGGTCTCTTATTCTCGTCATTCTTTGAATTCTTATGGTAAGAAGGGCTACTTCTTCATCAACAACTTCTTGTCGAGTTTCTTCTGATTCTAATGATTCTTCAAGGCTATTGTTTTTCCATTCTTGGCTGGTTTATCTTCTTATAACAACACTTCATGTGCTCTTAATGTTCCAATTAGTTCTTCCAAAGCAAGCACTTCAAGATTTTTGGCTTGGCTTATAGATGTCACCGTCGGTCTCTATATGGTTGGATGAAATAATTAGAAGTCTTTTGCAATGAAAGAAATATTTGAACAAGTCTTTTGCAATGAAAGACTTGGGTCATGCAAAGCAAATTATGTGCATGAGAATTACTCGTGTCAAGAAGAATGGTAACATGTGGTTGTTTCAACACAATTACATTGAGATTATGGTAAAGAGGTTTAACATGAACAACTTCAAACCTGTTGGTACTTCAATTGCTACTCATTTCAAATTGAATTTTAGTTAATGTCCTACAAGTGAGAAAGACAAAGAAGAGATGAAAAAGGTTCCTTATACATTCGTAGTTGGTAGTTTGATGTATGCTCTGATATGCACAAATCCATATATTGCTCATGCAGTTGGAGTTGTCAGTCGATTTCTCTATAATCCTGATAAAGATCATTGAAAAGCAATGAAGTGGGTTCTCAGATATCATAGAGACACTTTTAAAGTGTGTGAATGTTTTGAAGGTGGTGAACTTGTGTTGGATGGCTGCACTTATGCAGATATGGTAGGTGACCTTGATTCTAGAAAATTTATTTCTAGTTATATGATGAAGTTTGCAAGGGGAGCTATGTCTTGGCAATCAAGGTTAAAAAAGTGTGTCACTTTATCCACTACTGAAGTTGAGTACATTGTAGCAACTGAAGCTTCCAAAAACTTCTTGCAGATGAAGAAATTTTTACATGAGTTAAGCCTCTAGCAAGACAAGTTTGTGTTATTTTATGATATTTAGGGTGCGGTTTATCTACACAAGAATTCAAATTTAGTATGTTACAAGAGGAGTAAAAGAAAAAATTGGGTTCTAGTGGTAATAGGTGTGTAGCAAACTTGATTTTGTTTGATCTACAATTTTAGTATGTTACTTCTGCCACTGAGTTTGTTATTTTAATATATGATGTTAGTAATTTCACTTTCTCATAATTAATTTGGAATACTCACTTTAGTGTGAGTTTGTTGGTTATTTGTTTGGTTTTCACCATTTGATGATGTCTGTTATTGACTGATATTCCCTATTATTATTAAGAATACTTTATTGTACTCATTAATTATCACAGTGGAATGTTTTACTAGACTAGGTCCTAGGACACTAATGTTTGAACTCTTAGGGGTTTCAAGTGACTGGCGCTTATTGATTGACCACATGCTAGTATGATGATTTTTGTGGTTAGAAGAACGAAATGTTGCAAAAGACTCGTTGAATGGGTTGAAATTTAGTTCATCTCATTCTGCACAAATGTTATTGTAAGTTAATATCTTGAATGCTTCATCATATGTCGTGTGTTTTATTCCCTCTAGTACATTTGAGCTTTTGAATGCTTCATCATGGGTCGTTTGTTCTACTCTCTCTTAGACATTTGAACCATTGTGGACTGATTTTGTATTGAGTGAACCACATTTATCCGGATAAACCGTAATTGACTTATTAGGTTCTTCAATTGGAGGTATTTGAATCAATGTGTCGACAGACTCATTTGCAGGAAGTTGGAACGTATGTGTGTTCAAATCACATTATCGAGTATGTAAATATTGGAATGAAGGGATCTCATATATCGTAGGCCCATCGTATATGGGCTCAAAAGAAGAGATATTGTGGTTTAGTGTGGTATGACTATCTATATTAAGGTTATTATATCCATGAAACTGACTAGTGGTGCATGGATCACATGGAGGAGAATAATTATCATATCCATAAAATTGATAGGTGGTGCATGGCTCACATGGAGGACCATGAAACTGATTGCTGGTGCATGGATCACATGGAGGAGACTCCAAAAATGTCTTTGATTTTTAATTTGTTGGATAATCATTATTTTAATTGATATTTATGATATTGTACCGATGAAAATATATTATAACACAAAAGACTATTTCTTTTCACTAAAAATGTCTCTTAAAATATTTTATTGAAACTTTGATATGAAACTTTCCTATCAACCAAATAAATTATTCGTTTTTTCACTTTGACTCTACTATGTGTTTCTAATTTTTTATTGCTTCTTGATGTGTTAACATATTTTCCTAATTTAGATGACATATAAGTAAATACTTATATTCTAAATTATTAGTCTTTTTCCCTATGTTTCAAATTGTAACATGATCAACAATTTCTATTTGGTTGTAGTAGGAACTATAAGAAATTTTTATTTCAAATAGTATTTTACCATTTAGGTTCGATTATTCTAATATTTATCTTTAATCTTGTTGAATTTGTGTTAGTTCTAGTTTGATAGATATAAATCTCAAAAATATGAATCAAACTATTCAAAAGGCATAGTTTCGATTTAGGCCTCATAATGTATGGGCAACAAAAAAAATAATAATAAAGAAAAACTATATGCTTTCCGAATTAAACATACACATAGAAGGATATATAGTTAGAAATCATAATTCAAGAAAAATTGAAATCAATCAATCATAAAAGAGTAATTCAAAATAATATTGAAAATACCAGTTAAGGGAGATAGAGATTGAAATGAAGATGACTCTAGAGTAGAATAAGAGAGAATGATTGAACTATGATACCGTATTTTTCTTTTGTATCTCTTATAGACTTGTTGAAGAGTGAAGTTAAAATAAGGAGAAAAGAGATATCTATTTATGTAAAGACTTGTTGAAGAGCGGATTTAAGAGAAAGATAAAAGAGATATATTTATATATACACAAAAAAAAAATATTAATATTTGAAGTTGAATATCTTTCCATTGTTTTTTTTTTTACCATATACTTTTTTATTAAATTTTTATTGTATTTTTTATTTCATATTTATTTTCTATTTTTATATATATACACCTAAAAAATATTTAAATGTATATATACATCGATATAAAAATATATAAAACTTGTACACTATCTAAGTCCTATTGTTTTATTAAAGGCCGTCACCGCCTAAAAAATCTCGGTGAAGCATTCGGTACGTAACTAACTTCATCCCCTAATTAAAATTAACTAAAACCATGTTAACAAATTGTGTTTTCTTATATAGATAATTCAAACTAAATTTCAATCACAATTACACTCACAAGCAAGTGCAAACAACCATTAACTTCAAATTTCGTTTTTTACAAAATACAAGATTGCGTAACTATTGAACTACATACCAAATACAAAATATTAATTTAAAATTAAATTTCTCAATCTTATCACTACTAGAAAATTGCATTTTAGCTGCCATTATTAGCGTCGGCGCCCGACTCCGACGCTACTTAGCGTCGGTTAGGCCGACGCTAAGACACCAAATTTCATTTTTCAATTTTATTGACGATTAGCGTTGGAGTAGCCGACGCTACGTAAAATAAAACAGACGCTAGTTCATTAATTTAATTGTATAATTATATATATATATATATATATATTATAATTTTAAATAAATTTGTATATTTTAATAATTGGAAGTAATTTTTTTAACAATTTTTCATATATTCGTATTTTATGATTATTTCTAATAAATTTATTTTCTGTCAAATAGAAATTATATTTTTATTTTATAAAATATTACTAAAAAAATAGATTGACTGAAAGAAATTATAAATAGATTGACATTAATGAGTAATTGAATTTTTAACGTATAAAATCATTACTCGGAATAATATAATTGTCCATGAAAGCATTTATGTCGATATTTAGGAGTGATTAGTCGGTTTTTTTATTTATTGAATTTAATGATTAATAATATAAATTATTACTATTGGTAAATGACTAATAATATTATAAAATAATTTATAAATTTATTATAAAATAACTTAAAAAATAATTTGATAATAATATAAATTATAAATTATTATCAAATTGTAAAATAATTTATAAATACATTATAAATAATTTTATAATTTATAAATTTATTATAAAATAATATTATTAAATAAAGAGCATTTATGTCGATATTTATCAGTGATTAGTTGGGTTTTTTTATTGAATTTAATAATTAATAATATAAATTATTACCATTGGTAAATGACTAATAATATTATAAAATAATATAAATAATATAAAATAATATAATAGATTATAAAATAATTTATAAATATATTATAGAATAACTTATAAAATAGTTTGATAATAATATAAATTATAAATTATTATCAAATTGTAAAATAATTTATAAATTATAAATAATTGTAAAATAATTTTATAATTTATAAATTTTTATAAAATAATATTATCAAATAGATTTTGGAGGTATTAAAAAAATTGTGGATGAAATAGAAAAAAATAGAGTAGGATTGAAAGAGATTAGATATTGAAAGCATGTTTGAGAGAGGAGAAAGAGGAGAGGTCCACATCAGCTTTTTAGCTGATGTGAGAAATATTTGTATAGGTGGCATTCGAGGGTGAGGCGGCATTCAGGGTTCTGTTTTAAACCGTGCGATGCACGGATGTTAATTAATTAATTTTATAAGTTTTATAAGTAATATTTTATGTATTATAAATATAGTTATCTTATAATATTATTTTATTGATTTGTAATAATTAAATATGATTAGGAAAATTAAAATGAGAGAAAATTATGTTTATCACAATAATCTAATTTAATTTTAAAATATTTTATAAAATTCGTATGATAATTTATTATATAGGATAATTGTTTGACTCATTGTACTTTGATTGTTAATTTATTTTTAAACATGTAATGTACTTGCATTTATTTGATGAAATAAAATGTAAAATACAAACCAAAAAATAAGATGTAAAAATTTAAAAATATGATTTTATTTAATATTTTTTATTTTAAAAAAATATTAATATTGTAGTGTAGTCTAAATTTATTTGTTTTATTAGTATGATATTTTAATTGTGAGCATGAGAAGTTGTTGTAAAAAAAATTATTGAATATATTTCATCAAGAGTTTGTAAAAAAAATATATATAATAGATAATAGTTTTTAATAATTGTAAATAAATTTTTTAATAATTTTTCATATATTCGTATTTTATGATTATTTTTAATAAATTTGTGTATTTTCTGTCAAATAGAATATATATTTTTATTTTATAAAACGTTACTAAAAAAATTGATTGACACAAATTGAAAGTAACTATAAATAGATTGACATTAATGAGTAATTGAGTTTTTAACGTATAAAATTATTAGTCACCATAAGTGGAATAATATAATTGTTCATAAAAGGAGAAGGAGGATTAGATAAAAAATATTTATGTTGATATTTATGAGTGATTAAGTAGTTTTTTTTTCATCGAATTTAATGACTAATAATATAAATTATTAACATTGATAAATTACTAATAATATTATAAAATAATTTATAAATTTATTATAAAATAACTTATAAAATAAGTTGATAATTTGTAAAATAATTTATAAATTATAAATTTATTATAAATAATTGTAAAATAATTTTATAATTTTATAAGTAATATTTTATGTATTATAAATATAGTTATCTTATAATATTACTTTATTGATTTGTAATAATTGAATATGATTAGGAAAATTAAAATTAGGAAAAATCATGTTTATCACAATCATCTAATTTAATTTTTAAAATATTTTATAAAATTCGTATGATAACTTATTATATAGGATAATTGTTTGACTCATTGTACTTTAAAATGATACTTGATTTTATTTGATGAAATATAATGTAAAATACAAATCCAAAAAGAAGATCTAAAAATTTTATCAAGAGTTTGAAATTTATTTTATTAAAGATTTATATATACTTTAAATCAATTTTAGGTATTTAAAAATTTTAACTAATTGTTTGTGCAATTGAATTATTGTTATATTGATATGTACCAAAAATAAATTCTAGTAAAAAATAATTTAATTTTGTACAATACTTAATTTTTTAACATTCAAATCATCATTATAATAAGAAAAATTAAAATAAAAAATAGCATTTAATTATAAATATATAATTTCATTGATAAAAATTTAGTGTTAACATATTTTTTCAGAACACATATATAGTAAACTTTTGTTTATTATATTTTTTAATATATATTCATATATATATATATATATATTATAATTTTAAATAAATTTGTATATTTTAATAATTGGAAGTAACTTTTTTAATAATTTTTCATATATTCGTATTTTATGATTATTTTTAATAAATTTATTTTCTGTCAAATAGAAATTATATTTTTATTTTATAAAATATTACTAAAAAAATAGATTGACTGAAAGAAATTATAAATAGATTGACATTAATGAGTAATTGAATTTTTAACGTATAAATTATAAATAGATTGACATTAATGAGTAATTGAATTTTTAACGTATAAAATCATTACTCGGAATAATATAATTGTCCATGAAAGCATTTATGTCGATATTTAGGAGTGATTAGTCGGTTTTTTTATTTATTGAATTTAATGATTAATAATATAAATTATTACTATTGGTAAATGACTAATAATATTATAAAATAATTTATAAATTTATTATAAAATAACTTAAAAAATAATTTGATAATAATATAAATTATAAATTATTATCAAATTGTAAAATAATTTATAAATACATTATAAATAATTTTATAATTTATAAATTTATTATAAAATAATATTATTAAATAAAGAGCATTTATGTCGATATTTATCAGTGATTAGTTGGGTTTTTTTATTGAATTTAATAATTAATAATATAAATTATTACCATTGGTAAATGACTAATAATATTATAAAATAATATAAATAATATAAAATAATATAATAGATTATAAAATAATTTATAAATATATTATAGAATAACTTATAAAATAGTTTGATAATAATATAAATTATAAATTATTATCAAATTGTAAAATAATTTATAAATTATAAATAATTGTAAAATAATTTTATAATTTATAAATTTTTATAAAATAATATTATCAAATAGATTTTGGAGGTATTAAAAAAATTGTGGATGAAATAGAAAAAATAGGGTAGGATTGAAAGACATTAGATATGGAAAACATGTTTGAGAGAGGAGAAAGAGGAGAGGTCCACATCAGCTTTTTAGCTGATGTGGGAAATATTTGTATAGGTGGCATTCGAGGGTGAGGTGGCATTCAGGGTTCTGTTTTAAATATATATAATAGATAACTATTATTAAATATGACTTTCATTCGTGTTTACAATTAAATTGAGATATTAATTATAAATATAATTTTTATGTGTTTCTCTATGAATTTCTATTTCTTTCAAAGACTTTTATTTATACATTATAACTTAGATTGTGATATTACTAGGGGTCTTTTGTGAACATGAATATTAAGGAATGGTGTTGTAGTTATTTCTATTACATTTTATATCATAACATAGATAATATAGTGCTATAAATCGTATATTTTTTTTCTTCTAATTATCTTAATTAGTTCCGTTCTATGCAATATTAATCCTAATTATATACATTAACTTCTTTAAACTTTCATCATTTTGAATATTTGAAAACGGTGCATTATATATGTAAGCTAGAGGCTTCAATCTAGAGCTTCTATTCAACGTAAAACTACGATTTTAGTTTCACATCACATGCTATAAATCGTCTCAATTTAGGCCTCACAAAATTTAGGTGAGTGTTATTAAAATTGTGATTGCCACTCTACCTTTAACATTGTCTTCTCTGTTAATCAAAAATTTTGTAGACCCTGAATTCAGATCAACAATGACAAGATCTACATGAATATCAATCAATCCTAGTCCTGTAAAAAAAAAAAATTCAATCAATACCTATGAAGTTCAAATACCTCAAATATAGATATGTATATCCATCATATATGTATCTAATACCAAGACTTCACATGTATATATCTTAGAAGTATCATAATTATTATTTTAATCATTTTAAAATTAATTTATCCGATACTTCTGAAATACTTCACACATACATATGCTATGAAAATCAAGTAAATAAGTAAATAATGTTTATTCTAAAATTTTAAAAAAATATCTATTCATATGAGACTTCGAGATTGCAGGTAACACTCTAACTGCACTTTTTGATTCGGGGGAAACTCATTCCTTCATTGCTATGGACTGTGTGAATCGTTTCAAGCTATCTATGTATTCCCTGCCTTTTGATTTGGTTGTTTCCAAACCTATTAAGACTTTGATCATAAATACTACATGTTTACACTGTCAAGTAACTATTCATAATAGAGATTTTCTGGATTAATTTGATTTGTTTACCTCTTCAATCACTCGAGGTCATTCTCGGTATGGATTGGATATCGTATCATTATGTAATCTAGGATTGTGCTTGCAAATTTGTTCTTTTCCCCGAGCGAGGAGTCGAGAGTCATAGAGAGAAGGAACTCAAGAGTTTATTTCATTAGCTAACGTGGAGGGAAAGATAAATGTGAGCATAGAATACGTGGTGCTTGTCATAGAGTACCTAGATGTATTTCCAATAGAAATTCCATGATTACCACCAGTAAGAGATGTGGAGTTCGTCATTCATCTAGACCCAAGAGCCAAACCTATTTCGATTGCACCATATCGGATGTCGCCATTGGAATTGAATAAGCTCATTGTCCAAATTCAATATTTATTGCAGAAAGGATTTATTAGACCAAGTGTGTCACCATAGAGGACTCCAATATTGTTAGTTAAGAAGAATGATGGAAGCTCGCGCTTATGTGTGGATTATAGGAAACTTAATAAGCTAACTATTAAGAATCATTATCCTATACAACATATCGATGATTTAATGGATCAATTGAGAGTAGTCGCAATGTTTTCAAATATTGAGTTGAAGTTAGGTTACCATCAAATTCGAGTAAGAAAAGGAGATATTTAGAAAACTGTTTTCAGAACCCATTACGGACATCATGAATATCATGTTATGCCATTTGGAGTTACCAATGCACCAACAACTTTTATGGATTACATGATTAAAATCTTTAGCCCATTTCTAGATAAGTTTATTGTATTGTTTATTGTAATATATTAAGTTATTAAACGACTGAGGAAGAACATGGAATGCATTTGTGTCAAGTTCTTGAAGTTTTACGCGAGAAGCAATTGTATGCCAATCTGTCAAAGTGCGAGTATTGGCTAGAAGAAGTGAACTTCTTAGCACATGTGATAACCAAGGAAGGAGTCGCTTTGGATCGGACAAAGATTGAGACATTCCTTCCTTGGAAACAGCCTAAGACTATCATGGACATCCGAAGTTTTGTCCGACTTGCAGGATACCAAATGAGGTTTATTGAAGGTTTTGCTAAAATTGTAGCTCCATTAACACAACTCACTAGAAAGGATCAGTCGTTCACATGGAGAGAGAAGTGTGAGAAAAAATTTCAGTTACTAAAGAAAAAGTTGACAACATCACCAATATTGATCTTACCATAACCAAAAGAACCATACAAAATTTACTGTGATGGGTCTCACCAAGGTTTGGGGTGTATCCTGATGCAACACAAGAAGGTCATGGCCTACGCCTCAAGAAAATTGAAGACTCGTGAAAGAAACTATCCTACTCATGATTTAGAGTTTGTTGCTGTAGTTTTTGCATTAAATATCTGGAAGCACTACTTATATGGATGCATGTTCTTAGTGTTTAGTGACCATAAGAGTTTGAAATACTTGTTTGATCAGCAGGAATTGAACATGCGTCAGAGAAGATGGATGGAGACTCTCAAGGATTTTGATTTCACATTGTAGTACCACCTTAAGAAGGCCAATGCGGTGGCTGATGCGTTGAGTAGAAGGAGTGTGTCACTCTCTTCAGCAGTAATGGCTAGACAACAAGAGTTGTGGAAAAAATTTAGAGACCTAAACATAGACGTAGAGTTTGCATCGAAGATTTTGAAATTCAGAATGATTAAGATTTTGAGTGGTCTACTTGAAGACATTGCGAATTTTCAAGATGACGCATTAATCTAAGAGAAGAGGAACCTAATTGTGCAAAGGAAGACAACTAAGTGTAAGATTGGACTAGATAATATTTTGAGATGTAATTGGAGGATTTGTGTACCAGCAGTTGAAGATTGAGGAAAGCAACTTTAGAAGAGGCTCATAAGAGCAAATTGAGTATCCATCTTGGAGCAACAAAGATGCATCAGGACTTGAGGCAGAATTATTGGTGGCCAGAAATGAAGAGGCATGTAGCGGAATATGTATCAACTTGTTTAACTTTTTAAAAAGCGAAAGTGGAACATCAGCGACCTAATGGAATGTTACAACCTTTAGATAGACATGAATGGAAATGGGACAACATTTCCATGGACTTTATATATATTATTTTTGTTATTTCAATAAAAATTAAAATAAATATTATAAAATTGAAATAAAAACCTTTGAGAAATCTCCATTTGGAACTTGGGCCTACTAAAATTTTATCGTTATTTAAAATTTTTATTTATGTATTTTTATGAATTATATTAATTATATATATAATATTTTTGTTATTTCATTTAAAAAAAATGAATTTATAGTAATATTAATGGGATTCTTAGAAAATTGAATAGATAATTTTTTTAATTTAAGAATAACAAATATTATTTATTTGTTTATTTACTTGATTTTCATAGAATGTGTATGTGTGAAGTATCTTAGAAGTATCGGATAAATTAACTTTAAAATAATTAAAATAATAATTATGATACTTATAAGATATATACATGTGAAGTCTTAATATTAGATACATATACGATAGATATACATCTCTTTATTTGAGATATTTGAACTTTATAGGTATTGATTGGATTTTTTTTACATGACTAGGATTGATTGATATTCATGTAGATCTTATCATTGTTGATATGAATCCATCATAGGTTCTACAAAAATTTTGATTAATAATTAACATAATGCAAAAGGCAGAGTGGCAATCACAATTTTAGTAACACTCGCAATCCTCAATGTCACAAGAAATTTTGTCAGCCTTAAATTGAGACGATTTGTAGCATGTGATTAGAAACTACAATCGTACAATCGTATTTTCACTACAATTGTAGTTTCACATCACATGCTACAAATAGTCTCAATTTAGGCCTCACAAAATTTTTTATGACATTAAATTGCCACTTTGCCTTTAACTTTATCTTAACTATTAATTAAAACTTTTGTAGAAAAAACTATAAGGAAAATAGCAGAAAAAACTTTAATAAATATAGATGAAAATGAAAAATAGTAATAAGGAAAAACTTCTTGCTAAAGTATTTTTGACTGCAAATTCTTGTTAAAGTATTTTTTACTTCAAATTTTTTAAAGCACGTGCAAGTTAATGTTTGCTAATGTTTCAAAAAATAAAAAACAGAATTAAAGATTAATAGAATAAAGGATGAATAAAACATAACTTTTGAGAATTATATATACATATATAATATTATCACATTATTCTGTCAAAAAAATTAATGGTTGCTAATAAAAAAAAATCTTCTTTGAAACAAATAAATAATGAATCTGTTTTTAAAAAGAAAATGCAGTATCAAAGATTTAATAAAATAAAGAAATAAAAAATACAAGTTTTTAGAATTATATATATAACAAATATTATCAAATTATTCTGTTAAAAAAATTAATGCGTTCTAATAGAGAAAAATCTTCTTTATAGCAAAAAAAGAATATGTTTCAAAAAAGAAAAATAGTATGCAAGATTAATGAAATAAAGAAAGAGTAAAATACAATTTTTGGGAATTATATATAACAAATATTATCATATTATTGTGTTAACAAAAATAATACTTCCTAATAAAGGAAAAAAATCTTATTTGAAACAAATAGAGAAAGAATTTGTTTAAAAAAACAGTATCAATGATTAATTAAAAAAAGTAAGAGCTAAACATCACTTTTGAGAATTATACATAACAAGTATTATCACATTATTGTGTTATTAAAATCTAATCATATTATAATCTACCATAGGCAGAGCCATGATAATTAATCAGCATTAATAATTCAATTTTCTCTTCTCTATATATTGTCAAAATCTTAAAGCATAAGCATAAACATAACAATGAATCCAATGAATTCATATCAAGTTAGTCTCCCACTACTTATTTCATTTTTCTACGTTTTCTATCAAATAGCTATCGCAACTGCACGTATGGAAAAATCTTTACCTTTATTTTTTTTTTGTATTCTTTTTAATTTAATTTCTTCTGTTGATATGAATTTAATATATTTTATTTAAACTTTGTTCGCATAGTAACTAATTTGCAAATAATATGCAGAGAATTCAAGTGAACTTAGTGTTTTGCAAAAACACGTTTCATTTTTTGATAGAAATCACGATGGTATCGTCTATCCAAAAGAAACTTTTGAAGGTTAGATTTTTTTTGTCGTACCATAGTTAATTCATATAATAATTTTTTTCTATTATATTTTTAAACTTCACAATTAATATTTTTTAAATTCAAAAAAAAGATCTACACCTTCATTTACACTAAGTAGATTTTCCAGGTTGGATGTAGTTTATTTTGTTAAATATTTTTGTTAGTCTATTACGATTAATTGACGATATATAACTTTGATAATGAATAGGATTTAGAGCGATAGGTTGTGGAGTTGCATTATCAACAACTGCTTCGGCTTTCATTCATGCCGGTCTTAGTCAAAAAACTCGTCCGGTATATTTCTCTCTCATTTTCTTAATTCACTGTTTTTTCTTAATAATTTATTTTTACATTGTATTTAAATTAAAAAATATTATCAAATGCCTACTTGTTAATTATATATAAAAATACGATATCTAACAATTCATATAGTTTCTATGTAAATACGTAAGTGAATATTTTTATTATTATCTTGAAAATTTTAATGACTTTAATTTCCATATGGTGTAGGGAAAGCCTCCTTCTCCTTTGCTACCAATAGAAATTGTAAACATCAAATTATCAATCCATGGAAGTGACACCGGTACCTATGATAGCGAAGGAGGGTAAGAATTACATTTCATTCTTATTATAATTTCTTTTTATGTTTTATTCATGAATGAAAATAATTAAACTTAAAGCCAATTTGTTATTCGTGATTACTTTTTGATATGCTATATTATGTATTTAATACCTAGTCATTCTATTTTTCTTTGATATTGGGAGTGATTTGAAATTTTTTAATATTACCTAAATGAGTTGGGAGTGATTTGAATATTACCTAAATGAGTTGGGAGTGATTTGAAATTTTTTAATATATTTTTTCAAAACTTTATAGTTGTGAATGTTGGATAATTTTTTAAATGATATAATAACTCAGAATATGATGTAAATGCATGCATGATTTGTGTAACTTACATAATTAGACTGTGAATTTTAGGTTTGTGCCTTCAAAATTTGAAGAAATTTTCAGCAAGCATGCAAAACAACATCCAAATGCTTTAACGTCTGATGAATTGAAGGAGATGCTGACGGCAAATAGAGAGCCAAAGGATTTCAAAGGATGGTAAGTTTTTTTTATATTAACGAAAAAAAATTAAATTAAAAACAAATTTTAGTATTTCATTTATGTTGTGTATTAGAATCACCCATATATATATATATATATAGTTAGTTAGTTAGTTAATTATTTATTAATCAATATATCACACATTCTTTATAATAAATTGTTGTATTTTGATGCTTAGGCTTGCTGCCGAATCAGAATGGAAGATATTATATGATCTATGCAAAGATAAAGATGGCTTACTCCAGAAAGATATCGTATATTCTGTTTATGATGGAAGTCTCTTTGAACGTCTCGAAAAGGAACACTCAAAAACCAAGAATAATAAATAAATATGATTTTTGTTGTTATAATTAGAAAAATCACAATTTCCATTTAGTTGTCATATTAATAGGAAATAACTATTATTAAATATGACTTTCATTCGTGTTTACAATTAAATTGAGATATTAATTATAAATATAATTTTTATGTGTTTCTCTATGAATTTCTATTTCTTTCAAAGACTTTTATTTATACATTATAACTTAGATTGTGATATTACTATGGGTCTTTTGTGAACATGAATATTAAGGAATGGTGTCGTAGTTATTTCTATTACATTTTATATCATAATATAGATAATATAGTGTTATAAATCGTATATTTTTTTTTGCTTCTAATTATCTTAATTAGTTCCGTTCTATGCAATATTAATCCTAATTATATACATTAACTTCTTTAAACTTTCATCATTTTGAATATTTGAAAACGGTGCATTATATATGTAAGCTAGAGGCTTCAATCTAGAGCTTCTATTCAACGTAAAACTACGATTTTAGTTTCACATCACATGCTATAAATCGTCTCAATTTAGGCCTCACAAAATTTAGGTGAGTGTTATTAAAATTGTGATTGCCACTCTACCTTTAACATTGTCTTATCTGTTAATCAAAAATTTTGTAGACCCTGAATTCAGATCAACAATGACAAGATCTACATGAATATCAATCAATCCTAGTCCTGTAAAAAAAAATTCAATCAATACCTATGAAGTTCAAATACCTCAAATATAGATATGTATATCCATCATATATGTAACTAATACCGAGACTTCACAGGTATATATCTTAGAAGTATCATAATTATTATTTTAATCATTTTAAAATTAATTTATCCGATACTTCTGAGATACTTCACACATACATATGCTATGAAAATCAAGTAAATAAGTAAATAATGTTAATTCTAAAATTTTAAAAAAATTTCTATTCAATTTTCTAAGAATCTGATTAATATTACTATAAATTCATACTCTGAGTTTGAACGTCTAACCTAAAGATATAGTAATTAAAATACAAATAAGTAATTTATTTATCATAAATAAAAATATAGATTTTATTAATCAAATGTTATCGTTGAGCAACAGTCACGTCATAATATATTTTTTATTTATTTTTTAATTAAATTCTACATCTATACAAATTTTTTAAAATGAGTCAACACATGCTTTGATCCCATCAAAATTAAGTGAGGTTAGACTTTGAATATGATAAAGTTAAGAATACAAAATTACTTTTTATATGATGAAAGGGTCAAACTTGCTGAAACTGTAAAAAGTGCATCATAGCCAATTCACTTTTAAAACGTTATAAGCACTCTATTTTGAAAAAAAGTTATTGGAGAAGGTATTTGTCTATACTTTTTTTTATAACAATAATAATTATATAATTATTAATCTATATTTAAAATGCATTACATATTTGATATCAAATAGTGTCTAATTTGAAGCTTACAAACAAGTAACAACTATTCACAATAACCACAATAACACTATCGTCAAAATAAAAATTAAATAATATTTATTAAAAAATAACTTCAAATAAAAAATAACATTAAAAATAAAATATAAAATAAAAACTTACCGAAATTTAATAAATAAAAGAGATATGTTGGAAAAAAAATATTTGTAGAGGGAAGTGGGGGAGAAAATTTAGAGAGAAGGTAGAAATGAAAAATGAGAGGAAGAGTTATATTTATAGAAGAACAATAACACTTTATGGCGGCCAAAACATCCATAAAAACTAAGTTTGTGGTGGCCAAAATAGTCATAAATGCCAATAGTATACTATGTCTTTTGTGGTAGCATTTGCAGTCACAAAGCATTAACTTTGTGGCGGCTTTTGCCCTCATAAATGCGTGATTTTTGTGGCGGCATAAGCCCTCATAAAGGCTCGACGGTGTAATTTTGTGAGGGCTTTTGCCCTCACAAAATATTGTTGAAATTCAAATCAATTGTGAGGGTTTTTTCTGTCACAAATAATAACAAATTTGATTTGTAGTATTTGTGAGGGCTTTTTCGGTCAGTAATTTATGAGAGTTTTTTTCAGCCACAAAATATTTTAATAGTTGGCCACAAAAAGAGTATTTTCTTGTAGTGAATGGGGTTTGAATTGTAAATTCACCTATTTAAAATTTCCTGTTAAAAACTTAAGAAAATAACTCAACATTGATCATTGTTGTGAAAACATAAACAGAGCTTGATTATCTCAATTGTTCTTCTTCTTCCTAGAATGTTCTTCTTCTTCCTCATCTCAATTGTTCATTTACCTTTAATATGAACTTGATTATCATTTCTAAAAGTCACAAACCCTCCATATTTCTTGACAAAGGACATAAAGCAACTTTTATCACCTGTCATATGTCTTTAACAACTACTGTCCAAGAAGCATGGCTTTTTCTCGACACTTTGAAATCCAATCTGCATGATATTTTACATTAACTTTAGGTACCCATTTGGTCTTGGGTCCTTGAGGATTAAATTTAAATTTTGATTCTTTCTTACTATGACATGTTGATTCAGAGTGGCCAATCTTGAAATAGGAGGAACATTTAGTGGTTTGTTTTTGACAAGGTTTAGAAAACTGAGTATTAGCTTGATTTGGTAAAATTCCTAAACGTTCTCCTTTTATTACTTTTGCTGCAGAACGTTCTCCTTTTTCAGATTTAAAAAAAAAAAAACTTTGTTTTTGCTCCCGAATGTTCTCCTTTTCTGAAGCTCTTTTTGTTCTTAATTTTCTCGTCCCTTTTCTTAAAATAGCATGCAAATTCCAGATGTCCAATCTTTCTGCAATATGAACATTTAATTTTTCATTTACCTATTTTTCTTTTTTGAACAAAAAAGTGTTCATAAAATTTGGATTTTTAAGTTTTATTGAAACCAAGACCAGCTTTATCGAATATTCCTACTTGAGATCCCATGATTTTCTGAAATTGTTAAGGAGAACATTCTCCTTTTGAAATGCAGAATGTTCTTGACTTTCAAATTTTAAAATATTTGAGCTGAGATTCTTTCAGATTTTGAATTATCTCTTTAACTTTATCATTCATAGCTTCATTTTTTTCTTTCTCTTCTTTTTATTTGTGAAATTTTTCTTTTAAAGAACTACACTTTTAAATAAGAAAGTTTGAATGATATAGTAAGTTATCAAATTCATTTTCCATTTGTTCACACAAAAGATAAGGTTCATAATTTGTTACCTCATTTTATTTTGCATTTGCCATTAAATATATGTTGTCTTCTTCATCTTCTTATGCATGAGAATCATCTGAGTTATCCCATGTAGCCATCATTGATTTCTTTTTGAAGGGAAATCTGTTTGGTGGTTTTTTACTTAGGGGACATTCATATTTGTAATGTCATAATTTATTACATCCAGAACATGTGATTTGACTCTTGCCTACTTTTGTTTTGGGATTTTCTCTTTTGTTTGGAAATCCTTTCGTGATTTGGTCTCTTATTCTCGTCATTCTTTGAATTCTTATGGTAAGAAGGGCTACTTCTTCATCAACAACTTCTTGTCGAGTTTCTTCTGATTCTAATGATTCTTCAAGGCTATTGTTTTTCCATTCTTGGCTGGTTTATCTTCTTATAACAACACTTCATGTGCTCTTAATGTTCCAATTAGTTCTTCCAAAGCAAGCACTTCAAGATTTTTGGCTTGGCTTATAGATGTCACCGTCGGTCTCTATATGGTTGGATGAAATAATTAGAAGTCTTTTGCAATGAAAGAAATATTTGAACAAGTCTTTTGCAATGAAAGACTTGGGTCATGCAAAGCAAATTATGTGCATGAGAATTACTCGTGTCAAGAAGAATGGTAACATGTGGTTGTTTCAACACAATTACATTGAGATTATGGTAAAGAGGTTTAACATGAACAACTTCAAACCTGTTGGTACTTCAATTGCTACTCATTTCAAATTGAATTTTAGTTAATGTCCTACAAGTGAGAAAGACAAAGAAGAGATGAAAAAGGTTCCTTATACATTCGTAGTTGGTAGTTTGATGTATGCTCTGATATGCACAAATCCATATATTGCTCATGCAGTTGGAGTTGTCAGTCGATTTCTCTATAATCCTAATAAAGATCATTGAAAAGCAATGAAGTGGGTTCTCAGATATCATAGAGACACTTTTAAAGTGTGTGAATGTTTTGAAGGTGGTGAACTTGTGTTGGATGGCTGCACTTATGCAGATATGGTAGGTGACCTTGATTCTAGAAAATTTATTTCTAGTTATATGATGAAGTTTGCAAGGGGAGCTATGTCTTGGCAATCAAGGTTAAAAAAGTGTGTCACTTTATCCACTACTGAAGTTGAGTACATTGTAGCAACTGAAGCTTCCAAAAACTTCTTGCAGATGAAGAAATTTTTACATGAGTTAAGCCTCTAGCAAGACAAGTTTGTGTTATTTTATGATATTTAGGGTGCGGTTGATCTACACAAGAATTCAAATTTAGTATGTTACAAGAGGAGTAAAAGAAAAAATTGGGTTCTAGTGGTAATAGGTGTGTAGCAAACTTGATTTTGTTTGATCTACAATTTTAGTATGTTACTTCTGCCACTGAGTTTGTTATTTTAATATATGATGTTAGTAATTTCACTTTCTCATAATTAATTTGGAATACTCACTTTAGTGTGAGTTTGTTGGTTATTTGTTTGGTTTTCACCATTTGATGATGTCTGTTATTGACTGATATTCCCTATTATTATTAAGAATACTTTATTGTACTCATTAATTATCACAGTGGAATGTTTTACTAGACTAGGTCCTAGGACTCTAATGTTTGAACTCTTAGGGGTTTCAAGTGACTGGCGCTTATTGATTGACCACATGCTAGTATGATGATTTTTGTGGTTAGAAGAACGAAATGTTGCAAAAGACTCGTTGAATGGGTTGAAATTTAGTTCATCTCATTCTGCACAAATGTTATTGTAAGTTAATATCTTGAATGCTTCATCATATGTCGTGTGTTTTATTCCCTCTAGTACATTTGAGCTTTTGAATGCTTCATCATGGGTCGTTTGTTCTACTCTCTCTTAGACATTTGAACCATTGTGGACTGATTTTGTATTGAGTGAACCACATTTATCCGGATAAACCGTAATTGACTTATTAGGTTCTTCAATTGGAGGTATTTGAATCAATGTGTCGACAGACTCATTTGCAGGAAGTTGGAACGTATGTGTGTTCAAATCACATTATCGAGTATGTAAATATTGGAATGAAGGGATCTCATATATCGTAGGCCCATCGTATATGGGCTCAAAAGAAGAGATATTGTGGTTTAGTGTGGTATGACTATCTATATTAAGGTTATTATATCCATGAAACTGACTAGTGGTGCATGGATCACATGGAGGAGAATAATTATCATATCCATAAAATTGATAGGTGGTGCATGGCTCACATGGAGGACCATGAAACTGATTGCTGGTGCATGGATCACATGGAGGAGACTCCAAAAATGTCTTTGATTTTTAATTTGTTGGATAATCATTATTTTAATTGATATTTATGATATTGTACCGATGAAAATATATTATAACACAAAAGACTATTTCTTTTCACTAAAAATGTCTCTTAAAATATTTTATTGAAACTTTGATATGAAACTTTCCTATCAACCAAATAAATTAATCGTTTTTTCACTTTGACTCTAGTATGTGTTTCTAATTTATTATTGCTTCTTGATGTGTTAACATATTTTCCTAATTTAGATGACATATAAGTAAATACTTATATTCTAAATTATTAGTCTTTTTCCCTATGTTTCAAATTGTAACATGATCAACAATTTCTATTTGGTTGTAGTAGGAACTATAAGAAATTTTTATTTCAAATAGTATTTTACCATTTAGGTTCGATTATTCTAATATTTATCTTTAATCTTGTTGAATTTGTGTTAGTTCTAGTTTGATAGATATAAATCTCAAAAATATGAATCAAACTATTCAAAAGGCATAGTTTCGATTTAGGCCTCATAATGTATGGGCAACAAAAAAAATAATAATAAAGAAAAACTATATGCTTTCCGAATTAAACATACACATAGAAGGATATATAGTTAGAAATCATAATTCAAGAAAAATTGAAATCAATCAATCATAAAAGAGTAATTCAAGATAATATTGAAAATACCAGTTAAGGGAGATAGAGATTGAAATGAAGATGACTCTAGAGTAGAATAAGAGAGAATGATTGAACTATGATACCGTATTTTTCTTTTGTATCTCTTATAGACTTGTTGAAGAGTGAAGTTAAAATAAGGAGAAAAGAGATATCTATTTATGTAAAGACTTGTTGAAGAGCGGATTTAAGAGAAAGATAAAAGAGATATATTTATATATACACAAAAAAAAAATATTAATATTTGAAGTTGAATATCTTTCCATTGTTTTTTTTTTTACCATATACTTTTTTATTAAATTTTTATTGTATTTTTTATTTCATATTTATTTTCTATTTTTATATATATACACCTAAAAAATATTTAAATGTATATATACATCGATATAAAAATATATAAAACTTGTACACTATCTAAGTCCTATTGTTTTATTAAAGGCCGTCACCGCCTAAAAAATCTCGGTGAAGCATTCGGTACGTAACTAACTTCATCCCCTAATTAAAATTAACTAAAACCATGTTAACAAATTGTGTTTTCTTATATAGATAATTCAAACTAAATTTCAATCACAATTACACTCACAAGCAAGTGCAAACAACCATTAACTTCAAATTTCGTTTTTTACAAAATACAAGATTGCGTAACTATTGAACTACATACCAAATACAAAATATTAATTTAAAATTAAATTTCTCAATCTTATCACTACTAGAAAATTGCATTTTAGCTGCCATTATTAGCGTCGGCGCCCGACTCCGACGCTACTTAGCGTCGGTTAGGCCGACGCTAAGACACCAAATTTCATTTTTCAATTTTATTGACGATTAGCGTTGGAGTAGCCGACGCTACGTAAAATAAAACAGACGCTAGTTCATTAATTTAATTGTATAATTATATATATATATATATATATATTATAATTTTAAATAAATTTGTATATTTTAATAATTGGAAGTAATTTTTTTAACAATTTTTCATATATTCGTATTTTATGATTATTTCTAATAAATTTATTTTCTGTCAAATAGAAATTATATTTTTATTTTATAAAATATTACTAAAAAAATAGATTGACTGAAAGAAATTATAAATAGATTGACATTAATGAGTAATTGAATTTTTAACGTATAAAATCATTACTCGGAATAATATAATTGTCCATGAAAGCATTTATGTCGATATTTAGGAGTGATTAGTCGGTTTTTTTATTTATTGAATTTAATGATTAATAATATAAATTATTACTATTGGTAAATGACTAATAATATTATAAAATAATTTATAAATTTATTATAAAATAACTTAAAAAATAATTTGATAATAATATAAATTATAAAGTATTATCAAATTGTAAAATAATTTATAAATACATTATAAATAATTTTATAATTTATAAATTTATTATAAAATAATATTATTAAATAAAGAGCATTTATGTCGATATTTATCAGTGATTAGTTGGGTTTTTTTTATTGAATTTAATAATTAATAATATAAATTATTACCATTGGTAAATGACTAATAATATTATAAAATAATATAAATAATATAAAATAATATAATAGATTATAAAATAATTTATAAATATATTATAGAATAACTTATAAAATAGTTTGATAATAATATAAATTATAAATTATTATCAAATTGTAAAATAATTTATAAATTATAAATAATTGTAAAATAATTTTATAATTTATAAATTTTTATAAAATAATATTATCAAATAGATTTTGGAGGCATTAAAAAAATTGTGGATGAAATAGAAAAAATAGAGTATGATTGAAAGAGATTAGATATTGAAAGCATGTTTGACAAAGGAGAAAGAGGAGAGGTCCACATCAACTTTTTAGCTGATGTGGGAAATATTTGTATAGGTGGCATTCGAGGGTGAGGTGACATTCAGGGTTCTGTTTTAAATATATATAATAGATTATTACTATTGTTAAATGACTAATAATAGTATAAAATAATTTATAAATTTATTATAAAATAACTTAAAAAATAATTTGATAATAATATAAATTATAAATTATTATCAAATTGTAAAATAATTTATAAATACATTATAAATAATTTTATAATTTATAAATTTATTATAAAATAATATTATTAAATAAAGAGCATTTATGTCGATATTTATCAGTGATTAGTTGGGTTTTTTTATTGAATTTAATAATTAATAATATAAATTATTACCATTGGTAAATGACTAATAATATTATAAAATAATATAAATAATATAAAATAATATAATAGATTATAAAATAATTTATAAATATATTATAGAATAACTTATAAAATAGTTTGATAATAATATAAATTATAAATTATTATCAAATTGTAAAATAATTTATAAATTATAAATAATTGTAAAATAATTTTATAATTTATAAATTTTTATAAAATAATATTATCAAATAGATTTTGGAGGTATTAAAAAAATTGTGGATGAAATAGAAAAAATAGGGTAGGATTGAAAGACATTAGATATGGAAAACATGTTTGAGAGAGGAGAAAGAGGAGAGGTCCACATCAGCTTTTTAGCTGATGTGGGAAATATTTGTATAGGTGGCATTCGAGGGTGAGGTGGCATTCAGGGTTCTGTTTTAAATATATATAATAGATAACTATTATTAAATATGACTTTCATTCGTGTTTACAATTAAATTGAGATATTAATTATAAATATAATTTTTATGTGTTTCTCTATGAATTTCTATTTCTTTCAAAGACTTTTATTTATACATTATAACTTAGATTGTGATATTACTATGGGTCTTTTGTGAACATGAATATTAAGGAATGGTGTCGTAGTTATTTCTATTACATTTTATATCATAATATAGATAATATAGTGTTATAAATCGTATATTTTTTTTTGCTTCTAATTATCTTAATTAGTTCCGTTCTATGCAATATTAATCCTAATTATATACATTAACTTCTTTAAACTTTCATCATTTTGAATATTTGAAAACGGTGCATTATATATGTAAGCTAGAGGCTTCAATCTAGAGCTTCTATTCAACGTAAAACTACGATTTTAGTTTCACATCACATGCTATAAATCGTCTCAATTTAGGCCTCACAAAATTTAGGTGAGTGTTATTAAAATTGTGATTGCCACTCTACCTTTAACATTGTCTTATCTGTTAATCAAAAATTTTGTAGACCCTGAATTCAGATCAACAATGACAAGATCTACATGAATATCAATCAATCCTAGTCCTGTAAAAAAAAATTCAATCAATACCTATGAAGTTCAAATACCTCAAATATAGATATGTATATCCATCATATATGTAACTAATACCGAGACTTCACAGGTATATATCTTAGAAGTATCATAATTATTATTTTAATCATTTTAAAATTAATTTATCCGATACTTCTGAGATACTTCACACATACATATGCTATGAAAATCAAGTAAATAAGTAAATAATGTTAATTCTAAAATTTTAAAAAAATTTCTATTCAATTTTCTAAGAATCTGATTAATATTACTATAAATTCATACTCTGAGTTTGAACGTCTAACCTAAAGATATAGTAATTAAAATACAAATAAGTAATTTATTTATCATAAATAAAAATATAGATTTTATTAATCAAATGTTATCGTTGAGCAACAGTCACGTCATAATATATTTTTTATTTATTTTTTAATTAAATTCTACATCTATACAAATTTTTTAAAATGAGTCAACACATGCTTTGATCCCATCAAAATTAAGTGAGGTTAGACTTTGAATATGATAAAGTTAAGAATACAAAATTACTTTTTATATGATGAAAGGGTCAAACTTGCTGAAACTGTAAAAAGTGCATCATAGCCAATTCACTTTTAAAACGTTATAAGCACTCTATTTTGAAAAAAAGTTATTGGAGAAGGTATTTGTCTATACTTTTTTTTATAACAATAATAATTATATAATTATTAATCTATATTTAAAATGCATTACATATTTGATATCAAATAGTGTCTAATTTGAAGCTTACAAACAAGTAACAACTATTCACAATAACCACAATAACACTATCGTCAAAATAAAAATTAAATAATATTTATTAAAAAATAACTTCAAATAAAAAATAACATTAAAAATAAAATATAAAATAAAAACTTACCGAAATTTAATAAATAAAAGAGATATGTTGGAAAAAAAATATTTGTAGAGGGAAGTGGGGGAGAAAATTTAGAGAGAAGGTAGAAATGAAAAATGAGAGGAAGAGTTATATTTATAGAAGAACAATAACACTTTATGGCGGCCAAAACATCCATAAAAACTAAGTTTGTGGTGGCCAAAATAGTCATAAATGCCAATAGTATACTATGTCTTTTGTGGTAGCATTTGCAGTCACAAAGCATTAACTTTGTGGCGGCTTTTGCCCTCATAAATGCGTGATTTTTGTGGCGGCATAAGCCCTCATAAAGGCTCGACGGTGTAATTTTGTGAGGGCTTTTGCCCTCACAAAATATTGTTGAAATTCAAATCAATTGTGAGGGTTTTTTCTGTCACAAATAATAACAAATTTGATTTGTAGTATTTGTGAGGGCTTTTTCGGTCAGTAATTTATGAGAGTTTTTTTCAGCCACAAAATATTTTAATAGTTGGCCACAAAAAGAGTATTTTCTTGTAGTGAATGGGGTTTGAATTGTAAATTCACCTATTTAAAATTTCCTGTTAAAAACTTAAGAAAATAACTCAACATTGATCATTGTTGTGAAAACATAAACAGAGCTTGATTATCTCAATTGTTCTTCTTCTTCCTAGAATGTTCTTCTTCTTCCTCATCTCAATTGTTCATTTACCTTTAATATGAACTTGATTATCATTTCTAAAAGTCACAAACCCTCCATATTTCTTGACAAAGGACATAAAGCAACTTTTATCACCTGTCATATGTCTTTAACAACTACTGTCCAAGAAGCATGGCTTTTTCTCGACACTTTGAAATCCAATCTGCATGATATTTTACATTAACTTTAGGTACCCATTTGGTCTTGGGTCCTTGAGGATTAAATTTAAATTTTGATTCTTTCTTACTATGACATGTTGATTCAGAGTGGCCAATCTTGAAATAGGAGGAACATTTAGTGGTTTGTTTTTGACAAGGTTTAGAAAACTGAGTATTAGCTTGATTTGGTAAAATTCCTAAACGTTCTCCTTTTATTACTTTTGCTGCAGAACGTTCTCCTTTTTCAGATTTAAAAAAAAAACTTTGTTTTTGCTCCCGAATGTTCTCCTTTTCTGAAGCTCTTTTTGTTCTTAATTTTCTCGTCCCTTTTCTTAAAATAGCATGCAAATTCCAGATGTCCAATCTTTCTGCAATATGAACATTTAATTTTTCATTTACCTATTTTTCTTTTTTGAACAAAAAAGTGTTCATAAAATTTGGATTTTTAAGTTTTATTGAAACCAAGACCAGCTTTATCGAATATTCCTACTTGAGATCCCATGATTTTTTGAAATTGTTAAGGAGAACATTCTCCTTTTGAAATGCAGAATTTTCTTGACTTTCAAATTTTAAAATATTTGAGCTGAGATTCTTTCAGATTTTGAATTATCTCTTTAACTTTATCATTCATAGCTTCATTTTTTTCTTTCTCTTCTTTTTATTTGTGAAATTTTTCTTTTAAAGAACTACACTTTTACATAAGAAAGTTTGAATGATATAGTAAGTTATCAAATTCATTTTCCATTTGTTCACACAAAAGATAAGGTTCATAATTTGTTACCTCATTTTATTTTGCATTTACCATTAAATATATGTTGTCTTCTTCATCTTCTTATGCATGAGAATCATCTGAGTTATCCCATGTAGCCATCATTGATTTCTTTTTGAAGGGAAATCTGTTTGGTGGTTTTTTACTTAGGGGACATTCATATTTGTAATGTCCTAATTTATTACATCCAGAACATGTGATTTGACTCTTGCCTACTTTTGTTTTGGGATTTTCTCTTTTGTTTGGAAATCCTTTCGTGATTTGGTCTCTTATTCTCGTCATTCTTTGAATTCTTATGGTAAGAAGGGCTACTTCTTCATCAACAACTTCTTGTCGAGTTTCTTCTGATTCTAATGATTCTTCAAGGCTATTGTTTTTCCATTCTTGGCTGGTTTATCTTCTTATAACAACACTTCATGTGCTCTTAATGTTCCAATCAGTTCTTCCAAAGCAAGCACTTCAAGATTTTTGGCTTGGCTTATAGATGTCACCGTCGGTCTCTATATGGTTGGATGAAATAATTAGAAGTCTTTTGCAATGAAAGAAATATTTGAACAAGTCTTTTGCAATGAAAGACTTGGGTCATGCAAAGCAAATTATGTGCATGAGAATTACTCGTGTCAAGAAGAATGGTAACATGTGGTTGTTTCAACACAATTACATTGAGATTATGGTAAAGAGGTTTAACATGAACAACTTCAAACCTGTTGGTACTTCAATTGCTACTCATTTCAAATTGAATTTTAGTTAATGTCCTACAAGTGAGAAAGACAAAGAAGAGATGAAAAAGGTTCCTTATACATTCGTAGTTGGTAGTTTGATGTATGCTCTGATATGCACAAATCCATATATTGCTCATGCAGTTGGAGTTGTCAGTCGATTTCTCTATAATCCTGATAAAGATCATTGAAAAGCAATGAAGTGGGTTCTCAGATATCATAGAGACACTTTTAAAGTGTGTGAATGTTTTGAAGGTGGTGAACTTGTGTTGGATGGCTGCACTTATGCAGATATGGTAGGTGACCTTGATTCTAGAAAATTTATTTCTAGTTATATGATGAAGTTTGCAAGGGGAGCTATGTCTTGGCAATCAAGGTTAAAAAAGTGTGTCACTTTATCCACTACTGAAGTTGAGTACATTGTAGCAACTGAAGCTTCCAAAAACTTCTTGCAGATGAAGAAATTTTTACATGAGTTAAGCCTCTAGCAAGACAAGTTTGTGTTATTTTATGATAGTTAGGGTGCGGTTTATCTATACAAGAATTCAAATTTAGTATGTTACAAGAGTAGTAAAAGAAAAAATTGGGTTCTAGTGGTAATAGGTGTGTAGCAAACTTGATTTTGTTTGATCTACAATTTTAGTATGTTACTTCTGCCACTGAGTTTGTTATTTTAATATATGATGTTAGTAATTTCACTTTCTCATAATTAATTTGGAATACTCACTTTAGTGTGAGTTTGTTGGTTATTTGTTTGGTTTTCACCATTTGATGATGTCTGTTATTGACTGATATTCCCTATTATTATTAAGAATACTTTATTGTACTCATTAATTATCACAGTGGAATGTTTTACTAGACTAGGTCCTAGGACTCTAATGTTTGAACTCTTAGGGGTTTCAAGTGACTGGCGCTTATTGATTGACCACATGCTAGTATGATGATTTTTGTGGTTAGAAGAACGAAATGTTGCAAAAGACTCGTTGAATGGGTTGAAATTTAGTTCATCTCATTCTGCACAAATGTTATTGTAAGTTAATATCTTGAATGCTTCATCATATGTCGTGTGTTTTATTCCCTCTAGTACATTTGAGCTTTTGAATGCTTCATCATGGGTCGTTTGTTCTACTCTCTCTTAGACATTTGAACCATTGTGGACTGATTTTGTATTGAGTGAACCACATTTATCCGGATAAACCGTAATTGACTTATTAGGTTCTTCAATTGGAGGTATTTGAATCAATGTGTCGACAGACTCATTTGCAGGAAGTTGGAACGTATGTGTGTTCAAATCACATTATCGAGTATGTAAATATTGGAATGAAGGGATCTCATATATCGTAGGCCCATCGTATATGGGCTCAAAAGAAGAGATATTGTGGTTTAGTGTGGTATGACTATCTATATTAAGGTTATTATATCCATGAAACTGACTAGTGGTGCATGGATCACAAGGAGGAGAATAATTATCATATCCATAAAATTGATAGGTGGTGCATGGCTCACATGGAGGACCATGAAACTGATTGCTGGTGCATGGATCACATGGAGGAGACTCCAAAAATGTCTTTGATTTTTAATTTGTTGGATAATCATTATTTTAATTGATATTTATGATATTGTACCGATGAAAATATATTATAACACAAAAGACTATTTCTTTTCACTAAAAATGTCTCTTAAAATATTTTATTGAAACTTTGATATGAAACTTTCCTATCAACCAAATAAATTAATCGTTTTTTCACTTTGACTCTAGTATGTGTTTCTAATTTATTATTGCTTCTTGATGTGTTAACATATTTTCCTAATTTAGATGACATATAAGTAAATACTTATATTCTAAATTATTAGTCTTTTTCCCTATGTTTCAAATTGTAACATGATCAACAATTTCTATTTGGTTGTAGTAGGAACTATAAGAAATTTTTATTTCAAATAGTATTTTACCATTTAGGTTCGATTATTCTAATATTTATCTTTAATCTTGTTGAATTTGTGTTAGTTCTAGTTTGATAGATATAAATCTCAAAAAATATGAATCAAACTATTCAAAAGGCATAGTTTCGATTTAGGCCTCATAATGTGTGGGCAACAAAAAAAATAATAATAAAGAAAAACTATATGCTTTCCGAATTAAACATACACATAGAAGGATATATAGTTAGAAATCATAATTCAAGAAAAATCGAAATCAATCAATCATAAAAGAGTAATTCAAGATAATATTGAAAATACCAGTTAAGGGAGATAGAGATTGAAATGAAGATGACTCTAGAGTAGAATAAGAGAGAATGATTGAACTATGATACCGTATTTTTCTTTTGTATCTCTTATAGACTTATTGAAGAGTGAAGTTAAAAGAAGGAGAAAAGAGATATCTATTTATGTAAAGACTTGTTGAAGAGCGGATTTAAGAGAAAGATAAAAGAGATATATTTATATATACACAAAAAAAAAATATCAATATTTGAAGTTGAATATCTTTCCATTGTTTTTTTTTACCATATATTTTTTTATTAAATTTTTATTGTATTTTTTATTTCATATTTATTTTCTATTTTTATATATATACACCTAAAAAATATTTAAATGTATATATACATCGATATAAAAATATATAAAACTTGTACACTATCTAAGTCCTATTGTTTTATTAAAGGCCGTCACCGCCTAAAAAATCTCGGTGAAGCATTCGGTACGTAACTAACTTCATCCCCTAATTAAAATTTACTAAAACCATGTTAACAAATTGTGTTTTCTTATATAGATAATTCAAACTAAATTTCAATCACAATTACACTCACAAGCAAGTGCAAACAACCATTAACTTCAAATTTCGTTTTTTACAAAATACAAGATTGCGTAACTATTGAACTACATACCAAATACAAAATATTAATTTAAAATTAAATTTCTCAATCTTATCACTACTAGAAAATTGCATTTTAGCTGCCATTATTAGCGTCGGCGCCCGACTCCGACGCTACTTAGCGTCGGTTAGGCCGACGCTAAGACACCAAATTTCATTTTTCAATTTTATTGACGATTAGCGGTGGAGTAGCCGACGCTACGTAAAATAAAACAGACGCTAGTTCATTAATTTAATTGTATAATTTTTATTTTAATATGTAGCGTCGGCTCAGCCGACGCTAGAGTATTTTTAAATTTTTTAATATTATTTATAAAATCAGATCGTAAAATTAAAATGTTTGGGTTTTAAAAGAACCATTCTCTCTGAATCTCTAAGTTTTGAGTTCTTCTCTAAATCCCTAAGTGTTGAACCCTTCATACATACATTGAACCCTTCTCTCACAAAACAAAGAAATAAATAAGGAAATACCTTTGGATAAATATTTAAGTCGCAACACAACGACAATTAAGTCAACATAATTTACATGCAGCAGAATCGTTTTTGAAATACGAATCCAAAGTATTTACACATCAAAAAGTGGTACATGGAACCCATCGAAAATAAAATGTCATGCTCACAATATTGGTATAGGTACAATCTTCCAATTTAAAATAAACATAATCCAAAAGAAAGACATCTAGTCCCTATACGTCAACCTAATCTGATCATTCTACAAAAAACTATACATCATGAGTGATCTTCACGCGCCCCGCAAGATCCTCCTAACATAGCTCCAGTCAGGTGTTTCCAACTACATTCCCATCCACAAGGTACAGACCGGTAGGATGGTCCTGGTTCTCATCTGAGAGCAAAACCCAGATTTCTACAATAGTTGTAAAGGGTCACCAACCGAAGTTAACAATTAACACATAACATTCAAGTTTTTAAATGCACAAAATAACTTTTCAACTTAGCATGCACCTTAAAAGAGTTTCCATATGCTAAACAATCATATAATACTTGCCAAGTAAAAATGAAATCAAAAATAAGGTTTTAATCAATCAAGTAATAAATCAACTGACCAGTCAATTGATGAATCAATTGGGCAATCGATTGTCTGACTCAGAATAAAAGTTTTTACTAAATAAATCAATTGGGAAATCGATTTCTTAAAGATTTATAGTGAAACCTGTATTCTGAGTTTAAATCAATCGATTGGACAATCGATTTGCACATCCATTGAGAAATCGATTTTGTGATTCACAGAACAAAGATTTTACTGATTTAATCGATTGGAAAATCGATTTTGTGATTCACAGAACAAAGATTTTGTTGATCTAATCGATTGGGAAATCGATTTTCTTAAATGGTTTTATCAAACCTGTGTCCTGTGATTAAGTAAATCGATTGAACAATCGATTGAAATAAATAGATGAGCCACTGTAACAAGCCAAATCGATTGGCAAATCGATTTTGATAAATAGTTGAGCTACTGTAACAAGCCAAATCGATTGGCAAATCGATTTTGATAACTAGCTGAGCTACTGTAACAAGCCAAATCGATTAACAAATCGATTTGTTCAATATATTTTCAAGTTTCAAGAAAACAAGAAACGTACTAATCGATTAGGCAGTCGATTAAGTTGGTATTACATTTTAACAGAATCAATTGGGAAATCGATTTTTCTAAAGTTTTTCTAAAACTACATAAACTGAATCAATCACAATTACACACAATTCCAAAACATAACACTTAGCAATTATAACACAATCACCACAACATCTTGAGTTTCGAAATAGTTTTGCAATCAACCACACTATCACACCATTCCAAAACATTCACACTTGGAAATTATAACCCAATTACCACGACAACTTATGTTCGAAATGGTTTTGCAATCAATCACACTCACACACAATTCCAAAACATAACACTTAGCAATTATAGCACAATCACCACGACAACTTGAGTTCAAACACCCATTCATAATCTTGAATCAAACACGACTCATGTTCCAAGCACCCTAATGCAATGCATATATGCCAAAATGCATGGACTCGGAATTCCAAACCAAAACCCTCCTCGAAGGGCCGTAAATCATAATTGTACCGCCTATCACAGGCCGAAGTACTAAATTACCAAGGTGCCACCTATCACGAGTCTGCACGATTTACTAAAAAGCGTAAATTGTAAACGTACCGCCTATCACAGGCCGAAGTACTATTTATCGAGGTGCCACCTATCACGGGTCAGCACGATTTACTAAAAAGAAACGTAAACCGTAAATGTACCGCCTATCACAGGCCGAAGTACTATTTACCGAGGTACCACCTATCACAGGTCTGCACGATTTACTAAAAAGAAACGTAAACCGTAAATGTACCGCCTATCACAGGCCGAAGTACTATTTACCGAGGTGCCACCTATCACGGGTTTGCATGATTTACCAAAAATGAAATGCATGAGCATACTCTGACTCTATCCACGACAATCGTTAAGTAAATGCAGATATTAAAAGATTCTCCATTTTTAATACTCATTTAACTCTAACAATTTTCACGACAATCATTAAGTAAACAAAGATATTAAAAGATTCTCCATTTTTAATACTCGTTTAACTCTAACGACTTTCAAATTCCCCACAGAGCATACTCAGACATATTCTCAAATTCAATCCACAATTCACACCAAATCACATCAATTCATTATTCCACAAAATCCACACAAACACATCTCAAAATTTATAAGTATTAATTATGAACACGTCAAATACGACAAACACAAATCATCACAACCCACCACTCAAACACATCAAATTTCATTTCCTCAAATCATACATAAATGAGTTAAATTCATTTTCCACGAAACGCTCATCCATATCACCAAAACCCAACATTAGAATTTCACCCATAAAAGTATTAAATTCATTTTCTCCAAATCAACACTTCAACCCTAACAAAATTATTTTCCACACAACCACAGATAAGTCCCTAAATGCAAACTAAAAGTTTGGAAGGAGCTCTTACCTTAACGTTAGCTTTAACGTGCGATTACGGTACCGCGAATAAATCCGGTAAAATCTCCGCTCGCGACGTTGCTTCCAAAGTTAGTTCACCAGCACTGTAGCGTGGAGGTGAGCAACTTTCCCTTCTATCTCTTCGCGAAACGAACCTTAGATCTAGAAGAAATATGGAGGTTTGCGTTTGACGGTTTGAAAATCCCTAACACCATTTTTCTTCGTTTGAAGTTGAGAAATTAATTGAAGCAAAAGAAGAAGAAGTAACGAGGAGGAAGAGTGAGGTTACACGAGGCGGAGAGGGAGGAAAACGTTTTCTTTCCTTTTTTTTCTGTTTTCTTTTCCTTTTCCTTTCTTCTATTTTCTTTTCTTTCTATTTCCTTTCCTTTTCTTTCCTTTTTATTTCCTTTTCTTTTCCCTCCAAACAAATATATATAATTATATACATATTAATTATAACTTAACAAATATCTCAAAATATCTAGATATTTATTAAAATTACCATTTCACCCATAACCTCTCCAAACCACTTTTTGTTAAAAATATCTACTATCGTCGCAACTCAATTGACAGACACAATTTTTAGCAACTCGAGATATTTTTAACAAAACTCCCCAGAATTAAATTCTTCGTAAAAGATTCACCGCAGTTAATTTAATTTATTTATCGACGAGTAATTTTAATCGAGCATCAAAATATCTTGTTGGTCATTTAAACTCCCAAAATATTAATAACTTTGGCTAAAAAGCCTCCGAGTTCAATACCAAAATACACTAAAATACATAAAGTATAATTTAAAATTATGGGTCTTACATAGAACATGATCATTCCCAAATTGCAACCACCCGTTTCCCTCTTTTGGGTCCTACACATTAGTTTTGATAAATAGATATATATCATTAGACGAGATTGCTCCATATTAAATTCATGGACAAACATGACTTTTTAAGTAACTTTTAATTATGATCACTGATGTGTGTGTATGTGTATTCGAAAGGTACACACTTGATTTTCAATTATAGTCTGCAATCTCAATAACAATTATAATATAATTGTTTTAGAGTTTTTTACAACGATATCATAACTTCAATTGTGGCTAATATTAAACACATTTGTTTTCATTTTACTGCACTGAGAGACACATAGTTGCCTCACCAATGCAGGTGTCACAGGACTCAAAAAACTACTCCGCAAGTCCAAGTCTGCTGCTCGAGAAGCTGTGTCCACATAGGCAGCTCCCAGCCTATAAATTTGAATCCATAACAATGAGGATGATAGCCTCACTATAAAACCAACAATTTGCGTATCCAGGGTAAGTTTCACAGAAAATATGAAAAATGTTGCATAATCTTGGGAAGAAATATTCCTGCAAACACACATAAGGATTTTCATCATATATGATGCATAATTCTGGTGCATTTATGGTTCATTTGTGGTTCATTTCTGGTGCATTTCTGGTTCATTTCGGTATTTATGGTGCATTTCTGCATTTCTGGTTCATTTTTTGGCTTGGTTCTGTAAATTATTGCTTTCTAACTATCCCAAATGCATTGATGCAGAACCTGGTACCTTGTATCCTGGTGAATTTCGATAAACAACAAATCGTAGTTTGGAGGGGGAAGGATTATAAGCACTTGAAAGGTATGGATGTTGTAAATTTAATTATACTTTGTTATTAATATGGATGTTGTTGAGTTTGTTTGTTGGTGTACATGCTGAATTTGCCTCACTATACTTTGTTTAAATTGCTCTTATACTAAAATCTGATGTTCAATGCAAGTTTGGAAAACCTCCCTATACTTTGTTTAAATTGTGCTAATACAAGAATCAAAATCTAAGCATGCACTCCATGTTTTTGGTGGAAGCATACACTACTAATCTTAACTTATAGATATATACTCAAATATTTGGGTTTGGCCGAATAAGATTTGCTAGTTACATAAATGAATATTCACTCCTCAATATTTATTCAAATGTATAAAAAGTAACATCAAATTAAATTTATTGATAAATTCATTAATCCTACTTTTTTACTATTAGATAAAAAAAAAAATCACTATTAAATTTAGTAAAAATCGACCATTTTTGGGATATTAAATTCAATAAAGAGCTAAGAATTTTTAAAGCAGAAAGAACATCGACCAAATGAATAAGTATTATCATACCTTAGCTCAAATAAAGCCACCAATAATTGTTTTAAGTTTCCATAAAATGTAGAGGAGATTCTAAAGGAATTGCAAAATAGGGTCAAGAAAGTTTTTATTACTTGATTATTATAAGCTCGATTGGTGCAATTAGAAGTATTCGAAGCATGATTCATGATTCATTTGTATGTTTTAATTTTCTCTTATTTTTTTAATGAAATTACGTGTTCAATTTTATTTTTGTTGATTTTTTTGGATATTATTTTTTTAAGAAAATAAGAAATGGATGGTTCACATGACCAAATAAAATTAACGAGTAGATAGATAACTTAGTACCAGTCAAAAAAATTAAAAAAATATTTTAGTTTTTGAAATTGTAATAATTATTTAATTAATTAATTAAATTAAAGAAAAATTTTAATTTATCCATTTGAAGCAATGTTAGGTGGTCCAGTACATTACCGGTGGATGTATCCATTTGAAAGGTAACTTTGGTGGTTGCTTTTTTAACAGATTACTAGGTTTAATATAACTTACTTAATATACATTTAATGATTAAATGTGCAGATGTATGGGAGTCTCAAAGCGGGCAGTGACAAACAAGACTAGGGTTGAAGGCTCCATATGCGCTGACTATATACAACGTGAGACAACTTATTTTTGTTCTCATTATTTCGAGTCATTCAATTTGTTGCCGACCACAAATTTAAGTAATAATCATCATTTAGAATGTGATGATCTCCTACCTTCACTATCCATCTTGCTGAAACGAGGTTGACCTAGTGGGAAGTCTGGAACACATTATCTAACAGATAACGAATGGAAATCTGCTCAAGTACACGTGTTGATTAATTGTGATGAAATTAAACCATATCTTGAGTAAGTGTTCATCATAATGCGTGGAAAATTATATTGATGCAAACCATAATACGTATTTACTTATGAACTATGTGATTGTTGACAACTTATTCTTGGAGAATCACTCAATCAATGAAGAAGACTCATCTAGACGTATACATGCAGAGTTTCCCATATGGCTGAAAGCATATGTAAATAATGAGGCAAATGAAGTGACCAACAAAGACATAATAGCACTATCTTGTGGTCCTTCATCAATGGCAATATCTTGGAACATTTACTTTGTTAACGGGTACACGTTTCACACTAAGGCCTACAACATTAATAAAAAGACAATCAATAGTGGGGGTGCATGTAAGGGGTCTTACTGAAGGAGGAGAAGATGATTATTATGGCACGATCAACTATATCATAGAACTAGATTACTTTGGTCTGAAGGACAAGGCTGCATTATTTTATTGTGAATGGTTTGACCCAACAAAATAGGGGTACAAAGATTCATCCACAATATCAAATTGTTGATATTAAGATGGATAAACATTATCGTCTTTATGATCCTTTCATCCTGGTGCAAAAAGCAAGACAAGTGTATTATGTCCCCTATCCAGAAATGTGTAGAGATAAGCGTGGATGGTGTGTGGCAATTACCACAAAACCAAGGGGTCACGTGGAGATTGACAACACAGAGGATGAAATGCCTTATCAGTCTGATGGGATGTCACATGTTCTACCAATTGCAGAAATAGAACCAATATCTTGTTAACGTGACAACTCACAAGTAGATGTGTTCGAAGAGATTTTTGATTGAAGATTGTAGTGAAGGGAGAAAGGATAGTGATCGAACATATTACAATAATATTTTGTATTGCATAATATTAGAGTTTATTTTATGTATTTTGTATTACACTATGTATTTTGTACTTAAGCAACTTGTTGATTCTGATAAATTGTTTATGTATTATGTATTTTGTGATCGAATATATTACAACTTGTTGTTTTGTATTATGTATTTTGATAAATTGTCTACTTAAGCAACTTCTATTTTGATAAATTGTATTATGTGTTTTGTATTGCACTGTTCATTTTGTATTTACGTGACATTTTTTATTTACTCTTTTTTACTTTATGACAACAGATGACTAACAAAGGTGGCGGTGATAAAGGAAAGGCCCATCCTACTAGGGGTAAACCAAAGATGTTGCGACCAGGTAAACTTAATGAGCAGCGGGATGTCATACGTCGCAACTTGTCTACCACTAGGCCACTTCATTGTCCGTCTCCAGCCCCGTCTCAGCCTCCAACATCAACTAAGATTATAGCACCTGCTGATACTATAACACCACCATCCCACTCGACACCATCTCCCATCCATGCCTCAACCCCTGAGGTATTTGTCTTTATGTCGACTCCATATTTAAGTATTCATACCATGGGTGCCTCTTCACAACATTCCCCACATGAGGCTTTGGTAGAGAAGAATGTGGAACAAACTTCCGATGGTCATGAGGATAGGGTGGAAATTGGGGACCCCAACCAAGATGATGAGGAGATCGGTCAAGGGAATGTTCCTCCTATCGTGCCTGTAGAGATGATAATGGAAAAGTTATTATACAACCTTATGGCAAAGGGTAAGTTACAACAATTGTTTATTTTCTTAATATTAGAAGCATAAGTATAGACACTTTTAATACTTTATTTTTTTCAATATATTAATGCAGACTCACTCCTAGCAACGCAGTTGCATATGCCATTAGGTGTTCCATACAAAAACAATTTCGTGAGCCTATCTATGGTTGGAGTGCAACTACTGACATAATTAGACAAGATTGGTTTAAAAAGTTTACGGTAAGCCTTTGAATATAATTATATATTCAATTCATTTTTCTAGCATATATAGGGAGAATTGTGTAATATGTTTTGTTGATAGTAGTTAGTATATATATACTTTTTGTTATTCCCAAGAGAAGATATCGTGGGATCCTTGTCATAATGATATTGTGAAACGTCTGTTTGAACAAAAGGCCGCTAAAAGACTATCAGATATGCTTACAAAGGTGGGGAAAAAGGGGGACTCGACCTAGTTGGATAGGTGAGGAAGCTTGGACTAGTCTTCAAGCATATTGGGAAGGTACATCATTCAAGAACATCTCCAACCAAAATAAGACCAATCGAGCTTCAACAAGAGGTGGGGCTGTCCACACCTCAGGCCGCAAGGCTCATATTGATGTTGTGATTGAGCTCGTATGTATTAAATTTACATTTACTTAAAATTAATACAATTTAATGTTATGATTTCTAATTCTGAGTTGTGATCCAATAATCTTGATTTTATTTGTAGTGCAATAACCTTCAAAGAGATTTACTTCCAGATGAGTTATTTTTGACAACCGACAAGAGAAAAAATGGCGCTTGGGTTGATAGTCGCGCAGAATCTACCTATGTATGTTCTTTATTTATGTAAATTCTTTATGCAAATTCTTTATATTACAAATCAACCAAAAAATAATATGATGTTATTTATACCTAGAAGAGCAATCCCTTTATTATACAATTGTTTGTTTAATTTATTTTAGAAATTTGATCATATATTACGTTATTAATTTATTCTATTTATAAAGAAATATTTAAAAAAGGAAGTACAAACACAAATTGGCAAAACAAGTGAAGAAAGTGGTAAAGAGGTATATGGAGGGACAATACTTAAGTTATGGACTGAATCTGCGGGGGATTGCACTCATGGTCGAGTTTATGGTACGGGAGACTTGTCCATTAACGTTCGACAGGGGTGTGTATCGCTTACACAATATTCCCAGAATCCTTCTAATTCTATGACTGGGATGTCTTTAGAAGCGGAGAGGGCAACTAGAATTAGAGCTGAACAAATTGCTCAGGATGTAGTGGCCCAAGCTCAAGTGGCTACCAAGGTCACCTAAGAGGCTAGGGAGCGTTCAAAGAAGTTAGAGAATGATTATAATGCATTAAAGCAATTTTTTGGAGATAAAATTGACGCTCTGCACCGTCAATCAGCTGGTGGATCATCTATTGCGAGTCATCCTCCATCGCATCCTCATTACGATCATAATTTGGATGACGTGTCGCTGGACGAACCTTAATGTCATAGTTATGCTTACTTTTTTGTAGTAATTGGTTGACAATTATGTATTAAGTAACTTTATTAAAGTTGTTATTCGATACTATTTGTTATTTTGTAGTTTCAAAACACATGATATTTTGTTATGTTATTTAATACTCTGCTGCATTTGTTATATTGTCAATGAATGACTTTTAATGTTTATTAGCAATCAATTATATTATTAAAAAAAATTAAATTAAGCAGGGACTATAAAATTTAAAATAAAAAATTAAATAAATTTGAACTTAGCGTCGGCTTATCCGACGCTACTTTATAAATATAGTTGACTTTTAATTTGACGTTTGCGTTGGTTAGCCGACGCTACAAATTTGTTGACTATTGTTTGTTGACCTTAGCGTCGGCCATCCGACGCAACTATGTTTCTCTAGTTGACGTGGCAAATGGCATTTTTAGCGTCGGATGTTTCAATTTTACACATAGCGTCGGCCCAGCCGACGCTAATATAGCATCAGATGGTATTTGTCTGACGCTAATAATTAGCTTCAATTACTTTAACCTAGGCCCGACCCAGACGTTAATCCGACGCTAAATCGACGTTAGCGTCGGCTTTGGGCCAACGCTAAATCCTGTTTTTCTAGTAGTGGGTGTATGTATATATTTAAATATAAAATATAAAAATTTATTAAAAAATTTATTAAAAAAAAAAAAGTACTAGAACAACAAGAACAACAAATAAAAGAAATTCAACTTCAAATATTGACCTTTTTTAGGTGTATATATGCATAAATAGGTATTTTTTTTTTCTCGTTTTCTTAACTTTACTCTTCAATAAGTGTCTGTATAAATATATATTTCTTTTTCTTAATCTTATTCTTCAATAAGTATCTCGTGAAATATAATAAATAAAGATAAAAGAAAAAAAATATGAAATAGTTCAATTGTTCTCTCTCATTCAACTCTAAAGATGTCTCTATTTCAATCTTTATTTTCCTTTTTAGGTATTTCTAATGTTGTCTTGAATTACTCTTTTGTGGTTGATTTCAAATTTTCTTGAATTGTAACTTCTAACTATATATTCATTTCAATGTGTATGTTGAATTCGACAAGAACACATTTTTTTTTAATTATTTATTTATATTTTTGAGTTGACATTTATATTTCTATGAAAAAGGAAGTAACACAAATTTAACAATAGAACTTGAACGCCAATATATTATTTGAAATAAATATTTCTTCTAGTTCCTACTCCAATCAAATAGAAATAGTTTATCATGCTACAATTTGAAACAAAGGAAAAAAACTAATAATTTAGAATACAAATATTTATCTATATGTGATCTAAATTAAAAAATATATTAACACAAGAAAAGGAGATGAATAAATTAGAAACTAAAAACACATACTTAAATATATTATGACTAGTGACAAGAGCTAGTCACATTCAAAGTGAAAAAAACCAATTGTTTTGTTTTGTTGATAGTAAGATTTTATATTAGTAGAGTTTCAATATGATTTTAAGAGACATTTTTAGTGAAGAGCAATGTTCAATACCATTCTTATTATAAATATAGTCATTATTTTGGTTGAGTATAATCACCACATATATCAAGATTTTGTCGAAAATTGAAAAAATAATTGAAATTAGAGTTATATGTATTAATTTTTTTTTATACAACACTTTTAGTATATGTGGTTTATACATATAAATGTATAAAATAGAGAAATAAATATGAAATAAAAAAATAAGCTAGAGAAGACAAAACTCAACTTCAAATATTCTCACTTTTTAAGTGTATATATTTAAACACCTATCTCTCACTTTTTCTCTCAATTTCACTCAACAATTGCATGTTTGTTATTCCAATCTATATCCCACTTTTATGGTATTTCTTCTATTGTCTTGAATTTATTCTTGTATGACTCATTGATTTCAAATTTTATTGAATTATTGTTTTTAACTGTATCTCTATTTCTAAGGGTATCTATGAATGTTTAATTCAGCGAGGATACAATTATTTTTAATTTTTTTTACACAATATATTGTTAGAAATTATGGCCTCTATTATTAAAAAATTATATGAAATGACTTCACTAGTTTTACAAGATTATTACCCAAGTTAACAATGACAGTTTCAAGAAATTATTCAGAAACAAAGATTCACAAATACAAACATTCAAGAACAAACATTCATAGCAATATCAATATAAAGAGAAAAGATAAAGGAAATCGTGCACCAGGAATTTTATACTGGTTCGGCTATCAGTTTGATAGCCTATATCCAGTCCTGAAATCAACAATGATTTCATCCTTTCACTAAAATTGACTTGAGTACTTTTTACAGACTTTCCAGCTTACTCACAGCCTATCCATCCAACTCAACGTCACTTCTATTACAACACCAACTTATCCCTAAGAGCTACTCGCCAAACCCTCACGAGATCAAGTTGAGACTTCTTCTTGATGAACACAAGCACCAACAAAGATAGCCACCAGTTTACACCACTGGATTTTCCAGAAACTTCTATACAGATAGTTGTTCTTACAACAGAAATAAAAGAAGACTAAGAAGAATGACTCAATCACAAATGAACATCTCACATAGAATTTGCCAATGTACTTTAGTGAGATATGACAATCTTTTTCCAAGTGTATTTCAGTATTGAGTTAATGAGAAAAAAATGATTGTTATGATTCAAGTGTTATGTGAAATTTGTGATTGAATCAATTTATATATTTTCAGAAAAACATCAGATAAATCGATTTCCCAATCTATTTTATTAAAGTGTAATTTCAGCTTAATCGATTGCCTAATCGATTATCGGGTTTCTTGTTTTTCTTGAATCTTGAAAATAGAAGAACTAATCGATTTGCTAATCGATTTGCTAATCGATTCCTTTAATGCATAAATCAGAAATTGATACTAAGTTTATATCAGAATCGATTGAATAATCGATTATAGGTGTTTTGTTCAAACAACGAGATCAAAACAATCGATTACTTAGTCGATTCCTTTAATGCATATATATACTCAGTTTGTATCAGAATTGATTCACTAATCGATTATACTTGTTTTGTTCCAACAACAAGATCAAAACAATCGATTACTCACTCGACTCTTTTATTAACATAATCGATTTGGCAATGGGATAAATTCTCCGTGTAACTCAGACATTTACTTCAATCGTTTCGTCAATCGACTTGGCTGGTCATAGTGACTAAGATGTTTTACTCCAATCGATTTACCAATCGATTTGGTTGATCAAAGTGACTCAGCTGTTTTTCTCCAATCAATTTGGCTTGTTACAGTGACTTAGCTGTTTAGTTAAAATCGATGTGTCAATCGATTATGCAATATGTTTCTGATAAATGATTAACCAGTTCATTCTTTCAATCGATTACCTAATCGATTAGTGCAAAACTTGCAACTTAAGAAACTTATTTCAATTGATTGTCCAATCGATTTAGTTGATCACAGAACCCATGTCTGATGAAAAAGTATTTGTGTAATCGATTAACTCAGTACGAGCTTGGTTCTGTGAATCACAAAATCGATTACTCAATTGATGTGTAAATCGATTGTCCAATTGATTTGTCAAAACCCGGAACACAGGTTTTAATGAAAACCTTTAAGTAATCGATTTCCCAATCGATTTACTTGATAAAAACTTTTATTCTGAGTCAGACAATCGATTGCCCAATTGATTCATCAATTGACTTATCAGTTGATTTATTGCTTGATTGATTAAAACTTATTTTATGATTTCATTGGCAGATATTATGTGAGAAATCATTATGATTAAGTCTACCTAATGGACACTATTAACACTAGACACATTTATACATAATTCTTCAAGCTGGTAGTATATCATCCGTCTTTGAGTGATTGCTTGACTTCCATGTTTTGTCCAAATGTGTAGTGTTTGTTCATTGCCTGAAATGTTTCTCAATTCAAACCATTAGATCAATCAAATATTGCATATACATTGTATGTTTGGACATTATATCAAAATCATTATCAAGGAAGCATATGTCAAGTATTCTCCCCCTATATCAAAGTCATGATCAGGGAGTCATATGTCTTACATATATCACAATTAGACTCAATAAAAAATACAACAGAACAACTATAATTGGTCTTTTTAGGTAGAATTCAAACTAAAAAAAATAGAGTAACTAAATTGGTTTTCAAATCAGAGACTCTTAAGATGAACGGTTTATTTGAATGCATTTTTCGTATATGGAACAATAAAATAAAAAATAAAATTATATTTTTAATTTTTTATCTAATTTAATTGTAATATTTAAATCCTTTAGTTTTTTGACAATGGTTCTACGGTAGTCCTTTTATTTTCCTAGCAAATTTAATGTAAACATATTTATTCTGAATTTTAATAGAACTTTTCAATTTTCTATGATTGTTAATTTGG
>JBBPBR010000008.1:42644162-42680099 GCA_037974775.1 Cicer pinnatifidum | reverse complement strand
AGGGAATAATTTTTATTGAGTTATTGTTTGATTTTTAGTCTTTTTTTGTTGTTGTAATAGTTTCCATATAGGTCAGATTCTGTTATGCACGAATAAGATTTAGAAATTGATTATGTGAAAATGTTTTGAAGTTATGTAACGAATGCCTGCAAAGTTCAATTGGTTATATAAATATTTTATTATTTGAGAAGTTTAGGTTCCTCAAAAAATTTTATAATGAGTAAGAAAAAAATAATTTAGCAATTCAAATATTAAATGCATTTTTTATGTTGTTTTATTTGATTCTCTCTTATAAATGGTACTAAAGCGGATTTATTAATGATTGATTTGAAAAATCAAAAAAGAATTTTATTGTTTAGATTTGTGAAAGCAAAGATATGCATGTTTCTCTATTCTCTACTATCTTATATTATGTGTTAAAAATCATCAAACTTTGTCAACTTTAGGCATATTGAAAGCCATGAGTTGCATTCCAAATATAGATGATGACCAGAAAATAGTCAAGTGCAATAGATATGATCGCGAAACGGTTAAGCATAGTCAATCATTAGTATCCCAAGAAGAGATTGATAATGGAGATAACACCAAAGAAGGAGGAAGAGATTATAGTTTAAAGAAAGGTCCTCCAAAAGTATCGAGAGGGAAATTGGAGTACAATTCATAAAATTTTTGGACTTGCTCGGTGTGGAAAAAGTTGTCGTTTGCGATGGACAAATCATTTGAGACCAGATCTGAGAAAATGTGCATTTATCGTGAAAGAAGAAAACTTAATTGTTGAGCTCCACTCTATATTGGGAAATAAATGGGCTCAAATTTCTCAAAAGGTTTGTAGTAACTTAAGTTTTCCATATTTTTGTTTTCTGTTATATTTAATTTTGCTTTATGTTGTTTCGTACAAAGAAGTTCAATAAATAAATAAGTTATCAGTTCAAAAAATGTAGGTCATTCTTTCCACTAAGTTCCATATAAAATCTTTAATAGGATTGTCAATTATGATTGTGTTAAGGAAACATGTTTAATGCAAATATTTAGATAAAAACATTGTTGATTCCTAGTTTTGGTTCAGTTGCCAGGCCGTACAAATAATGAGATAAAGAACGATTGGCACACAAGGATTAAGAGATTGAAAAAAGCTGGCTTACCAATCTATCCCGAAGAAGTAGAGCAAAGGGCAAAAAAGATAAGTCAATAACACGTCGACATAATAGCCAACCAACACCGTGATGATGCTTCACAAACAATAAACTTTGATATACTTGACGTGGTATATGAATGTTTTAAAGTTCATCCAGGTGTAATTCTTCTACCACCATCTTCTTTGTGGAAATGATAATTACTCTATGTTGTCTCCTCCATGTGATCCATGCACCATCAATAAGTTTAATGGTCCTCCGAGTGATCCATGCACCATCAATCAGTTTAATGGATATAATAACCTTACTATAGATAATCTTGGCTTATTAAACGACAATATTTCTTCTTCTGAACTGATATACGATGGGTCTACTACATATGAGCTTCCTTCATTCCAATGTTTACATACTTGACAATGTAATTTGAACACACCTGCGTCCCAACTTCCTCCACACGAGTCTGTTGACACACATATTCAAATACCTAGACCTACGTCCCAACTTCATCCACACAAGTTTGTCGACAAATTGATTCAAATACCTCCAATTGAAGAACCTAATAAGTCAATTATGTTTTATCCAAATAAAGGTGGTTATCTCAATACAAGATCATTCCACAATGGCTCAAATTTCCAAGAGAGAATAGAACAAACAACCCATGATGAAGTATTCAAAGGCTCAAATGTACAAGAGAGAATAAAACAAACAACACATGATGAACCATTCAAGATTTCAACTTACAATAATATTTGTGCAGAATGGGATAAACTAGATGGACAGAGGTATAACCCATTTGATGGGTATTTTGCAACAATTCGGTGTTCTGACCATAATAATCATCATACTAGCGTATGGTCAATCGATGAGGACCCGTCACTTGAAACCACTCAGAGTTAGCAGTTTATCTTATACTAGTTAGTTGTGATTATGAACTGTCTTTTTTTAATTATTGTTTTTGATAAATTTTACATTAATTAGTTTCCTTTTTTGATAGATCATCATGATAATAATTCATATATCACAAATAGTTCTTCCATATTGAATCAAATATATTCGGGACACCTAGATGCTTTGCCCGACTTCAATCAGCTGAATAATACTGATTATTCATCATATCATCATGGTATTAATCAAAATGCATTTATGGCCAGAACAAATACTTTTTCCATGAATGAATATTTGAATCAAACAGATTTGACTTGTCCAGATGTTTTTCCTGACTCCAATATAATACCGAGGAAAAGAGAATAATATAGAGTATCATCCATCAGATCAACATTGTATTAATCAAATTAATTTAATCATTTCACATATAATACTTTGATGAACGAAAATTTGAATAATACCAAGTATATTTGATCAATATGTTGTTCTAAAAGACACTTTTAGGTGCCCTTCTTAGTAAAGAATATTGTTAATTAGCACTTGTAAGTGTTTGATCTACTTATTATATATTGGTTAGCAAGTGTTTGATCAACTTATTATTGATTAACACTTCGTAATGTTTGATATTTCAATACCTTGATTATTGTGAAATTAGTGAATGAATTCTATCTCATGATGTTGTTTATTGGGAAAAATGATATTTGAAATTGTTCACGGTTAGGAACATCTTTAAAGGAACATCTTTAAAAAGTGTATTTGATTTTATGATTTTAAGGAGGTTCCTAGATGAGATTTATTACACTCGTTAATTTAATTTTAATGATTTTATAAGACTTCTAGTAAGGGCAAAAAACAATAAAATTTACGGGTCCATTTTTCCTATAAAAATATTAATTTTTTGAAATAATTTTACCTTTGTATCGATACAAACAATTATCATAGTTTATTGTAATTTTTTTATACCTCCTTATAAAGGATAATTTATTAAAATATCTTCTTTTATTTTAAAAATTGGTGCAGCATGAAGTCGCATCTTGAGGATGCGGCCATTACACGGTCTTCAAAAAAACTTTCTCTTCTTTTTAACATTTAATTTAATAAATTAAAAATAATAAAATATTTTTAAAAAATACTATTAATGAAATCAAATAAAACAAATTAAATTAAAGAGAAAAAAATGTGTTAAAATAAATAATGTGTTATATTATTTTAACAACTTTCTCCTATTTTGTAGATAAATTTATATTATTTTAACAACACCGTCCTATTTTGCACATAAATTAGCAACTTAATTTTATTTTATCAAACAAAATACATTAACAAGAACATTTATTAATAAAATTTTCTTTTAATATTATTATAATATTTATTATTATTATTAATATTATTATTTTGTTTTATTATAATAATAATAATAATTATTATTATTATTTTATTTATTAGATCAAGAGGAAAAATAGGAGTGAGTTGTTAATAAAATAAAAATATGTTGCTAATATATCTACAAAATTGGAAAGAGTTGTTAACAAAATAAAATTAAGTTGATCAAATAATATAACATTTTATTTACTTTGACACATCTATTCAACCACATTAATTTTGATGTATGTTTCTTTCTTCTATTTAATGTATTTTTTTATGTTATTAATATAATTTACTATTTTTTAATTATAATTATATTTATTAATTTTTATTTATTAAATCTGGAGATAAAAATAGGAGGTAGTTGTTAAAAAAATATAATTAAGTTGCTAATTTAACTACAAAATAGGAGGGAGTGATTAAAATAATATAACACATTCTTTGTTTTGGCACATCTAATTAACCATATTTTTTTCTTGAATTTAATGTATCTTAGTTGATTTTATTAATAGTATTTTTTTAAAAAATATTTTTATTAATTTTAATTTATTAAATTAAATATTAAAATGAAGAAAAAAATTGAAGACCGTGTACATGATCACATCTCCGGAATTCGACCGCACCAAATTTTGCCTAAGATAGTGAAAACCATATGTGACTCGTCCTTTTGTTTAAGGAACTCTACTCATGTACATATAAAATAGTCATCAATAATAACGATTTCATACCTTTTAACGCTAATAGAGGCAATTCTTACATGACCAAATAAATCATTGTGCAAAAGTTCAAGTGGTTTAAAATTGGAAACATCATTCTACTTTGAAGCAAATGATGATTTTATTTGTTTCCCTTTCTAACATGCTTTAGAAATAACATTTGATTCATATTTCAAATTTGGAAAACCTCTAACAAGGTTGAGTCTTTTCAACTTTGATGTTAATCACAAGTTGGCATGTCCCAACCTTTTGTGTCAAATCAATTGTTCATCATTTATTGACATGAGATGCATTACTTCTTGTTTTTCTAAATATGATAAGTTTATTTTATAAATATTGCTATGTATATGGCTAGTAAATAGTATGGATTTATTTGTGTGACTAATTTCCTTACATGACTTTTGATCGAAGACAATAACATAATCAATATCACTTAATTGACTTATACTCAGTACATTTTGCGTTAGTTCTTTTGTGAGTAAAATATTTTTAATAGAGGGAAGAGAACAATTATCAATTGTGCCACAATATATGATATTACCCTTATGCTTTCCTCCAAATTGTCATTCATTGAGAGTCAAGTGTTGGATCATACACTATTCTCTCGTCATGTATCATGGACATCCATCGTCAAGATACCATGATTGGTGTTTCAATTTTTTTTTTTTTAGGAAATCTTCAAGATAGATTATTTTGTTCTTAGGTAACCACATATTTTTGGGTCTTTTTTTGATAGTTCTGACATGTGTGTTGTGTAAGACCCTGAATTTTCTAAACTCTAATTTATGCAACTTTCATGTATGTTGTGTTGAATTGCTTAAGCCTTTACCCCGATTTTAATTTTATGAATTCAGTACCAAAAATATTTTTTGTTAAAATTAGTAATATATTTAAAATATTTGAATATATATATATATATTTGGAGAACCGATAAAAAATTATTTATTAGAGCATAATTTCATGAAGTTACGAAAAAAATTTATTACCAAATAAAATTTTAAAATGTCACTTGTTGCTGATAAATTTACCTGTCAATTGAGTTACGACGAGAGTAGATTTTTTTTATTAAATTAAATTGAGAAGTGAGAGATGTGACGTGTGTAAGAGTGATTAGATGATATAATGATGATTGTAGTAACATACCTAAATATTTAATTATAATATATTTATTTATTTATTTTTGTTTGTTTGTAAGTTAAAAAAATAGGAAAAGGAACCAAACTTTTTAAGTAAACCAGCAAACCCATTTCTTTCGTTATGTTTCCTTCCAGCTTTCTTCTTCTTTTATTAGTCAAACAAAAAGAAATATAACATAAGTGTAGGTGAGTGATTTTTTGAGAGAGAAATCTTCATTTTGAGACAAATCTAAGAGAGATTAGGAGAAAGTCGTGGAATTAAAGTTTTTCATCTAGGTGTTGTAGCGCTGGTGGTAGCCTTGGATTGTAAGTTTCTTCTTCTCCCTCTTTTCCCTCTTAGGCCATATGCTTGTGTCTGTTTGTGGCGGAAGATTTTTTTTTTTTTTAATACTCAAGAAGCTTGTTTAAAAGGAAGGATCAAAGAAATTTAGAGGAGTTAATTTACTAATGTTATAATATGTTTCAAGTTTTAATAATGATTCAAGTTATATGAGTGGAAATACAAACCTTTAGCTAGGTGTGTTCATGGAGTTTTGTAAAAATAAATATTTTTCCATGATTGTGTAATAGAAAAGGAATAACAATGGTAATAAAGATTTAAAGAAAAATAAAACTTCAATTTCTTTTTGTTAAAATTTTTGATATAGATATTAACAAATTAAAGTTTAATTTGATAAAGTTTCATCCTTTGAAAGTTTTGAGTAGAAAGTTTAAGTTCGAAATTAATGTGTTTGAGTTATGTAATTAGTTGTTTTCAAATAAATGAGTTTCAACTGAAGTTGAAATTTTATAAAAAAAAAAAAAAATTATAGTTGTTAAAGTTGTGAAAAAAGTTCAAATTTTAGCCAAGTTAAATAGTTTGAGCAAAAAGTTAGATTGAAATTAAAATGTTTAGAGTTTAAAATGTTACTCTTTTAATTACTCTTATACTGAGTTTAAAAACAAAAAGTTTAGAGTAATTTATTAACTCAAATTTTTGGTGCTTTAATAGTCGAGTGTGTGTATTAGTGATTTGGAAAATATTTATTTTATTTGGTTTTAACTAAATAATGTACATCTTTTGGTTTTAAAAGTTTGGTGTGTGAAAAAGATATAGTTTTGGAATTTTGTTGTGGCTGGATAAATTTTAGTTGTGAACAAATTGTTATAAATATTTATATTTATGTAGTTAACTCCTTGAGTCTCAAAAAGGAATCAAGACCGTTCGCACTGAGTTAGCGGTAGGGAGAACTCTGATATATTAATACTGTTTGTGGTAATTAAAGAAAAATAATTTTTCTTATTTTATGCATTTCCAAGAATAATCTTTATGATTGATGATTAAGAATGTATAAATATGATTAACAAATTTTCGAACATCAGATTAAAGGAAAATTAGTGAATTGTGGTTTCAAGCTTGTATATGTATACTTTCAATTTTTAGAAAAGTTTGCATGATTTTAATCAAAGTTTCAAGTTTATTAATTAAAGGTTAAAATCTTGAGTAAATTTTTTTTTTAAAGAAAAAAAGAGTCAAAGTTTCAGGTATTGAAATACAAACTTTGTTGAAAAATATATATTTTGAAAAGGATGAAAATATTTCAAAGGGTTAGAACTTTGAAATTAGAAAAAATATTCATTGATATTTGTTTTGTGTGATTATGTTGTTATGAGGTAAATACTTCGATTGAACATTTACTCTTTAAAAAAATATAGTGGATCAAACATGTTGTAAATTCTTTTGGTAAAATATACTCTAAAGAGGTTAGGAGTAAGAAAAGATTTGTAAGGTAGTTAAAGTTTAAGCGATTAATTTGATTAAAGTCAAACACTATTTGATTGAAGTTATCGGCACGAGCGAGATTTTTCGTTGTGTTTGATTGTGGTAGTGATAACAGTTGAAAAGCTATAACTAAGGTAAGGACTCATTCCAAATTTTTAGTTTTCACATAGGGACCTTATATGTGTAATTGATGTATGATTCATGTGTGAATATGTGATGATTAATATTGATGTGATGATGCATTCTTGAGTGAAAATACATGTTGCTATATGTGTTGAAGTTTATTCAGGAGAATATGTCTTGAGTATGCTCTGTGAAAAGTATAAAAAAATATTAGTGTGTAATGAATATTAAAAGGGAGTCTTTTAATAGCTACATTTACATAATGATTGTTGTGAAAGAGTTAGAGTATGCTTATGCATTTCATAATTAGTGGTGATCGTGATGGGCCACAATGTTAGTGGTGGTCGTGATGGGCACGAGATGGTGTCGTGAGTTGATTGGTCCATCTTATCCTTACGATGATTTTTAGTCGTGTAGGTCTGTGATATACTGCACTCTGGTAAATCATGTTGATTTATGATAGGTGGCACCTCGATAATTAGTATTGATCTATGAGAGGCGGTACATTTATGATTTACGACCCTCGAGGAGGGGTTGGAAATTCTAGAATCATGTGCATTGCCATATCAGCATTACATTAGGGTATTTGACACACGAGTCATGTTCGTTATCATATCGTAATTGTTAAGTGTTATTGCTTGTCTTTATGACATAATGGTTAAATGTTAATTGTTAATTTCAGTTGATGACCATTTACATTATTGTGGAAATTGGGTTTTCCCTCAGATGATACTCGAGTTCGTTCAACTGACTTTTACCTTGATGACGGAAACGTCTTTAGATATCCCTGACCAGCATGTGCTGATTGCTTGAGCATACAACCCCATCTCAAGCAGGGCTACGTATACGGGGAGAGTGGTGAGGACAAGTAGGAAAGTTGGGGCAGTATTTCTCGTTGGAGGACCTAACTTCTGTGGAGATTGCTCCCTATATGGATGCTGAAGAGGAAGAAGTTATTTCGAGGAGAGATATTGTGTCAGAAGGAACTTGTGTTGTGTATGGAGGTCACCCTTGTTATTGTAGTTGTTAGTGGATGATCAAATTAGTTTTTTGTTGTATAATGCCTTAGTGTCTTTGTTTTGAAGGTTGTACATATTTCATTTTGGGATGATTGTACTTATGGCATAACTTGACTGATGACTTTTTGGTTGGTCCATGTTTCATTTTTTTGACGTGACCATGGGGGGATAGCATTCTTGGAGCAATACTTTTGTGCAGGTGTCTGTCAAGAATACCCCAGAGGTATGAGCGATGTTTGATAAATCTCATAGTCCTAGTGTATTTTCTATTTGTATATTGTAGACTATTAGCCCAAAAACTATTTTAGCTTTTTTGTATGTATGATGTAATTATTTATGACTCTTGTCGTTTTGTGTTATGACATAATATTTTATTAAGTTGTTTTTCTAAAAAAATGCATTCGCGCTGTTAAAAATTGAGGTGTTACATTGTGGTATTAGAGCTTTGGTTTGATTTTAGTTTGACCTGTAGGTTGGGAGTCGTTATCTAATCATGCGTCGAGGGTAAGTTGTTTGAGTTGTCATGACTTGTGTAATTGTTATGTGTTGATGAAGTCGAAAGTTATCTTTTGGAATTCTTCAAAGTGGTGTTATGATTTATTCTACATGTTGGTTTTGTAGGAAACAATGCCTCCAAGAAGGAACAACGCTGCAACAGTCAACGTCAATAGGGATGATCAAATGGCTGAAGCAATGAATAACATGGTTGCTTCTATTGCTGCACAGACAACTGCAAAGACTCTAGGATATATAGAGAAGAGGGAAAGAGAGATACGTGTTGTTAAGTCAAGGGGATTTGAAGATTTTTGTCATCAGAATCCTCCAAAGTTATGGGGCGATGAGTGTCTAGAAAAAGCCGACCATTGGATTCAAGAAGTGGAAAAGATCTTCAAAATGATTAATTGTTATGTAGGGGTGAATGTCAATTATGCTACGTATCTGCTACTAGGGGATGTGAAATATTAGTGGAGAAGTATAAGGCTTCTGATGGGATCAACTTATGAGGAGGTGAATTGGGAGTCGTTCAAAAGGAAGTTTTTAGACAAATACTTCCAAATGAGTACCAGGACTAAGTTGAGCGATGATTTTGTTAAATTGTATCAGGGAAATATGACAGTGGGTGAATATGTTGCTAAGTTTAAGTCATTGTCAAGATATTTTAGGTTTTTCGTGAAGAGGTTGATGAACAATTTATGTGTCAACATTTTCGAAATGACTAAAGTGTGGGATTCAAGACTCAATCCAATCATTGGGAATTTAGCGTTTCCAAGTTTTAATGGAGAAAATTATAGAAGTTGAGGACATGAAGAACCAGAGGGCCAATACAGGAGGGAACTTCAGTTCCGGGGGGCCTAGTCGGGTGAACCATCAGAACAACAAAGGAAAACAAGTTGTTAAGCCCTATAACCGACCACATAACAACAATAGGGGTCAGAGTCGCCCAATGACCCAGAACTTTGGGAGACAATTGGGACAATTAATTTGATGTTTCTGATGTGGGGAAGATGGACATTATGTTAATGCTTGTACGTCTATGAGTCTTCCATGCTACAACTGCTAGAAGGCAAGGCACATTGCAAGGGATTGCAAAACTCCAAAGGTGGTACCAATAGTGAATACAACTAGGGCTACTCATCCTACTACTAAAGGATGTGTTTATTTCATGGGTGTTGAAGCTAGAAATCAATCTAGCTGTTTGATCATATGAGACTTCGAGATTGCAGGTAACACTCTAACTGCACTTTTTGATTCGGGGGAAACTCATTCCTTCATTGCTATGGACTGTGTGAATCGTTTCAAGCTATCTATGTATTCCCTGCCTTTTGATTTGGTTGTTTCCAAACCTATTAAGACTTTGATCATAAATACTACATGTTTACACTGTCAAGTAACTATTCGTAATAGAGATTTTCTGGATTAATTTGATTTTTTTACCTCTTCAATCACTCGAGGTCATTCTCGGTATGGATTGGATATCGTATCATTATGTAATCTAGGATTGTGCTTGCAAATTTGTTCTTTTCCCCGAGCGAGGAGTCGCTCGATATCTAGCTGCTAACAAACTTGGAGTGTCATAGAGAGAAGGAACTCAAGAGTTTATTTCATTAGCTAACGTGGAGGGAAAGATAAATGTGAGCATAGAATACGTGGTGCTTGTCATAGAGTACCTAGATGTATTTCCAATAGAAATTCCATGATTACCACCAGTAAGAGATGTGGAGTTCGTCATTCATCTAGACCTAAGAGCCAAACCTATTTCGATTGCACCATATCGGATGTCGCCATTGGAATTGAATAAGCTCATTGTCCAAATTCAATATTTATTGCAGAAAGGATTTATTAGACCAAGTGTGTCACCATAGAGGACTCCAATATTGTTAGTTAAGAAGAAGGATGGAAGCTCGCGCTTATGTGTGGATTATAGGAAACTTAATAAGCTAACTATTAAGAATCATTATCCTATACAACATATCGATGATTTAATGGATCAATTGAGAGCAGTCGCAATGTTTTCAAATATTGAGTTGAAGTTAGGTTACCATCAGATTCGAGTAAGAAAAGGAGATATTTAGAAAACTGTTTTCAGAACCCATTACGGACATCATGAATATCATGTTATGCCATTTGGAGTTACCAATGCACCAACAACTTTTTTGGATTACATGATTAAAATCTTTAGCCCATTTCTAGATAAGTTTGTTGTATTGTTTATTGTAATATATGAAGTTATTAAACGACTGAGGAAGAACGTGGAATGCATTTGTGTCAAGTTCTTGAAGTTTTATGCGAGAAGCAATTGTATGCCAATCTGTCAAAGTGCGAGTATTGGCTAGAAGAAGTGAACTTCTTAGCACATGTGTTAACCAAGGAAGGAATCGCTTTGCATCAGACAAAGATTGAGACATTTCTTCCTTGGAAACAGCCTAAGACTATCATGGACATCCGAAGTTTTGTCGGACTTGCAGGATACCAAATGAGGTTTATTGAAGGTTTTGCTAAAATTGTAGCTCCATTAACACAACTCACTAGAAAGGATCAGTCGTTCACATGGAGAGAGAAGTGTGAGAAAAAATTTCAGTTACTAAAGAAAAAGTTGACAACATCACCAGTATTGATCTTACCATAACCAAAAGAACCATACAAAATTTACTGTGATGGGTCTCACCAAGGTTTGGGGTGTATCCTGATGCAACACAAGAAGGTCATGGCCTACGCCTCAAGAAAATTGAAGACTCGTGAAAGAAACTATCCTACTCATGATTTAGAGTTTGTTGCTGTAGTTTTTGCATTAAATATCTGGAAGCACTACTTATATGGATGCATGTTCATAGTGTTTAGTGACCATAAGAGTTTGAAATATTTGTTTGATCAGCAGGAATTGAACATGCGTCAGAGAAGATGGATGGAGACTCTCAAGGATTTTGATTTCACATTGTAGTACCACCTTAAGAAGGCCAATGCGGTGGCTGATGCGTTGAGTAGAAGGAGTGTGTCACTCTCTTCAGCAGTAATGGCTAGACAACAAGAGTTGTGGAAAAAATTTAGAGACCTAAACATAGACGTAGAGTTTGCATCGAAAATTTTGAAATTCAGAATGATTAAGATTTTGAGTGGTCTACTTGAAGACATTGCGAATTTTCAAGATGACGCATTAATCTAAGAGAAGAGGAACCTAATTGTGCAAAGGAAGACAACTAAGTGTAAGATTGGACTAGATAATATTTTGAGATGTAATTGGAGGATTTGTGTACCAGCAGTTGAAGATTGAGGAAAGCAACTTTAGAAGAGGCTCATAAGAGAAAATTGATTATCCATCTTGGAGCAACAAAGATGCATCAGGACTTGAGGCAGAATTATTGGTGGCCAGAAATGAAGAGGCATGTAGCGGAGTATGTATCAACTTGTTTAACTTTTTAGAAAGCGAAAGTGGAACATCAGCGACCTAATGGAATGTTACAACCTTTAGATAGACATGAATGGAAATGGGACAACATTTCCATGGACTTTATATATATTATTTTTGTTATTTCAATAAAAATTAAAATAAATATTATAAAATTGAAATAAAAACCTTTGAGAAATCTCCATTTGGAACTTGGGCCTACTAAAATTTTATCGTTATTTAAAATTTTTATTTATGTATTTTTATGAGTTATATTAATTATATATATAATATTTTTGTTATTTCATTTAAAAAAAAATGAATTTATAGTAATATTAATGGGATTCTTAGAAAATTGAATAGATAATTTTTTTAATTTAAGAATAACAAATATTATTTATTTGTTTATTTACTTGATTTTCATAGAATGTGTATGTGTGAAGTATCTTAGAAGTATCGGATAAATTAACTTTAAAATAATTAAAATAATAATTATGATACTTATAAGATATATACATGTGAAGTCTTAATATTAGATACATATACGATAGATATACATCTCTTTATTTGAGATATTTGAACTTTATAGGTATTGATTGGATTTTTTTTACATGACTAGGATTGATTGATATTCATGTAGATCTTATCATTGTTGATATGAATCCATCATAGGTTCTACAAAAATTTTGATTAATAATTAACATAATGCTAAAGGCAGAGTGGCAATCACAATTTTAGTAACACTCGCAATCCTCAATGTCACAAGAAATTTTGTCAGCCTTAAATTGAGACGATTTGTAGCATGTGATTAGAAACTACAATCGTACAATCGTATTTTCACTACAATTGTAGTTTCACATCACATGCTACAAATAGTCTCAATTTAGGCCTCACAAAATTTTTTATGACATTAAATTGCCACTTTGCCTTTAACTTTATCTTAACTATTAATTAAAACTTTTGTAGAAAAAACTATAAGGAAAATAGCAGAAAAAACTTTAATAAATATAGATGAAAATGAAAAATAGTAATAAGGAAAAACTTCTTGCTAAAGTATTTTTGACTGCAAATTCTTGTTAAAGTATTTTTTACTTCAAATTTTTTAAAGCACGTGCAAGTTAATGTTTGCTAATGTTTCAAAAAATAAAAAACAGAATTAAAGATTAATAGAATAAAGGATGAATAAAACATAACTTTTGAGAATTATATATACATATATAATATTATCACATTATTCTGTCAAAAAAATTAATGGTTGCTAATAAAAAAAAATCTTCTTTGAAACAAATAAATAATGAATCTGTTTTTAAAAAGAAAATGCAGTATCAAAGATTTAATAAAATAAAGAAATAAAAAATACAAGTTTTTAGAATTATATATATAACAAATATTATCAAATTATTCTGTTAAAAAAATTAATGCGTTCTAATAGAGAAAAATCTTCTTTATAGCAAAAAAAGAATATGTTTCAAAAAAGAAAAATAGTATGCAAGATTAATGAAATAAAGAAAGAGTAAAATACAATTTTTGGGAATTATATATAACAAATATTATCATATTATTGTGTTAACAAAAATAATACTTCCTAGTAAAGGAAAAAAAAATCTTATTTGAAACAAATAGAGAAAGAATTTGTTTAAAAAAACAGTATCAATGATTAATTAAAAAAAGTAAGAGCTAAACATCACTTTTGAGAATTATAAATAACAAGTATTATCACATTATTGTGTTATTAAAATCTAATCATATTATAATCTACCATAGGCAGAGCCATGATAATTAATCAGCATTAATAATTCAATTTTTTCTTCTCTATATATTGTCAAAATCTTAAAGCATAAGCATAAACATAACAATGAATCCAATGAATTCATATCAAGTTAGTCTCCCACTACTTATTTCATTTTTCTACGTTTTCTATCAAATAGCTATCGCAACCGCACGTATGGAAAAATCTTTACCTTTATTTTTTTTTTTTGTATTCTTTTTAATTTAATTTCTTCTGTTGATATGAATTTAATATAGTTTATTTAAACTTTGTTCGCATAGTAACTAATTTGCAAATAATATGCAGAGAATTCAAGTGAACTTAGTGTTTTGCAAAAACACGTTTCATTTTTTGATAGAAATCACGATGGTATCGTCTATCCAAAAGAAACTTTTGAAGGTTAGATTTTTTTTGTCGTACCATAGTTAATTCATATAATAATTTTTTTCTATTATATTTTTAAACTTCACGATTAATATTTTTTAAATTCAAAAAAAAAATCTACACCTTCATTTACACTAAGTAGATTTTCCAGGTTGGATGTAGTTTATTTTGTTAAATATTTTTGTTAGTCTATTACGATTAATTGACGATATATAACTTTGATAATGAATAGGATTTAGAGCGATAGGTTGTGGAGTTGCATTATCAACAACTGCTTCGGCTTTCATTCATGCCGGTCTTAGTCAAAAAACTCGTCCGGTATATTTCTCTCTCATTTTCTTAATTCACTGTTTTTTCTTAATAATTTATTTTTACATTGTATTTAAATTAAAAAATATTATCAAATGCCTACTTGTTAATTATATATAAAAATACGATATCTAACAATTCATATAGTTTCTATGTAAATACATAAGTGAATATTTTTATTATTATCTTGAAAATTTTAATGACTTTAATTTCCATATGGTGTAGGGAAAGCCTCCTTCTCCTTTGCTACCAATAGAAATTGTAAACATCAAATTATCAATCCATGGAAGTGACACCGGTACCTATGATAGCGAAGGAGGGTAAGAATTACATTTCATTCTTATTATAATTTCTTTTTATGTTTTATTCATGAATGAAAATAATTAAACTTAAAGCCAATTTGTTATTCGTGATTACTTTTTGATATGCTATATTATGTATTTAATACCTAGTCATTCTATTTTTCTTTGATATTGGGAGTGATTTGAAATTTTTTAATATTACCTAAATGAGTTGGGAGTGATTTGAAATTTTTTAATATATTTTTTCAAAACTTTATAGTTGTGAATGTATAATAACTGAGAATATGATTTAAATGCATGCATGATCTGTGTAACTTACATAATTAGACTGTGAATTTTAGGTTTGTGCCTTCAAAATTTGAAGAAATTTTCAGCAAGCATGCAAAACAACATCCAAATGCTTTAACGTCTGATGAACTGAAGGAGATGCTGACGGCAAATAGAGAGCCACAGGATTTCAAAGGATGGTAAGTTTTTTTTATATTAATGAAAAAAATTAAATTAAAAACAAATTTTAGTATTTCATTTATGTTGTGTATTAGAATCACCCATATATATATATATATATATATATATATAGTTAGTTAGTTAGTTAGTTAATTATTTATTAATCAATATATCACACATTCTTTATAATAAATTGTTGTATTTTGATGCTTAGGCTTGCTGCCGAATCAGAATGGAAGATATTATATGATCTATGCAAAGATAAAGATGGCTTACTCCAGAAAGATATCGTATATTCTGTTTATGATGGAAGTCTCTTTGAACGTCTCGAAAAGGAACACTCAAAAACCAAGAATAATAAATAAATATGATTTTTGTTGTTATAATTAGAAAAATCACAATTTCCATTTAGTTGTCATATTAATAGGAAATAACTATTATTAAATATGACTTTCATTCGTGTTTACAATTAAATTGAGATATTAATTATAAATATAATTTTTATGTGTTTCTCTATGAATTTCTATTTCTTTCAAAGACTTTTATTTATACATTATAACTTAGATTGTGATATTACTATGGGTCTTTTGTGAACATGAATATTAAGGAATGGTGTCGTAGTTATTTCTATTACATTTTATATCATAATATAGATAATATAGTGTTATAAATCGTATATTTTTTTTTGCTTCTAATTATCTTAATTAGTTCCGTTCTATGCAATATTAATCCTAATTATATACATTAACTTCTTTAAACTTTCATCATTTTGAATATTTGAAAACGGTGCATTATATATGTAAGCTAGAGGCTTCAATCTAGAGCTTCTATTCAACGTAAAACTACGATTTTAGTTTCACATCACATGCTATAAATCGTCTCAATTTAGGCCTCACAAAATTTAGGTGAGTGTTATTAAAATTGTGATTGCCACTCTACCTTTAACATTGTCTTATCTGTTAATCAAAAATTTTGTAGACCCTGAATTCAGATCAACAATGACAAGATCTACATGAATATCAATCAATCCTAGTCCTGTAAAAAAAAATTCAATCAATACCTATGAAGTTCAAATACCTCAAATATAGATATGTATATCCATCATATATGTAACTAATACCGAGACTTCACAGGTATATATCTTAGAAGTATCATAATTATTATTTTAATCATTTTAAAATTAATTTATCCGATACTTTTGAGATACTTCACACATACATATGCTATGAAAATCAAGTAAATAAGTAAATAATGTTTATTCTAAAATTTTAAAAAAATATCTATTCAATTTTCTAAGAATCTGATTAATATTACTATAAATTCATACTCTGAGTTTGAACGTCTAACCTAAAGATATAGTAATTAAAATACAAATAAGTAATTTATTTATCATAAATAAAAATATAGATTTTATTAATCAAATGTTATCGTTGAGCAACAGTCACGTCATAATATATTTTTTATTTATTTTTTAATTAAATTCTACATCTATACAAATTTTTTAAAATGAGTCAACACATGCTTTGATCCCATCAAAATTAAGTGAGGTTAGACTTTGAATATGATAAAGTTAAGAATACAAAATGTAATTTTATATGATGAAAGGGTCAAACTTGCTGAAACTGTAAAAAGTGCATCATAGCCAATTCACTTTTAAAAAGTTATAAGCACTCTATTTTGAAAAATAAGTTATTGGAGAAGGTATTTGTCTATACTTTTTTTTATAACAATAATAATTATATAATTATTAATCTATATTTAAAATGCATTACATATTTGATATCAAATAGTGTCTAATTTGAAGCTTACAAACAAGTAACAACTATTCACAATAACCACAATAACACTATCGTCAAAATAAAAATTAAATAATATTTATTAAAAAATAACTTCAAATAAAAAATAACATTAAAAATAAAATATAAAATAAAAACTTACCGAAATTTAATAAATAAAAGAGATATGTTGGAAAAAAATATTTGTAGAGGGAAGTGGGGGAGAAAATTTAGAGAGAAGGTAGAAATGAAAAATGAGAGGAAGAGTTATATTTATAGAAGAACAATAACACTTTATGGCGGCCAAAACATCCATAAAAACTAAGTTTGTGGTGGCCAAAATAGTCATAAATGCCAATAGTATACTATGTCTTTTGTGGTAGCATTTGCAGTCACAAAGCATTAACTTTGTGGCGGCTTTTGCCCTCATAAATGCGTGATTTTTGTGGCGGCATAAGCCCTCATAAAGGCTCGACGGTGTAATTTTGTGAGGGCTTTTGCCCTCACAAAATATTGTTGAAATTCAAATCAATTGTGAGGGCTTTTTCTGTCACAAATAATAACAAATTTGATTTGTAGTATTTGTGAGGGCTTTTTCGGTCAGTAATTTATGAGAGTTTTTTTCAGCCACAAAATATTTTAATAGTTGGCCACAAAAAGAGTATTTTCTTGTAGTGAATGGGGTTTGAATTGTAAATTCACCTATTTAAAATTTCCTGTTAAAAACTTAAGAAAATAACTCAACATTGATCATTGTTGTGAAAACATAAACAGAGCTTGATTATCTCAATTGTTCTTCTTCTTCCTAGAATGTTCTTCTTCTTCCTCATCTCAATTGTTCATTTACCTTTAATATGAACTTGATTATCATTTCTAAAAGTCACAAACCCTCCATATTTCTTGACAAAGGACATAAAGCAACTTTTATCACCTGTCATATGTCTTTAACAACTACTGTCCAAGAAGCATGGCTTTTTCTCGACACTTTGAAATCCAATCTGCATGATATTTTACATTAACTTTAGGTACCCATTTGGTCTTGGGTCCTTGAGGATTAAATTTAAATTTTGATTCTTTCTTACTATGACATGTTGATTCAGAGTGGCCAATCTTGAAATAGGAGGAACATTTAGTGGTTTGTTTTTGACAAGGTTTAGAAAACTGAGTATTAGCTTGATTTGGTAAAATTCCTAAACGTTCTCCTTTTATTACTTTTGCTGCAGAACGTTCTCCTTTTTCAGATTTAAAAAAAAAAAAACTTTGTTTTTGCTCCCGAATGTTCTCCTTTTCTGAAGCTCTTTTTGTTCTTAATTTTCTCGTCCCTTTTCTTAAAATAGCATGCAAATTCCAGATGTCCAATCTTTCTGCAATATGAACATTTAATTTTTCATTTACCTATTTTTCTTTTTTGAACAAAAAAGTGTTCATAAAATTTGGATTTTTAAGTTTTATTGAAACCAAGACCAGCTTTATCGAATATTCCTACTTGAGATCCCATGATTTTCTGAAATTGTTAAGGAGAACATTCTCCTTTTGAAATGCAGAATGTTCTTGACTTTCAAATTTTAAAATATTTGAGCTGAGATTCTTTCAGATTTTGAATTATCTCTTTAACTTTATCATTCATAGCTTCATTTTTTTCTTTCTCTTCTTTTTATTTGTGAAATTTTTCTTTTAAAGAACTACACTTTTAAATAAGAAAGTTTGAATGATATAGTAAGTTATCAAATTCATTTTCCATTTGTTCACACAAAAGATAAGGTTCATAATTTGTTACCTCATTTTATTTTGCATTTGCCATTAAATATATGTTGTCTTCTTCATCTTCTTATGCATGAGAATCATCTGAGTTATCCCATGTAGCCATAATTGATTTCTTTTTGAAGGGAAATCTGTTTGGTGGTTTTTTACTTAGGGGACATTCATATTTGTAATGTCCTAATTTATTACATCCAGAACATGTGATTTGACTCTTGCCTACTTTTGTTTTGGGATTTTCTCTTTTGTTTGGAAATCCTTTCGTGATTTGGTCTCTTATTCTCATCATTCTTTGAATTCTTATGGTAAGAAGGGCTACTTCTTCATCAACAACTTCTTGTCGAGTTTCTTCTGATTCTAATGATTCTTCAAGGCTATTGTTTTTCCATTCTTGGCTGGTTTATCTTCTTATAACAACACTTCATTTGCTCTTAATGTTCCAATTAGTTCTTCCAAAGCAAGCACTTCAAGATTTTTGGCTTGGCTTATAGATGTCACCGTCGGTCTCTATATGGTTGGATGAAATAATTAGAAGTCTTTTGCAATGAAAGAAATATTTGAACAAGTCTTTTGCAATGAAAGACTTGGGTCATGCAAAGCAAATTATGTGCATGAGAATTACTCGTGTCAAGAAGAATGGTAACATGTGGTTGTTTCAACACAATTACATTGAGATTATGGTAAAGAGGTTTAACATGAACAACTTCAAACCTGTTGGTACTTCAATTGCTACTCATTTCAAATTGAATTTTAGTTAATATCCTACAAGTGAGAAAGACAAAGAAGAGATGAAAAAGGTTCCTTATACATTCGTAGTTGGTAGTTTGATGTATGCTCTGATATGCACAAATCCATATATTGCTCATGCAGTTGGAGTTGTCAGTCGATTTCTCTATAATCCTGATAAAGATCATTGAAAAGCAATGAAGTGGGTTCTCAGATATCATAGAGACACTTTTAAAGTGTGTGAATGTTTTGAAGGTGGTGAACTTGTGTTGGATGGCTGCACTTATGCAGATATGGTAGGTGACCTTGATTCTAGAAAATTTATTTCTAGTTATATGATGAAGTTTGCAAGGGGAGCTATGTCTTGGCAATCAAGGTTAAAAAAGTGTGTCACTTTATCCACTACTGAAGTTGAGTACATTGTAGCAACTGAAGCTTCCAAAAACTTCTTGCAGATGAAGAAATTTTTACATGAGTTAAGCCTCTAGCAAGACAAGTTTGTGTTATTTTATGATAGTTAGGGTGCGGTTTATCTATACAAGAATTCAAATTTAGTATGTTACAAGAGTAGTAAAAGAAAAAATTGGGTTCTAGTGGTAATAGGTGTGTAGCAAACTTGATTTTGTTTGATCTACAATTTTAGTATGTTACTTCTGCCACTGAGTTTGTTATTTTAATATATGATGTTAGTAATTTCACTTTCTCATAATTAATTTGGAATACTCACTTTAGTGTGAGTTTGTTGGTTATTTGTTTGGTTTTCACCATTTGATGATGTCTGTTATTGACTGATATTCCTTATTATTATTAAGAATACTTTATTGTACTCATTAATTATCACAGTGGAATGTTTTACTAGACTAGGTCCTAGGACTCTAATGTTTGAACTCTTAGGGGTTTCAAGTGACTGGCGCTTATTGATTGACCACATGCTAGTATGATGATTTTTGTGGTTAGAAGAACGAAATGTTGCAAAAGACTCGTTGAATGGGTTGAAATTTAGTTCATCTCATTCTGCACAAATGTTATTGTAAGTTAATATCTTGAATGCTTCATCATATGTCGTGTGTTTTATCCCCTCTAGTACATTTGAGCTTTTGAATGCTTCATCATGGGTCGTTTGTTCTATTCTCTCTTAGACATTTGAACCATTGTGGACTGATTTTGTATTGAGTGAACCACATTTATCCGGATAAACCGTAATTGACTTATTAGGTTCTTCAATTGGAGGTATTTGAATCAATGTGTCGACAGACTCATTTGCAGGAAGTTGGAACGTATGTGTGTTCAAATCACATTATCGAGTATGTAAATATTGGAATGAAGGGATCTCATATATCGTAGGCCCATCATATATGGGCTCAAAAGAAGAGATATTGTGGTTTAGTGTGGTATGACTATCTATAGTAAGGTTATTATATCCATGAAACTGACTAGTGGTGCATGGATCACATGGAGGAGAATAATTATCATATCCATAAAATTGATAGGTGGTGCATGGCTCACATGGAGGACCATGAAACTGATTGCTGGTGCATGGATCACATGGAGGAGACTCCAAAAATGTCTTTGATTTTTAATTTGTTGGATAATCATTATTTTAATTGATATTTATGATATTGTACCGATGAAAATATATTATAACACAAAAGACTATTTCTTTTCACTAAAAATGTCTCTTAAAATATTTTATTGAAACTTTGATATGAAACTTTCCTATCAACCAAATAAAATAATCTTTTTTTCACTTTGACTCTAGTATGTGTTTCTAATTTATTATTGCTTCTTGATGTGTTAACATATTTTCCTAATTTAGATGACATATAAGTAAATACTTATATTCTAAATTATTAGTCTTTTTCCCTATGTTTCAAATTGTAACATGATCAACAATTTGTATTTGGTTGTAGTAGGAACTATAAGAAATTTTTATTTCAAATAGTATTTTACCATTTAGGTTCGATTATTCTAATATTTATCTTTAATCTTGTTGAATTTGTGTTAGTTCTAGTTTGATAGATATAAATCTCAAAAATATGAATCAAACTATTCAAAAGGCATAGTTTCGATTTAGGCCTCATAATGTATGGGCAACAAAAAAAATAATAATAAAGAAAAACTATATGCTTTCCGAATTAAACATACACATAGAAGGATATATAGTTAGAAATCATAATTCAAGAAAAATTGAAATCAATCAATCATAAAAGAGTAATTCAAGATAATATTGAAAATACCAGTTAAGGGAGATAGAGATTGAAATGAAGATGACTCTAGAGTAGAATAAGAGAGAATGATTGAACTATGATACCGTATTTTTCTTTTGTATCTCTTATAGACTTGTTGAAGAGTGAAGTTAAAATAAGGAGAAAAGAGATATCTATTTATGTAAAGACTTGTTGAAGAGCGGATTTAAGAGAAAGATAAAAGAGATATATTTATATATACACAAAAAAAAAAATATTAATATTTGAAGTTGAATATCTTTCCATTGTTTTTTTTTTACCATATACTTTTTTATTAAATTTTTATTGTATTTTTTATTTCATATTTATTTTCTATTTTTATATATATACACCTAAAAAATATTTAAATGTATATATACATCGATATAAAAATATATAAAACTTGTACACTATCTAAGTCCTATTGTTTTATTAAAGGCCGTCACCGCCTAAAAAATCTCGGTGAAGCATTCGGTACGTAACTAACTTCATCCCCTAATTAAAATTAACTAAAACCATGTTAACAAATTGTGTTTTCTTATATAGATAATTCAAACTAAATTTCAATCACAATTACACTCACAAGCAAGTGCAAACAACCATTAACTTCAAATTTCGTTTTTTACAAAATACAAGATTGCGTAACTATTGAACTACATACCAAATACAAAATATTAATTTAAAATTAAATTTCTCAATCTTATCACTACTAGAAAATTGCATTTTAGCTGCCATTATTAGCGTCGGCGTCCAACTCCGACGCTAACCGACGCTAAGACACCAAATTTCATTTTTCAATTTTATTGACGATTAGCGTTGGAGTAGCCAACGCTACGTAAAATAAAACAGACGCTAGTTCATTAATTTAATTGTATAATTTTTATTTTAATATGTAGCGTCGGATGAGCCGACGCTAGAGTATTTTTTAATTTTTTAATATTATTTATAAAATCAGATCGTAAAATTAAAATGTTTGGGTTTTAAAAGAACCATTCTCTCTGAATCTCTAAGTTTTGAGTTCTTCTCTAAATCCCTAAGTGTTGAACCCTTCATACATACATTGAACCCTTCTCTCACAAAACAAAGAAATAAATAAGGAAATACCTTTGGATAAATATTTAAGTCGCAACACAACGACAATTAAGTCAACATAATTTACAAGCAGCGGAATCGTTTTTGAAATACGAATCCAAAGTATTTACACATCAAAAAGTGGTACATGGAACCCATCGAAAATAAAATGTCATGCTGACAATATTGGTATAGGTACAGTCTTCCAATTTAAAATAAACATAATCCAAAAGAAAGACATCTAGTCCCTATACGTCAACCTAATCTGATCATTCTACAAAAAACTATACATCCTGAGTGATCTTCACGCGCCCCGCAAGATCCTCCTAACATAGCTCCAGTCAGGTGTTTCCAACTACATTCCCATCCACAAGGTACGGACCGGTAGGATGGTCCTGGTTCTCATCTTAGGGAAAAACCCAGATTTCCACAATAGTTGTAAAGGGTCACCAACCGAAGTTAACAATTAACACATAACATTCAAGTTTTTAAATGCACAAAATAACCTTTCAACTTAGCATGCACCTTAAAAGAGTTTCCATATGCTAAACAATCATATAATACTTGCCAAGTAAAAATGAAATCAAAAATAAGGTTTTAATCAATCAAGTAATAAATCAACTGACCAGTCAATTGATGAATCAATTGGGCAATCGATTGTCTGACTCAGAATAAAAGTTTTTACTAAGTAAATCAATTGGGAAATCGATTTCTTAAAGATTTATAGTGAAACCTGTATTCTGAGTTTAAATCAATCGATTGGACAATCGATTTGCACATCCATTGAGAAATCAATTTTGTGATTCACAGAACAAAGATTTTACTGATTTAATCGATTGGAAAATCGATTTTGTGATTCACAGAACAAAGATTTTGTTGATCTAATCGATTGGGAAATCGATTTTCTTAAATGGTTTTATCAAATCTGTGTCATGTGATTAAGTAAATCGATTAAACAATCGATTGAAATAAATAGATGAGCCACTGTAACAAGCCAAATCAATTGGCAAATCGATTTTGATAAATAGTTGAGCTACTGTAATAAGACAAATCGATTGGAAAATCGATTTTGATAACTAGCTGAGCTACTGTAACAAGCCAAATCGATTGACAAATCGATTTGTTCAATATATTTTCAAGTTTCAAGAAAACAAGAAACGTACTAATCGATTAGGCAGTCGATTAAGTTGGTATTACATTTTAACATAATCGATTGGGAAATCGATTTTTCTAAAGTTTTTCTAAAACTACATAAACTGAATCAATCACAATTACACACAATTCCAAAACATAACACTTCGCAATTATAACACAATCACCACGACATCTTGAGTTTCGAAATAGTTTTGCAATCAACCACACTATCACACCATTCCAAAACATTCACACTTGGAAATTATAACCCAATTACCACGACAACTTATGTTCGAAATGGTTTTGCAATCAATCACACTCACACACAATTCCAAAACATAACACTTAGCAATTATAGCACAATCACCACGACAACTTGAGTTCAAACACCCATTCATAATCTTGAATCAAACACGACTCATGTGCCAAGCACCCTAATGCAATGCATATATGCCAAAATGCATGGACTCGGAATTCCAAACCAAAACCCTCCTCGAAGGGCCGTAAATCATAATTGTACCGCCAATCACAGGCCGAAGTACTAAATTACCAAGGTACCACCTATCACGAGTCTGCACGATTTACTAAAAAGCGTAAATTGTAAACGTACCGCCTATCACAGGCCGAAGTACTATTTATCGAGGTGCCACCTATCACGGGTCAGCACGATTTACTAAAAAGAAACGTAAACCGTAAATGTACCGCCTATCACAGGCCGAAGTACTATTTACCGAGGTACCACCTATCACAGGGCTGCACGATTTACTAAAAAGAAACGTAAACCGTAAATGTACCGCCTATCACAGGCCGAAGTACTATTTACCGAGGTGCCACCTATCACGGGTCTGCATGATTTACCAAAAATGAAATGCATGAGCATACTCTGACTCTATCCACGACAATCGTTAAGTAAATGCAGATATTAAAAGATTCTCCATTTTTAATACTCATTTAACTCTAACAATTTTCACGACAATCATTAAGTAAACAAAGATATTAAAAGATTCCCCATTTTTAATACTCGTTTAACTCTAACGACTTTCGAATTCCCCACAGAGCATACTCAGACATATTCTCAAATTCAATCCACAATTCACACCAAATCACATCAATTCATTATTCCACAAAATCCACACAAACACATCTCAAAATTTATAAGTATTAATTATGAACACGTCAAATGCGACAAACACAAATCATCACAACCCACCACTCAAACACATCAAATTTCATTTCCTCAAATCATACATAAATAAGTTAAATTCATTTTCCACGAAACGCTCATCCATATCACCAAAACCCAACATTAGAATTTCACCCATAAAAGTATTAAATTCATTTTCTCCAAATCAACACTTCAACCCTAACAAAATTCTTTTCCACACAACCAAAGATAAGTCCCTAAATGCAAACTAAAAGTTTGGAAGGAGCTCTTACCTTAACGTTAGCTTTAACGTGCGATTACGGTACCGCGAATAAATCCGGTAAAATCTCCGCTCGCGACGTTGCTTCCAAAGTTAGTTCTACAGCACTGTAGCGTGGATGTGAGCAACTTTCCCTTCTATATCTTCGCGAAACGAAGCTTAGATCTAGAAGAAATATGGAGGTTTGCGTTTGACGGTTTGAAAATCCCTAACACCGTTTTTCTTCGTTTTCAAATCAAAGAGGAAAAATGAAGTTGAGAAATTAATTGCTTTCTCACCCACCAAGCCTTGGGTTTCTTTTCTTGAAGCAAAAGAAGAAGAAGTAACGAGGAGGAAGAGTGAGGTTACACGAGGCAGAGAGGGAGGAAAACGTTTTCTTTCCTTTTTTTCTGTTTTCTTTTCCTTTTCCTTTCTTCTATTTTCTTTTCTTTCTATTTCCTTTCCTTTTCTTTCCTTTTTATTTCCTTTTCTTTTCCCTCCAAACAAATATATATAATTATATACATATTAATTATAACTTAACAAATATCTCAAAATATCTACATATTTATTAAAATTACCATTTCACCCATAACCTCTCCAAACCACTTTTTGTTAAAAATATCTACTATCGTCGCAACTCAATTGACAGACACAATTTTTAGCAACTCGAGATATTTTTAACAAAACTCCCCAGAATTAAATTCTTCGTAAAAGATTCACCGCAGTTAATTTAATTTATTTATCGACGAGTAGTTTTAATCGAGCATCAAAATATCTTGTTGGTCATTTAAACTCCCAAAATGTTAATAACTTTGGCTAAAAAGCCTCCGAGTTCAATACCAAAATACACTAAAATACATAAAGTATAATTTAAAATTATGGGTCTTACATAGAACATGATCATTCCCAACAACCACCCGTTTCCCTCTTTTGGGTCCTACACATTAGTTTTGATAAATAGATATATATCATTAGATGAGATTGCTCCATATTAAATTCATGGACAAACATGACTTTTTAAGTAACTTTTAATTATGATCACTGATGTGTGTGTATGTGTATTCGAAAGGTACACACTTGATTTTCAATTGTAGTCTGCAATCTCAATAACAATTATAATATAATTGTTTTAGAGTTTTTTACAACGATATCATAACTTCAATTGTGGCTAATATTAAACACATTTGTTTGCATTTTACTGCACTGAGAGACACATAGTTGCCTCACCACTACAGGTGTCACAGGACTCAAAAAACTACTCCGCAAGTCCAAGTCTGCTGCTCGAGAAGCTGTGTCCACATAGGCAGCTCCCAGCCTATAAATTTGAATCCATAACAATGAGGATGATAGCCTCACTATAAAACCAACAATTTGCGTATCCAGGGTAAGTTTCACAGAAAATATGAAAAATGTTGCATAATCTTGGGAAGAAATATTCCTGCAAACACACATAAGGATTTTCATCAAATATGATGCATAATTCTGGTGCATTTATGGTTCATTTGTGGTTCATTTCTGGTGCATTTCTGCATTTCTGGTTCATTTCGGTATTTATGGTGCATTTCTGCATTTCTGGTTCATTTTTTTGCTTGGTTCTGTAAATTGTTGCTTTCTAACTATCCCAAATGCATTGATGCAGAACCTGGTACCTTGTATCCTGGTGAATTTCGATAAACAACAAATCGTAGTTTGGAGGGGGAAGGATTATAAGCACTTGAAAGGTATGGATGTTGTTAATTTAATTATACTTTGTTATTAATATGGATGTTGTTGAGTTTGTTTGTTGGTGTACATGCTGAATTTGCCTAACTATACTTTGTTTAAATTGCTCTTATACTAAAATCTGATGTTCAATGCAAGTTTGGAAAACCTCCCTATACTTTGTTTAAATTGTGCTAATACAAGAATCAAAATCTAAGCATGCACTCCATGTTTTTGGTGGAAGCATACACTACTAATCTTAACTTATAGATATATACTTAAATATTTGGGTTTGGCCGAATAAGATTTGCTAGTTACATAAATGAATATCCACTCCTCAATATTTATTCAAATGTATAAAAAGTAACATCAAATTAAATTTATTGATAAATTCATTAATCCTACTTTTTTACTATTAGATAAAAAAAAAATCACTATTAAATTTAGTAAAAATCGACCATTTTTGGGATATTAAATTCAATAAAGAGCTAAGAATTTTTAAAGCAGAAAGAACATCGACCAAATGAATAAGTATTATCATACCTTAGCTCAAATAAAGCCACCAATAATTGTTTTAAGTTTCCATAAAATGTAGAGGAGATTCTAAAGGAATTGCAAAATAGGGTCAAGAAAGTTTTTATTACTTGATTATTATAAGCTTGATTGGTGCAATTAGAAGTATTCGAAGCATGATTCATGATTCATTTGTATGTTTTAATTTTCTCTTATTTTTTTTAATGAAAATACGTGTTCAATTTTATTTTTGTTGATTTTTTTGGATATTATTTTTTTAAGAAAATAAGAAATGGATGGTTCACATGACTAAATAAAATTAACGAGTAGATAGATAACTTAGTACCAGTCAAAAAAATTAAAAAAATATTTTAGTTTTTGAAATTGTAATAATTATTTAATTAATTAATTAAATTAAAGAAAAATTTTAATTTATCCATTTGAAGCAATGTTAGGTGGTCCAGTACATTACCGGTGGATGTATCCATTTGAAAGGTAACTTTGGTGGTTGATTTTTTAACAGATTACTAGGTTTAATATAACTTACTTAATATACATTTAATGATTAAATGTTCAGATGTATGGGAGTCTCAAAGCGGGCAGTGACAAACAAGACTAGGGTTGAAGGCTCCATATGCGCTGACTATATACAACGCGAGACAACTTATTTTTGTTCTCATTATTTCGAGTCATTCAATTTGTTGCCGACCACAAATTTAAGTAATAATCATCATTTAGAATGGGATGATCTCCAACCTTCACTATCCATCTTGCTGAAACGAGGTTGACCTAGTGGGAAGTCTGGAACACATTATCTAACAGATAACGAATGGAAATCTGCTCAAGTACACATGTTGATTAATTGTGATGAAATTAAACCATATCTTGAGTAAGTGTTCATCATAATGCGTGGAAAATTATATTGATGCAAACCATAATACGTATTTACTTATGAACTATGTGATTGTTGACAACTTATTCTTGGAGAATCACTCAATCAATGAAGAAGACTCATCTAGACGTATACATGCAGAGTTTCCCATATGGCTGAAAGCATATGTAAATAACGAGGCAAATGAAGTGACCAACAAAGACATAATAGCACTATCTTGTGGTCCTTCATCAATGGCAATATCTTGGAACATTTACTTTGTTAACGAGTACACGTTTCACACTAAGGCCTACAACATTAATAAAAAGACAATCAATAGTGGGGGTGCATGTAAGGGGTCTTACTGAAGGAGGAGAAGATGATTATTATGGCACGATCAACTATATCATAGAACTAGATTACTTTGATCTGAAGGACAAGGCTGCATTATTTTATTGTGAATGGTTTGACCCAACAAAATAGGGGTACAAAGATTCATCCACAATATCAAATTGTTGATATTAAGAGGGATAAACATTATCGTCTTTATGATCCTTTCATCTTGGTGCAAAAAGCAAGACAAGTGTATTATATCCCCTATCTAGAAATGTGTAGAGATAAGCGTGGATGGTGTGTGGCAATTACCACAAAACCAAGGGGTCACGTGGAGATTGACAACACAGAGGATGAAATGCCTTATCAGTCTGATGGGATGTCACATGTTCTACCAATTGCAGAAATAGAACCAATATCTTGTTAACGTGACAACTCACAAGTAGATGTGTTCGAAGAGATTTTTGATTGAAGATTGTAGTGAAGGGAGAAAGGATAGTGATCGAACATATTACAATAATATTTTGTATTGCATAATATTAGAGTTTATTTTATGTATTTTGTATTACATTATGTATTTTGTACTTAAGCAACTTGTTGATTCTGATAAATTGTTTATGTATTATGTATTTTGTGATCGAATATATTACAACTTGTTGTTTTGTATTATGTATTTTGATAAATTGTCTACTTAAGCAACTTCTATTTTGATAAATTGTATTATGTGTTTTGTATTGCACTGTTCATTTTGTATTTACGTGATATTTTTTATTTACTCTTTTTTACTTTATGACAACAGATGACTAACAAAGGTGGCGGTGATAAAGGAAAGGCCCATCCTACTAGGGGTAAACCAAAGATGTTGCGACCAGGTAAACTTAATGAGCAGCGGGATATCATACGTCGCAACTTGTCTACCACTAGGCCACTTCATTGTCCATCTCCAGCCCCGTCTCAGCCTCCAACATCAACTAAGATTGTAGCACCTGCTGATACTATAACACCACCATCCCACTCGACACCATCTCCCATCCATGCCTCAACCCCTGAGGTATTTGTCTTTATGTCGACTCTAGATTTAAGTATTCATACCATGGGTGCCTCTTCACAACATTCCCCACATGAGGCTTTGGTAGAGAAGAATGTGGAACAAACTTCCGATGGTCATGAGGATAGGGTGGAAATTGGGGACCCCAACCAAGATGATGAGGAGATCGGTCAAGGGAATGTTCCTCCTATCGTGCCTGTAGAGATGATAATGGAAAAGTTATTATACAACCTTATGGCAAAGGGTAAGTTACAACAATTGTTTATTTTCTTAATATTAGAAGCATAAGTATAGACACTTTTAATACTTTATTTTTTTCAATATATTAATGCAGACTCACTCCTAGCAACGCAGTTCCATATGCCATTAGGTGTTCCATACAAAAACAATTTCGTGAGCCTATCTATGGTTGGAGTGCAACTACTGACATAATTAGACAAGATTGGTTTAAAAAGTTTACGGTAAGCCTTTGAATATAATTATATGTTCAATTCATTTTTCTAGCATATATAGGGAGAATTGTGTAATATGTTTTGTTGATAGTAGTTAGTATATATATACTTTTTGTTATTCCCAAGAGAAGATATCGTGGGATCCTTGTCATAATGATATTGTGAAACGTCTGTTTGAACAAAAGGCCGCTAAAAGACTATCAGATATGCTTACAAAGGTGGGGAAAAAGGGGGACTCGACCTAGTTGGATAGGTGAGGAAGCTTGGACTGGTCTTCAAGCATATTGGGAAGGTACATCATTCAAGAACATCTCCAACCAAAATAAGACCAATCGAGCTTCAACAAGAGGTGGGGCTGTCCACACCTCAGGCCGCAAGGCTCATATTGATGTTGTGATTGAGCTCGTATGTATTAAATTTACATTTACTTAAAATTAATACAATTTAATGTTATGATTTCAAATTTTGAGTTGTGATCCAATAATCTTGATTTTATTTGTAGAGCAATAACCTTCAAAGAGATTTACTTCCAGATGAGTTATTTTTGACAACCGATAAGAGAAAAAATGGCGCTTGGGTTGATAGTCGCGCATAATCTACCTATGTATGTTCTTTATTTATGTAAATTCTTTATGCAAATTCTTTATATTACAAATCAACCAAAAAATAATATGATGTTATTTATACCTAGAAGAGCAATCCCTTTATTATACAATTGTTTGTTTAATTTATTTTAGAAATTTGATCATATATTACGTTATTAATTTATTCTATTTATAAAGAAATATTTAAAAAAAAAAATTGGAGGAAGTACAAACACAAATTGGCGAAACAAGTGAAGAAAGTGGTAAAGAGGTAGATGGAGGGACAATACTTAAGTTATGGACTGAATCTGCGGGGGATTGCACTCATGGTCGAGTTTATGGTACGGGAGACTTGTCCATTAACGTTCGACAGGGGTGTGTATCGCTTACACAACATTCCCAGAATCCTTCTAATTCTATGACTGGGATGTCTTTAGAAGCGGAGAGGGCAACTAGAATTAGAGCTGAACAAATTGCTCAGGATGTAGTGGCCCAAGCTCAAGTGGCTACCAAGGTCGCCTAAGAGGCTAGGGAGCGTTCAAAGAAGTTAGAGAAGGATTATAATGCATTAAAGCAATTTTTTGGAGATAAAATTGACGCTCTGCACCGTCAATCAGCTGGTGGATCATCTATTGCGAGTCATCCTCCATCGCATCCTCATTACGATCATAATTTGGATGACGTGTCGCTGGACGAACCTTAATGTCATAGTTATGCTTACTTTTTGTAGTAATTGGTTGACAATTATGTATTAAGTAACTTTATTAAAGTTGTTATTCGATACTATTTGTTATTTTGTAGTTTCAAAACACATGATATTTTGTTATGTTATTTAATACTCTGCTGCATTTGTTATATTGTCAATGAATGACTTTTAATGTTTATTAGCAATCAATTATATTATTAAAAAAAATTAAATTAAGCAGGGACTATAAAATTTAAAATAAAAAATTAAATAAATTTGAACTTAGCGTCGGCTTATCCGACGCAACTTTATAAATATAGTTGACTTTTAATTTGACGTTTGCGTTGGTTAGCCGACGCTACAAATTTGTTGACTATTGTTTGTTGACCTTAGCGTCTGCCATCCGACGCAACTATGTTTCTCTAGTTGACGTGGCAAATGGCATTTTTAGCGTCGGATGTTTCAATTTTACACATAGCGTTGGCCCAGCCGACGCTAATATAGCATCAGATGGTATTTGTCTGACGCTAATAATTAGCTTCAATTACTTTAGCCTAGGCCCGACCCAGACGTTAATCCGACGCTAAATCGACGTTAGCGTCGGCTTTGGGCCGACGCGAAATCCTGTTTTTCTAGTAGTAGGTGTATGTATATATTTAAATATAAAATATAACAATTTATTAAAAAATTTATTAAAAAAAAAAAAGTACTAGAAGAACAAGAACAACAAATAAAAGAAATTCAACTTCAAATATTGACCTTTTTTAGGTGTACATATGCATAAATAGGTATTTTTTTTCTCGTTTTCTTAACTTTACTCTTCAATAAGTGTCTGTATAAATATATATCTCTTTTTCTTAATCTTATTCTTCAATAAGTATCTCGTGAAATATAATAAATAAAGATAAAAGAAGAAAAATATGAAATAGTTCAATTGTTCTCTCTCATTCAACTCTAAAGATGTCTCTATTTCAATCTTTATTTTCCTTTTTAGGTATTTCTAATGTTGTCTTGAATTACTCTTTTGTGGTTGATTTCAAATTTTCTTGAATTGTAACTTCTAACTATATATTCATTTCAATGTGTATGTTGAATTCGACAAGAACACATTTTTTTTTAATTATTTATTTATATTTTTGAGTTGACATTTATATTTCTATGAAAAAGGAAGTAACACAAATTTAACAATAGAACTTGAACGCCAATATATTATTTGAAATAAATATTTCTTCTAGTTCCTACTCCAATCAAATAGAAATAGTTTATCATGCTACAATTTGAAACAAAGGAAAAAAACTAATAATTTAGAATACAAATATTTATCTATATGTGATCTAAATTAAAAAATATATTAACACAAGAAAAGGAGATGAATAAATTAGAAACTAAAAACACATACTTAAATATATTATGACTAGTGACAAGAGCTAGTCACATTCAAAGTGAAAAAAACCAATTGTTTTGTTTTGTTGATAGTAAGATTTTATATTAGTAGAGTTTCAATATGATTTTAAGAGACATTTTTAGTGAAGAGCAATGTTCAATACCATTCTTATTATAAATATAGTCATTATTTTGGTTGAGTATAATCACCACATATATCAAGATTTTGTCGAAAATTGAAAAAATAATTGAAATTAGAGTTATATGTATTAATTTTTTTTTATACAACACTTTTAGTATATGTGGTTTATACATATAAATGTATAAAATAGAGAAATAAATATGAAATAAAAAAATAAGCTAGAGAAGACAAAACTCAACTTCAAATATTCTCACTTTTTAAGTGTATATATTTAAACACCTATCTCTCACTTTTTCTCTCAATTTCACCCAACAATTGCATGTTTGTTATTTCAATCTATATCCCACTTTTATGGTATTTCTACTATTGTCTTGAATTTATTCTTGTATGACTCATTGATTTCAAATTTTATTGAATTATTGTTTTTAACTGTATCTCTATTTCTAAGGGTATCTATGAATGTTTAATTCAGCGAGGATACAATTATTTTTAATTTTTTTTACGCAATATATTGTTAGAAATTATGGCCTCTATTATTAAAAAATTATATGAAATGACTTCACTAGTTTTACAAGATTATTACCCAAGTTAACAATGACAGTTTCAAGAAATTATTCAGAAACAAAGATTCACAAATACAAACATTCAAGAACAAACATTCATAGCAATATCAATATAAAGAGAAAAGATAAAGGAAATCGTGCACCAGGAATTTTATACTGGTTCGGCTATCAGTTTGATAGCCTACATCCAGTCCTGAAATCAACAATGATTTCATCCTTTCACTAGAATTGACTTGAGTACTTTTTACAGACTTTCCAGCTTACTCACAGCCTATCCATCCAACTCAACGTCACTTCTATTACAACACCAACTTATCCCTAAGAGCTACTCGCCAAACCCTCACGAGATCAAGTTGAGACTTCTTCTTGATGAACACAAGCACCAACAAAGATAGCCACCAGTTTACACCACTGGATTTTCCAAAAACTTCTATACAGATAGTTGTTCTTACAACAGAAATAAAAGAAGACTAAGAAGAATGACTCAATCACAAATGAACATCTCACATAGAATTTGCCAATGTACTTTAGTGAGATATGACAATCTTTTTCCAAGTGTATTTCAGTATTGAGTTTATGAGAAAAAAAATGATTGTTATGATTCAAGTGTTATGTGAAATTTGTGATTGAATCAATTTATATATTTTCAGAAAAACATCAGATAAATCGATTTCCCAATCTATTTTATTAAAGTGTAATTTCAGCTTAATCGATTGTCTAATCGATTATCGCGTTTCTTGTTTTTCTTGAATCTTGAAAATAGAAGAACTAATCGATTTGCTAATCGATTCCTTTAATGCATAAATCAGAAATTGATACTAAGTTTATATCAGAATCGATTGAATAATCGATTATAGGTGTTTTGTTCAAACAACGAGATCAAAACAATCGATTACTTAGTCGATTCCTTTAATGCATATATATACTCAGTTTGTATCAGAATTGATTCACTAATCGATTATACTTGTTTTGTTCCAACAACAAGATCAAAACAATCGATTACTCACTCGACTCTTTTATTAACATAATCGATTTGGCAATGGGATAAATTCTCCGTGTAACTCAGACATTTACTTCAATCGTTTCGTCAATCGACTTGGCTGGTCACAGTGACTAAGATGTTTTACTCCAATCGATTTACCAATCGATTTGGTTGATCAAAGTGACTCAGCTGTTTTTCTCCAATCAATTTGGCTTGTTACAGTGACTTAGCTGTTTAGTTAAAGTCGATGTGCCAATCGATTATGCAATATGTTTCCGATAAATGATTAACCAGTTCATTCTTTCAATCGATTACCTAATCGATTAGTGCAAAACTTGCAACTTAAGAAACTTATTTCAATTGATTGTCCAATCGATTTAGTTGATCACAGAACCCATGTCTGATGAAAAAGTATTTGTGTAATCGACTTGTCAATCGATTAACTCAGTACGAGCTTGGTTCTGTGAATCACAAAATCGATTACTCAATTTATGTGTAAATCGATTGTCCAATTGATTTGTCAAAACCCGGAACACAGGTTTTAATGAAAACCTTTAAGTAATCGATTTCCCAATCGATTTACTTGATAAAAACTTTTATTCTGAGTCAGATAATCGATTGCCCAATTAATTCATCAATTGACTTATCAGTTGATTTATTGCTTGATTGATTAAAACTTATTTTATGATTTCATTGGCATATATTATGTGAGAAATCATTATGATTAAGTCTACCTAATGGACACTATTAACACTAGACACATTTATACATAATTCTTCAAGCTGGTAGTATATCATCCGTCTTTGAGTGATTGCTTGACTTCTATGTTTTGTCCAAATGTGTAGTGTTTGTTCATTGCCTGAAATGTTTCTCAATTCAAACCATTAGATCAATCAAATATTGCATATACATTGTATGTTTGGACATTATATCAAAATCATTATCAAGGAAGCATATGTCAAGTATTCTCCCCCTATATCAAAGTCATGATCAGGGAGTCATATGTCTTACATATATCACAATTAGACTCAATAAAAAATACAACAGAACAACTATAAATTGGTCTTTTTAGGTAGAATTCAAACTAAAAAAAATAGAGTAACTAAATTGGTTTTCAAATCAGAGACTCTTAAGATGAACGGTTTATTTGAATGCATTTTTCGTATATGGAACAATAAAATAAAAAATAAAATTATATTTTTAATTTTTTATCTAATTTAATTGTAATATTTAAATCCTTTAGTTTTTTGACAATGGTTCTACGGTAGTCCTTTTATTTTCCTAGCAAATTTAATGTAAACATATTTATTCTGAATTTTAATAGAACTTTTCAATTTTCTATGATTGTTAATTTGG
>JBBPBR010000008.1:42615851-42641420 GCA_037974775.1 Cicer pinnatifidum | reverse complement strand
AAACATAAAAACAAAAGACTTCTAATTTTGAATAAAAGTATTTACTTATATATCATCTAAATTAGAAAAATATGTTATCACATCAAGAAGCGATGAATAAATTAGAGACACATGCTATAGTCAAAGTAAAGAAACAAACAATTATTTTATTTGGTAGATAGTAAAGTTTCGAATCAAAATTTCAATAAGATATTTTATGAGACATTTTTAGTGAAAAGAAATAGTCTTTTATGTTATAAGATATTTTCAAGTGTACAATATCCTTATCGTAAATAAATAGATAGGTGTATGATTTTGATTAATTAATCAACATAAATATCAATTAAAATAATGATTATCCTACAAATTGAGAGTCAAATATATTTTTGGAGTTTTTTGTTTTTGTCTTTAGTTGGCAAGAGTATGATGGCTATAGCTTCGCATAGATTTTTTTGGCGGTGTGCAATTTTTTAATCACGTGTAATTTCTAATCAATGAACGATATAAATTAGGGTTATATATTAAGTTTTATTTCTAATATATGAACGGTAGAAATTAGGGTTATGCATTAAGTTTTATATTTTTGTATATGACAAAATAATATGTATGGTGTCTATATATTAACGTATAAAATACAAAAATAAATATAATATAAAAATACAATAATAAAGAATACAAATATCTTGACTTTTTAAGTGTATATATATAAATATATATATCTCTCTCTATCTCTTTCTCTCAGTTCACTGATCAAATATTTCTCTCATAATAAAATCCTTACTTCATTCTTCACCAAATCTCTAGTAACAAATAATGAACACGAGGAAAAAATAAAAAACACGCTACCATAGTTCAGTTGTTTCCTCTCATTCAGCTCAACAACCTCCTTCCATTTACGTCCGCGATTTCAATATTTATCTTCCTTATTTGATATTTCTAAGACTGCCTTGAATTTATTCTTTTATGATTTATTGATTTCAAGCTTTCTTGAATTATTGTTTCCAACTATATCCCCATTTTTAAGGGTATGTATGAATGTTTAATTCAATAAAGATACACTTTTTTGTATTATTTTTACATTGTATATCACAATTAAACTCAATAAAAATACAATAGAACAACTATAAATAGGTCTTCTTAGTTGTTCTCTCTTTTATGATTGATTGATTTCAATTTTTCTTGAATTATGATTTCTATCTATATCCCTATTTCTAAGTATATATATGAATCTTTAATTTTCCTAGGGAATAATTTTTATTGAGTTATTGTTTGATTTTTAGTCTTATTTTTTTGTTGTAATAGTTTCCATATAGGTCAGATTCTGTTATGCACGAATAAGATTTAGAAATTGATTATGTGAAAATGTTTTGAAGTTATGTAACTAATGCCTGCAAAATTCAATTGGTTATATAAATATTTTATTATTTGAGAAGTTTAGGTTCCTCAAAAAATTTTATAATGAGTAAGAAAAAAATAATTTAGCAATTCAAATATTAAATGCATTTTTTATGTTGTTTTATTTGATTCTCTCTTATAAATGGTACTAAAGCGGATTTATTAATGATTGATTTGAAAAATCAAAAAAGAATTTTATTGTTTAGATTTGTGAAAGCAAAGATATGCATGTTTCTCTATTCTCTACTATCTTATATTATGTGTTAAAAATCATCAAACTTTGTCAACTTTAGGCATATTGAAAGCCATGAGTTGCATTTCAAATATAGATGATGACCAGAAAATAGTCAAGTGCAATAGATATGATCGCGAAACGGTTAAGCATAGTCAATCATTAGTATCCCAAGAAGAGATTGATAATGGAGATAACACCAAAGAAGGAGGAAGAGATGATAGTTTAAAGAAAGGTCTTCCAAAAGTATCGAGAGGGAAATTGGAGTACAATCCATAAAATTTTTGGACTTGCTCGGTGTGGGAAAAGTTGTCGTTTGCGATGGACAAATCATTTGAGACCAGATCTGAGAAAATGTGCATTTACCGTGGAAGAAGAAAACTTAATTGTTGAGCTCCACTCAATATTGGGAAATAAATGGGCTCAAATTTCTCAAAAGGTTTGTAGTAACTTAAGTTTTCCATATTTTTGTTTTCTCTTATATTTAATTTTGCTTTATGTTGTTTCGTACAAAGAAGTTCAATAAATAAATAAGTTATCAGTTCAAAAAATGTAGGTCATTCTTTCCACTAAGTTCCATATAAAATCTTTAATAGGATTGTCAATTATGATTGTGTTAAGGAAACATGTTTAATGCAAATATTTAGATAAAAACATTGTTGATTCCTAGTTTTGGTTCAGTTGTCAGGCCGTACAAATAATGAGATAAAAAACTATTGGCACACAAGGATTAAGAGATTGAAAAAAGCTGGCTTACCAACCTATCCCGAAGAAGTAGAGCAAAGGGCAAAAAAGATAAGTCAATAACACGTCGACATAATAGCCAACCAACACCGTGATGATGCTTCACAAACAATAAACTTTGATATACTTGACGTGGTATATGAATGTTTTAAAGTTCATCCAGATGTAATTCTTCTACCACCATCTTCTTTGTGGAAATGATAATTACTCTATGTTGTCTCCTCCATGTGATCCATGCACCATCAATAAGTTTAATGGTCCTCCGAGTGATCCATGAACCATCAATCAGTTTAATGGATATAATAACCTTACTATAGATAATCATGGCTTATTAAACGACAATATTTCTTCTTCTGAACCGATATACGATGGGTCTACTACATATGAGCTTCCTTCATTCCAATGTTTACATACTTGACAATGTAATTTGAACACACCTGCGTCCCAACTTCCTCCACACGAGTCTGTTGACACACATATTCAAATACCTAGACCTACGTCCCAACTTCATCCACACAAGTTTGTCGACAAATTGATTCAAATACCTCCAATTGAAGAACCTAATAAGTCAATTATGTTTTATCCAAATAAAGGTGGTTTACTCAATACAAGATCATTCCACAATGGCTCAAATTTCCAAGAGAGAATAGAACAAACAACCCATGATGAAGTATTCAAAGGCTCAAATGTACAAGAGAGAATAAAACAAACAACACATGATGAACCATTCAAGATTTCAACTTACAATAATATTTGTGCAGAATGGGATAAACTAGATGGACAGAGGTATAACCCATTTGATGGGTATTTTGCAACAATTCGGTATCATCCATATGTTTTTCCTGACTCCAATATAATACCGAGGAAAAAGGAATAATATAGAGTATCATCCATCATATCAACATTGTATTAATCAAATTAATTTAATCATTTCACATATAATACTTTGATGAACGAAAATTTGAATAATACCAAGTATATTTGATCAATATGTTGTTCTAAAAGACGCTTTTAGGTGCCCTTCTTAGTAAAGAATATTGTTAATTAGCACTTGTAAGTGTTTGATCTACTTATTATATATTGGTTAGCAAGTGTTTGATCAACTTATTATTGATTAACACTTCGTAATGTTTGATATTTCAATACCTTGATTATTGTGAAATTAGTGAATGAATTCTATCTCATGATGTTGTTTATTGGGAAAAATGATATTTGAAATTGTTCACGGTTAGGAACATCTTTAAAGGAACATCTTTAAAAAGTGTATTTGATTTTATGATTTTAAGGAGGTTCCTAGATGAGATTTATTACACTCGTTAATTCAATTTTAATGATTTTATAAGACTTCTAGTAAGGGCAAAAAACAATAAAATTTACGGGTCCATTTTTCCTATAAAAATATTAATTTTTTGAAATAATTTTACCTTTGTATCGATACAAACAATTATCATAGTTTATTGTAATTTTTTTATACCTCCTTATAAAGGATAATTTATTAAAATATCTTCTTTTATTTTAAAAATTGGTGCAGCATGAGGTCGCATATTGGGGATGCGGCCATTACACGGTCTTCAAAAAAAATTTCTCTTCTTTTTAACATTTAATTTAATAAATTAAAAATAATAAAATATTTTTAAAAAATACTATTAATGAAATCAAATAAAACAAATTAAATTAAAGAGAAAAAAATATGTTAAAATAAATAATGTGTTATATTATTTTAACAACTTTCTCCTATTTTTTAGATAAATTTATATTATTTTAACAACACCGTCCTATTTTGCACATAAATTAGCAACTTAATTCTATTTTATCAAACAAAATACATTAACAAGAACATTTATTAATAAAATTTTCTTTTAATATTATTATAATATTTATTATTATCATTATTATTATTATTAATATTATTATTTTGTTTTATTATAATAATAATAATTATTATTATTATTATTATTTTATTTATTAGATCAAGAGGAAAAATAGGAGTGAGTTGTTAATAAAATAAAAATAAGTTGCTAATATATCTACAAAATTGGAAAGAGTTGTTAACAAAATAAAATTAAGTTGATCAAATAATATAACATTTTATTTACTTTGACACATCTATTCAACCACATTAATTTTGATGTATGTTTCTTTCTTCTATTTAATGTATTTTTTTTGATGTTATTAATATAATTTACTATTTTTTAATTATAATTATATTTATTAATTTTTATTTATTAAATCTTGAGATAAATAGGAGGTGGTTGTTAAAAAAATATAATTAAGTTGCTAATTTAACTACAAAATAGGAGGGAGTGATTAAAATAATATAACACATTCTTTGTTTTGGCACATCTAATTAACCATATTTTTTTCTTGAATTTAATGTATTTTAGTTGATTTTATTAATAGTATTTTTAAAAAAAATATTTTTATTAATTTTAATTTATTAAATTAAATGTTAAAATGAAGAAAAAAATTGAAGACCGTGCACATGATCGCATCTCCGGAATTCGACCGCACCAAATTTTGCCTAAGGTAGTGAAAACCATATGTGACTCGTCCTTTTGTTTAAGGAACTCTACTCATGTACATATAAAATAGTCATCAATAATAACGATTTCATACCTTTTAACGCTAATAGAGGCAATTCTTACATGACCAAATAAATCGTTGTGCAAAAGTTCAAGTGGTTTAAAATTGGAAACATCATTCTACTTTGAAGCAAATGATGATTTTATTTGTTTCCCTTTCTAACATGCTTTAGAAATAACATTTGATTCATATTTCAAATTTGGAAAACCTCTAACAAGGTTGAGTCTTTTCAACTTTGATGTTAATTACAAGTTGGCATGTCCCAACCTTTTGTGTCAGATCAATTGTTCATCATTTATTGACATCAGATGCATTACTTCTTGTTTTTCTAAATATGATAAGTTTATTTTATAAATATTGCTATGTATATGGCTAGTAAATAGTATGGATCTATTTGTGTGACTAATTTCCTTACATGACTTTTGATCGAAGACAATAACATAATCAATATCACTTAATTGACTTATACTCAGTACATTTTTGCGTTAGTTCTTTTGTGAGTAAAATATTTTTAATAGAGGGAAGAGAACAATTATCAATTGTGCCACAATATATGATATTACCCTTATGCTTTCCTCCAAATTGTCATTCATTGAGAGTCAAGTGTTGGATCATACACTATTCTCTCGTCATGTATCATGGACATCCATCGTCAAGATGCCATGATTGGTGTTTCAATTTTTTTTTTTTTTAGGAAATCTTCAAGATAGATTATTTTGTTCTTAGGTAACCACATTTGTTTGGGTCTTTTTTTGATAGTTCTGACATGTGTGTTGTGTAAGACCCTGAATTTTCTAAACTCTAATTTATGCAACTTTCATGTATGTTGTGTTGAATTGCTTAAGCCTTTACCCCAATTTTAATTTTATGAATTCAGTACCAAAAATATTTTTTGTTAAAATTAGTAATATATTTAAAATATTTGAATATATATATATATATATATATTTGGAGAACCGATAAAAAATTATTTATTAGAGCATAATTTAATGAAGTTACGAAAAAAATTTATTACCGAATAAAATTTTAAAATGTCACTTGTTGCTGATAAATTTACCTGTCAATTGAGTTACGACGAGAGTAGATTTTTTTTATTAAATTAAATTGAGAAGTGAGAGATGTGACGTGTGTAAGAGTGATTAGATGATATAATGATGATTGTAGTAACATACCTAAATATTTAATTATAATATATTTATTTATTTATTTATTTATTTATTTTTGTTTGTTTGTAAGTTAAAAAAATAGGAAAAGGAACCAAACTTTTTAAGTAAACCAGCAAACCCATTTCTTTCGTTATGTTTCCTTCCAGCTTTCTTCTTCTTTTATTAGTCAAACAAAAAGAAATATAACATAAGTGTAGGTGAGTGATTTTTTGAGAGAGAAATCTTCATTTTGAGACAAATCTAAGAGAAATTAGGAGAAAGTCGTGGAATCAAAGTTTTTCATCTAGGTGTTGTAGCGCTGGTGGTAGCCTTGGATTGTAAGTTTCTTCTTCTCCCTCTTTTCCCTCTTAGGCCATATGCTTGTGTCTGTTTGTGGCGGAAGATTTTTTTTTTTTTTTAATACTCAAGAAGCTTGTTTAAAAGGAAGGATCAAAGAAATTTAGAGGAGTTAATTTACTAATGTTATAATATGTTTCAAGTTTTAATAATGATTCAAGTTATATGAGTGGAAATACAAACCTTTAGCTAGGTGTGTTCATGGAGTTTTGTAACAATAAATATTTTTTCCATGATTGTGTAATAGAAAAGGAATAACAATGGTAATAAAGATTTAAAGAAAAATAAAACTTCAATTTCTTTTTGTTAAAATTTTTGATATAGATATTAACAAATTAAAGTTTAATTTGATAAAGTTTCATCCTTTGAAAGTTTTGAGTAGAAAGTTTAAGTTCGAAATTAATGTGTTTGAGTTATGTAATGAGTTGTTTTCAAATAAATGAGTTTCAACTGAAGTTGAAATTTTATAAAAAAAATAAAAAATTATAGTTGTTAAAGTTGTGAAAAAAGTTCAAATTTTAACCAAGTTAAATAGTTTGAGCAAAAAGTTAGATTGAAATTAAAATGTTTAGAGTTTAAAATGTTACTCTTTTAATTACTCTTATACTGAGTTTAAAAACAAAAAGTTTAGAGTAATTTATTAACTCAAATTTTTGGTGCTTTAATAGTCGAGTGTGTGTATTAGTGATTTGGAAAATATTTATTTTATTTGGTTTTAACTAAATAATGTACATCTTTTGGTTTTAAAAGTTTGGTGTGTGAAAAAGATATAGTTTTGGAATTTTGTTGTGGCTGGATAAATTTTAGTTGTGAACAAATTGTTATAAATATTTATATTTATGTAGTTAACTCCTTGAGTCTCAAAAATGAATCAAGACCGTTCGCACTGAGTTAGCGCTAGGGAGAACTCTGATATATTAATACTGTTTGTGGTAATTAAAGAAAAATAATTTTTCTTATTTTATGCATTTCCAAGAATAATCTTTATGATTGATGATTAAGAATGTATAAATATGATTAACAAATTTTCGAACATCAGATTAAAGGAAAATTAGTGAATTGTGGTTTCAAGCTTGTATATGTATACTTTCAATTTTTAGAAAAGTTTGCATGATTTTAATCAAAGTTTCAAGTTTATTAATTAAAGGTTAAAATCTTGAGTAAATTTTTTTTTTTTTACAAAAAAAAAGAGTCAAAGTTTCAGGTATTGAAATACAAACTTTGTTGAAAAATATATATTTTGAAAAGGATGAAAATATTTCAAAGGGTTAGAACTTTGAAATTAGAAAAAATATTCATTGATATTTGTTTTGTGTGATTATGTTGTTATGAGGTAAATACTTCGATTGAACATTTACTCTTTAAAAAAATATAGTGGATCAAACATGTTGTAAATTCTTTTGGTAAAATATACTCTAAAGAGGTTAGGAGTAAGAAAAGATTTGTAAGGTAGTTAAAGTTTAAGCGATTAATTTGATTAAAGTCAAACACTATTTGATTGAAGTTATCGACACGAGCGAGATTTTTCGTTGTGTTTGATTGTGGTAGTGATAACAGTTGAAAAGCTATAACTAAGGTAAGGACTCATTCCAAATTTTTAGTTATCACATAGGGACCTTATATGTGTAATTGATGTATGATTCATGTGTGAATATGTAATGATTAATATTGATGTGATGATGCATTCTTGAGTGAAAATACATGTTGCTATATGTGTTGAAGTTTATTCAGGAGAATATGTCTTGAGTATGCTCTGTGAAAAGTATAAAAAAATATTAGTGTGTAATGAATATTAAAAGGGTGTCTTTTAATAGCTACATTTACATAATGATTGTTGTGAAAGAGTTAGAGTATGCTTATGCATTTCATAATTAGTGGTGATCGTGATGGGCCACAATGTTAGTGGTGGTCGTGATGGGCCACAATGTTAGTGGTGGTCGTGATGGGCACGAGATGGTGTCGTGAGTTGATTGGTCCATCTTATCATTACGATGATTTTTAGTCGTGTAGGTCTGTGATATACTGCACTCTGGTAAATCATGTTGATTTATGATAGGTGGAACCTCGATAATTAGTATTGATCTATGAGAGGCGGTACATTTATGATTTACGACCCTCGAGGAGGGGTTGGAAATTCTAGAATCATGTGCATTGCCATATCAGCATTACATTAAGGTATTTGACACACGAGTCATGTTCGTTATCATATCGTAATTGTTAAGTGTTATTGCTTGTCTTTATGACATAATGGTTAAATGTTAATTTTTAATTTCAGTTGATGACCATTTACATTATTGTGGAAATTGGGTTTTCCCTCAGATGATACTCGAGTTCGTTCAACTGACTTTTACCTTGATGACGGAAACGTCTTTAGATATCCCTGACCAGCATGTGCTGATTGCTTGAGCATACAACCCCATCTCAAGCAGGGCTACGTATACGGGGAGAGTGGTGAGGACAAGTAGGAAAGTTGGGGCAGTATTTCTCGTTGGAGGACCTAACTTCTGAGGAGATTGCTCCCTATATGGATGCTGAAGAGGAAGAAGTTATTTCGAGGAGAGATATTGTGTCAGAAGGAACTTGTGTTGCGTATGGAGGTCACACTTGTTATTGTAGTTGTTAGTGGATGATCAAATTAGTTTTTTGTTGTATAAGGCCTTAGTGTCTTTGTTTTGAAGGTTGTACATATTTCATTTTGGGATGATTGTACTTATGGCATAACTTGACTGATGACTTTTTGGTTGGTCCATGTTTCATTTTTTTGACGTGACCATGGGGGGATAGCATTCTTGGAGCAATACTTTTGTGCAGGTGTCTGTCAAGAATACCCCAGGGGTATGAGCGATGTTTGATAAATCTCATAGTCCTAGTGTATTTTCTATTTGTATACTGTAGACTATTAGCCCAAAAACTATTTTAGCTTTTTTGTATGTATGATGTAATTATTTATGACTCTTGTCGTTTTGTGTTATGACATAATATTTTATTAAGTTGTTTTTCTAAAAAAATGCATTCGCGCTGTTAAAAATTGAGGTGTTACATTGTGGTATTAGAGCTTTGGTTTGATTTTAGTTTGACCTGTAGGTTGGGAGTCGTTATCTAATCATGCGTCGAGGGTAAGTTGTTTGAGTTGTCATGACTTGTGTAATTGTTATGTGTTGATGAAGTCGAAAGTTATCTTTTGGAATTCTTCAAAGTGGTGTTATGATTTATTCTACATGTTGGTTTTGTAGGAAACAATGCCTCCAAGAAGGAACAACGCTGCAACAGTCAACGTCAATAGGGATGATCAAATGGCTGAAGCAATGAATAACATGGTTGCTTCTATTGCTGCACAGACAACTGCAAAGACTCTAGGATATATAGAGAAGAGGGAAAGAGAGATAATTGTTGTTAAGTCAAGGGGATTTGAAGATTTTTGTCATCAGAATCCTCCAAAGTTATGGGGCGATGAGTGTCTAGAAAAAGCCGACCATTGGATTCAAGAAGTGGAAAAGATCTTCAAAATGATTAATTGTTATGTAGGGGTGAATGTCAATTATGCTACGTATCTGCTACTAGGGGATGTGAAATATTAGTGGAGAAGTATAAAGCTTCTGATGGGATCAACTTATGAGGAGGTGAATTGGGAGTCGTTCAAAAGGAAGTTTTTAGACAAATACTTCCAAATGAGTACCAGGACTAAGTTGAGCGATGATTTTCTTAAATTGTATCAGGGAAATATGACAGTGGGTGAATATGTTGCTTAGTTTAAGTCATTGTCAAGATATTTTAGGTTTTCCGTGAAGAGGTTGATGAACAATTTATGTTTCAACATTTTCGAAATGACTAAAGTGTGGGATTCAAGACTCAATCCAGTCATTGGGAATTTAGCGTTTCCAAGTTTTAATGGAGAAAATTATAGAAGTTGAGGACATGAAGAACCAGAGGGCCAATAGAGGAGGGAACTTCAGTTCCGGGGGGCCTAGTCGGGTGAACCATCAGAACAACAAAGGAAAACAAGTTGTTAAGCCCTATAACCGACCACATAACAACAATAAGGGTCAGAGTCGCCCAATGACCCAGAACTTTGGGAGACAATTGGGACAATTAATTTGATGTTTCTGATGTGGGGAAGATGGACATTATGTTAATGCTTGTACGTCTATGAGTCTTCCATGCTACAACTGCTAGAAGGCAAGGCACATTGCAAGGGATTGCAAAACTCCAAAGGTGGTACCAATAGTGAATACAACTAGGGCTACTCATCCTACTACTAAAGGATGTGTTTATTTCATGGGTGTTGAAGCTGGAAATCAATCTAGTTGTTCGATCATATGAGACTTCGAGATTGCAAGTAACACTCTAACTGCACTTTTTGATTCGGGGGAAACTCATTCCTTCATTGCTATGGACTGTGTGAATCGTTTCAAGCTATCTATGTATTCCCTGCCTTTTGATTTGGTTGTTTCCAAACCTATTAAGACTTTGATCATAAATACTACATGTTTACACTGTCAAGTAACTATTCATAATAGAGATTTTCTGGATTAATTTGATTTTTTTACCTCTTCAATCACTCGAGGTCATTCTCGGTATGGATTGGATATCGTATCATTATGTAATCTAGGATTGTGCTTGCAAATTTGTTCTTTTCCCCGAGCGAGGAGTTGCTCGATATCTAGCTGCTAACAAACTTGGAGTGTCATAGAGAGAAGGAACTCAAGAGTTTATTTCATTAGCTAACGTGGAGGGAAAGATAAATGTGAGCATAGAATACGTGGTGCTTGTCATAGAGTACCTAGATGTATTTCCAATAGAAATTCCATGATTACCACCATTAAGAGATGTGGAGTTCGTCATTCATCTAGACCTAAGAGCCAAACCTATTTCGATTGCACCATATCGGATGTCGCCATTGGAATTGAATAAGCTCATTGTCCAAATTCAATATTTATTGCAGAAAGGATTTATTAGACCAAGTGTGTCACCATAGAGGACTCCAATATTGTTAGTTAAGAAGAAGGATGGAAGCTCGCGCTTATGTGTGGATTATAGGAAACTTAATAAGCTAACTATTAAGAATCATTATCCTATACAACATATCGATGATTTAATGGATCAATTGAGAGCAGTCGCAATGTTTTCAAATATTGAGTTGAAGTTAGGTTACCATCAGATTCGAGTAAGAAAAGGAGATATTTAGAAAACTGTTTTCAGAACCCATTACGGACATCATGAATATCATGTTATGCCATTTGGAGTTACCAATGCACCAACAACTTTTATGGATTACATGATTAAAATCTTTAGCCCATTTCTAGATAAGTTTGTTGTATTGTTTATTGTAATATATTAAGTTATTAAACGATTGAGGAAGAACGTGGAATGCATTTGTGTCAAGTTCTTGAAGTTTTACGCGAGAAGCAATTGTATGCCAATCTGTCAAAGTGCGAGTATTGGCTAGAAGAAGTGAACTTCTTAGCACATGTGATAACCAAGGAAGGAATCGCTTTGGATCGGACAAAGATTGAGACATTCCTTCCTTGGAAACAGCCTAAGACTATCATGGACATCCGAAGTTTTGTCGGACTTGCAGGATACCAAATGAGGTTTATTGAAGGTTTTGCTAAAATTGTAGCTCCATTAACACAACTCACTAGAAAGGATCAGTCGTTCACATGGAGAGAGAAGTGTGAGAAAAAATTTCAGTTACTAAAGAAAAAGTTGACAACATCACCAGTATTGATCTTACCATAACCAAAAGAACCATACAAAATTTACTGTGATGGGTCTCACCAAGGTTTGGGGTGTATCCTGATGCAACACAAGAAGGTCATGGCCTACGCCTCAAGAAAATTGAAGACTCGTGAAAGAAACTATCCTACTCATGATTTAGAGTTTGTTGCTGTAGTTTTTGCATTAAATATCTGGAAGCACTACTTATATGGATGCATGTTCATAGTGTTTAGTGACCATAAGAGTTTGAAATATTTGTTTGATCAGCAGGAATTGAACATGCGTCAGAGAAGATTGATGGAGACTCTCAAGGATTTTGATTTCACATTGTAGTACCACCTTAAGAAGGCCAATGCGGTGGCTGATGCGTTGAGTAGAAGGAGTGTGTCACTCTCTTCAGCAGTAATGGCTAGACAACAAGAGTTGTGGAAAAAATTTAGAGACCTAAACATAGACGTAGAGTTTGCATCGAAGATTTTGAAATTCAGAATGATTAAGATTTTGAGTGGTCTACTTGAAGACATTGCGAATTTTCAAGATGACGCATTAATCTAAGAGAAGAGGAACCTAATTGTGCAAAGGAAGACAACTAAGTGTAAGATTGGACTAGATAATATTTTGAGATGTAATTGGAGGATTTGTGTACCAGCAGTTGAAGATTGAGGAAAGCAACTTTAGAAGAGGCTCATAAGAGAAAATTGAGTATCCATCTTGGAGCAACAAAGATGCATCAGGACTTGAGGCAGAATTATTGGTGGCCAGAAATGAAGAGGCATGTAGTGGAGTATGTATCAACTTGTTTAACTTTTTAGAAAGCGAAAGTGGAACATCAGCGACCTAATGGAATGTTACAACCTTTAGATAGACATGAATGGAAATGGGACAACATTTCCATGGACTTTATATATATTATTTTTGTTATTTCAATAAAAATTAAAATAAATATTATAAAATTGAAATAAAAACCTTTGAGAAATCTCCATTTGGAACTTGGGCCTACTAAAATTTTATCGTTATTTAAAATTTTTATTTATGTATTTTTATGAATTATATTAATTATATATATAATATTTTTGTTATTTCATTTAAAAAAATGAATTTATAGTAATATTAATGGGATTCTTAGAAAATTGAATAGATAATTTTTTTAATTTAAGAATAACAAATATTATTTATTTGTTTATTTACTTGATTTTCATAGAATGTGTATGTGTGAAGTATCTTAGAAGTATCGGATAAATTAACTTTAAAATAATTAAAATAATAATTATGATACTTATAAGATATATAAATGTGAAGTCTTAATATTAGATACATATACGATAGATATACATCTCTTTATTTGAGATATTTGAACTTTATAGGTATTGATTGGATTTTTTTTACATGACTAGGATTGATTGATATTCATGTAGATCTTATCATTGTTGATATGAATCCATCATAGGTTCTACAAAAATTTTGATTAATAATTAACATAATGCTAAAGGCAGAGTGGCAATCACAATTTTAGTAACACTCGCAATCCTCAATGTCACAAGAAATTTTGTCAGCCTTAAATTGAGACGATTTGTAGCATGTGATTAGAAACTACAATCGTACAATCGTATTTTCACTACAATTGTAGTTTCACATCACATGCTACAAATAGTCTCAATTTAGGCCTCACAAAATTTTTTATGACATTAAATTGCCACTTTGCCTTTAACTTTATCTTAACTATTAATTAAAACTTTTGTAGAAAAAACTATAAGGAAAATAGCAGAAAAAACTTTAATAAATATAGATGAAAATGAAAAATAGTAATAAGGAAAAACTTCTTGCTAAAGTATTTTTGACTGCAAATTCTTGTTAAAGTATTTTTTTACTTCAAATTTTTTTAAAGCACGTGCAAGTTAATGTTTGCTAATGTTTCAAAAAATAAAAAACAGAATTAAAGATTAATAAAATAAAGGATGAATAAAACATAACTTTTGGGAATTATATATATATAATATTATCACATTATTCTGTCAAAAAAATTAATGCTTGCTAATAAAAAAAAATCTTGTTTGAAACAAATAAATAATGAATCTGTTTTTAAAAAGAACATGCAGTATCAAAGATTAATAAAATAAAGAAATAAAAAATACAAATTTTTAGAATTATATATATAACAAATATTATCAAATTATTCTGTTAAGAAAATTAATGCGTTCTAATAGAGAAAAATCTTCTTTATAGCAAAAAAATAATATGTTTCAAAAAAGAAAAATAGTATGCAAGATTAATGAAATAAAGAAAGAGTAAAATACAATTTTTGGGAATTATATATAACAAATATTATCATATTATTGTGTTAACAAAAATAATACTTCCTAATAAAGGAAAAAAAATCTTATTTGAAACAAATAGAGAAAGAATTTGTTTAAAAAAACAGTATCAATGATTAATTAAAAAAAGTAAGAGCTAAACATCACTTTTGAGAATTATACATAACAAGTATTATCACATTATTGTGTTATTAAAATCTAATCATATTATAATCTACCATAGGCAGAGCCATGATAATTAATCAGCATTAATAATTCAATTTTCTCTTCTCTATATATTGTCAAAATCTTAAAGCATAAGCATAAACATAACAATGAATCCAATGAATTCATATCAAGTTAGTCTCCCACTACTTATTTCATTTTTCTACGTTTTCTATCAAATAGCTATCGCAACCGCACGTATGGGAAAATCTTTACCTTTATTTTTTTTTTTTGTATTCTTTTTAATTTAATTTCTTCTGTTGATATGAATTTAATATATTTTATTTTAATAAAATATGATAAACTTTGTTCGCATAGTAACTAATTTGCAAATAATATGCAGAGAATTCAAGTGAACTTAGTGTTTTGCAAAAGCACGTTTCATTTTTTGATAGAAATCACGATGGTATCGTCTATCCAAAAGAAACTTTTGAAGGTTAGATTTTTTTTGTCGTACCATAGTTAATTCATATAATAATTTTTTTCTATTATATTTTTAAACTTCACAATTAATATTTTTTAAATTCAAAAAAAAAAATCTACACCTTCATTTACACTAAGTAGATTTTCCAGGTTGGATGTAGTTTATTTTGTTAAATATTTTTGTTAGTCTATTACGATTAATTGACGATATATAACTTTGATAATGAATAGGATTTAGAGCGATAGGTTGTGGAGTTGCATTATCAACAACTGCTTCGGCTTTCATTCATGCCGGTCTTAGTCAAAAAACTCGTCCGGTATATTTCTCTCTCATTTTCTTAATTCACTGTTTTTTCTTAATAATTTATTTTTACATTGTATTTAAATTAAAAAATATTATCAAATGCCTACTTGTTAATTATATATAAAAATACGATATCTAACAATTCATATAGTTTCTATGTAAATACATAAGTGAATATTTTTATTATTATCTTGAAAATTCTAATGACTTTAATTTCCATATGGTGTAGGGAAAGCCTCCTTCTCCTTTGCTACCAATAGAAATTGTAAACATCAAATTATCAATCCATGGAAGTGACACCGGTACCTATGATAGCGAAGGAGGGTAAGAATTACATTTCATTCTTATTATAATTTCTTTTTATGTTTTATTCATGAATGAAAATAATTAAACTTAAAGCCAATTTGTTATTCGTGATTACTTTTTGATATGCTATATTATGTATTTAATACCTAGTCATTCTATTTTTCTTTGATATTGGGAGTGATTTGAAATTTTTTAATATTACCTAAATGAGTTGGGAGTGATTTGAATATTACCTAAATGAGTTGGGAGTGATTTGAAATTTTTTAATATATTTTTTCAAAACTTTATAGTTGTGAATGTTGGATAATTTTTTAAATGATATAATAACTCAGAATATGATGTAAATGCATGCATGATTTGTGTAACTTACATAATTAGACTGTGAATTTTAGGTTTGTGCCTTCAAAATTTGAAGAAATTTTCAGCAAGCATGCAAAACAACATCCAAATGCTTTAACGTCTGATGAATTGAAGGAGATGCTGACGGCAAATAGAGAGCCAAAGGATTTCAAAGGATGGTAAGTTTTTTTTTATATTAACGAAAAAAATTAAATTAAAAACAAATTTTAGTATTTCATTTATGTTGTGTATTAGAATCACCCATATATATATATATATATAGTTAGTTAGTTAGTTAATTATTTATTAATCAATATATCACACATTCTTTATAATAAATTGTTGTATTTTGATGCTTAGGCTTGCTGCCGAATCAGAATGGAAGATATTATATGATCTATGCAAAGATAAAGATGGCTTACTCCAGAAAGATATCGTATATTCTGTTTATGATGGAAGTCTCTTTGAACGTCTCGAAAAGGAACACTCAAAAACCAAGAATAATAAATAAATATGATTTTTGTTGTTATAATTAGAAAAATCACAATTTCCATTTAGTTGTCATATTAATAGGAAATAACTATTATTAAATATGACTTTCATTCGTGTTTACAATTAAATTGAGATATTAATTATAAATATAATTTTTATGTGTTTCTCTATGAATTTCTATTTCTTTCAAAGACTTTTATTTATACATTATAACTTAGATTGTGATATTACTATGGGTCTTTTGTGAACATGAATATTAAGGAATGGTGTCGTAGTTATTTCTATTACATTTTATATCATAACATAGATAATATAGTGCTATAAATCGTATATTTTTTTTTTCTTCTAATTATCTTAATTAGTTCCGTTCTATGCAATATTAATCCTAATTATATACATTAACTTCTTTAAACTTTCATCATTTTTGAATATTTGAAAACGGTGCATTATATATGTAAGCTAGAGGCTTCAATCTAGAGCTTCTATTCAACGTAAAACTACGATTTTAGTTTCACATCACATGCTATAAATCGTCTCAATTTAGGCCTCACAAAATTTAGGTGAGTGTTATTAAAATTGTGATTGCCACTCTACCTTTAACATTGTCTTATCTGTTAATCAAAAATTTTGTAGACCCTGAATTCAGATCAACAATGACAAGATCTACATGAATATCAATCAATCCTAGTCCTGTAAAAAAAAAAATTCAATCAATACCTATGAAGTTCAAATACCTCAAATATAGATATGTATATCCATCATATATGTATCTAATACCAAGACTTCACATGTATATATCTTAGAAGTATCATAATTATTATTTTAATCATTTTAAAATTAATTTATCCGATACTTCTGAGATACTTCACACATACATATGCTATGAAAATCAAGTAAATAAGTAAATAATGTTTATTCTAAAATTTTAAAAAAATATCTATTCAATTTTCTAAGAATCTGATTAATATTACTATAAATTCATACTCTGAGTTTGAACGTCTAACCTAAAGATATAGTAATTAAAATACAAATAAGTAATTTATTTATCATAAATAAAAATATAGATTTTATTAATCAAATGTTATCGTTGAGCAACAGTCACGTCATAATGTATTTTTTATTTATTTTTTAATTAAATTCTACATCTATACAAATTTTTTAAAATGAGTCAACACATGCTTTGATCCCATCAAAATTAAGTGAGGTTAGACTTTGAATATGATAAAGTTAAGAATACAAAATTACTTTTTATATGATGAAAGGGTCAAACTTGCTGAAAATGTAAAAAGTGCATCATAGCCAATTCACTTTTAAAAAGTTATAAGCACTCTATTTTGAAAAAAAGTTATTGGAGACGGTATTTGTCTATACTTTTTTTTATAACAATAATAATTATATAATTATTAATCTATATTTAAAATGCATTACATATTTGATATCAAATAGTGTCTAATTTGAAGTTTACAAACAAGTAACAACTATTCACAATAACCACAATAACACTATCGTCAAAATAAAAATTAAATAATATTTATTAAAAAATAACTTCAAATAAAAAAGAACATTAAAAATAAAATAAAAAATAAAAAATTACCGAAATTTAATAAATAAAAGAGATATGTTGGAAAAAAAATATTTGTAGAGGGAAGTGGGGAAGAAAATATAGAAGAACAATAACACTTTATGGCGGCCAAAACATCCAGAAAAACTAAGTTTGTGGTTGCCAAAATAGTCATAAATGCCAATAGTATACTATGTCTTTTGTGGTAGCATTTGCAGTCACAAAGCATTAACTTTGTGGCGGCTTTTGCCCTCATAAATGCGTGATTTTTGTGGCGGCATAAGCCCTCATAAAGGCTCGACAGTGTAATTTTGTGAGGGCTTTTGCCCTCACAAAATATTGTTGAAATTCAAATCAATTGTGAGGGCTTTTTCTGTCACAAATAATAACAAATTTGATTTGTAGTATTTGTGAGGGCTTTTTCGGTCAGTAATTTATGAGAGTTTTTTTCAGCCACAAAATATTTTAATAGTTGGCCACAAAAAGAGTATTTTCTTGTAGTGGATGGGGTTTGAATTGTAAATTCACCTATTTAAAATTTCCTGTTAAAAACTTAAGAAAATAACTCAACATTGATCATTGTTGTGAAAACATAAACAGAGCTTGATTATCTCAATTGTTCTTCTTCTTCCTAGAATGTTCTTCTTCTTCCTCATCTCAATTGTTCATTTACCTTTAATATGAACTTGATTATCATTTCTAAAAGTCACAAACCCTCCATATTTCTTGACAAAGGACATAAAGCAACTTTTATCACCTGTCATATGTCTTTAACAACTACTGTCCAAGAAGCATGGCTTTTTCTCGACACTTTGAAATCCAATCTGCATGATTTTTTACATTAACTTTAGGTACCCATTTGGTCTTGGGTCCTTGAGGATTAAATTTAAATTTTGATTCTTTCTTACTATGACATGTTGATTCAGAGTGGCCAATCTTGAAATAGGAGGAACATTTAGTGGTTTGTTTTTGACAAGGTTTAGAAAACTGAGTATTAGCTTGATTTGGTAAAATTCCTAAACGTTCTCCTTTTATTACTTTTGCTGCAGAACGTTCTCCTTTTTCAGATTTAAAAAAAAAAAAAAAACTTTGTTTTTGCTCCCGAATGTTCTCCTTTTCTGAAGCTCTTTTTGTTCTTAATTTTCTCGTCTCTTTTCTTAAAATAGCATGCAAATTCCAGATGTCCAATCTTTCTGCAATATGAACATTTAATTTTTCATTTACCTATTTTTCTTTTTTGAACAAAAAAGTGTTCATAAAATTTGGATTTTTAAGTTTTATTGAAACCAAGACCAGCTTTATCGAATATTCCTACTTGAGATCCCATGATTTTTTGAAATTGTTAAGGAGAACATTCTCCTTTTGAAATGCAGAATGTTCTTGACTTTCAAATTTTAAAATATTTGAGCTGAGATTCTTTCAGATTTTGAATTATCTCTTTAACTTTATCATTCATAGCTTCATTTTTTTCTTTCTCTTCTTTTTATTTGTGAAATTTTTATTTTAAAGAACTACACTTTTAAATAAGAAAGTTTGAATGATATAGTAAGTTATCAAATTCATTTTCCATTTGTTCACACAAAAGATAAGGTTCATAATTTGTTACCTCATTTTATTTTGCATTTGCCATTAAATATATGTTGTCTTCTTCATCTTCTTATGCATGAGAATCATCTGAGTTATCCCATGTAGCCATAATTGATTTCTTTTTGAAGGGAAATCTGTTTGGTGGTTTTTTACTTAGGGGACATTCATATTTGTAATGTCCTAATTTATTACATCCAGAACATGTGATTTGACTCTTGCCTACTTTTGTTTTGGGATTTTCTCTTTTGTTTGGAAATCCTTTCGTGATTTGGTCTCTTATTCTCGTCATTCTTTGAATTCTTATGGTAAGAAGGGCTACTTCTTCATCAACAACTTCTTGTCGAGTTTCTTCTGATTCATCAAATAGTATTTTACCATTTAGGTTCGATTATTCTAATATTTATCTTTAATCTTGTTGAATTTGTGTTAGTTCTAGTTTGATAGATATAAATCTCAAAAATATGAATCAAACTATTCAAAAGGCATAGTTTCGATTTAGGCCTCATAATGTGTGGGCAACAAAAAAAATAATAATAAAGAAAAACTATATGCTTTCCGAATTAAACATACATATAGAAGGATATATAGTTAGAAATCATAATTCAAGAAAAATTGAAATCAATCAATCATAAAAGAGTAATTCAAGATAATATTAAAAATACCAGTTAAGGGAGAAAGAGATTGAAATGAAGATGACTCTAGAGTAGAATAAGAGAGAATGATTGAACTATGATACCGTATTTTTCTTTTGTATCTCTTATAGACTTGTTGAAGAGTGAAGTTAAAAGAAGGAGAAAAGAGATATCTATTTATGTAAAGACTTGTTGAAGAGCGGATTTAAGAGAAAGATAAAAGAGATATATTTATATATACACAAAAAAAAAAAAATATCAATATTTGAAGTTGAATATCTTTCCATTGTTTTTTTTTACCATATATTTTTTTATTAAATTTTTATTGTATTTTTTATTTCATATTTATTTTCTATTTTTATATATATACACCTAAAAAATATTTAAATGTATATATACATCGATATAAAAATATATAAAACTTGTACACTATCTAAGTCCTATTGTTTTATTAAAGGCCGTCAACGCCTAAAAAATCTCGGTGAAGCATTCGGTACGTAACTAACTTCATCCCCTAACTAAAACTATCTAAAACCACATTACCAAACTATGTTTCCTTACATAGATAATTCAAACTAATTTAAAATTAAATTTCTCAATCTTATCACTACTAGAAAATTGCATTTTAGCTGCCATTATTAGCGTCGGCGCCCGACTCCGACGCTACTTAGCGTCGGTTAGACCGACGCTAAGACACCAAATTTCATTTTTCAATTTTATTGACGATTAGCGTTGGAGTAGCCGACGCTACGTAAAATAAAATAGACGCTAGTTCATTAATTTAATTGTATAATTTTTATTTTAATATGTAGCGTCGGATGAGCCGACGCTAGAGTATTTTTAAATTTTTTAATATTATTTATAAAATCAGATCGTAAAATTAAAATGTTTGGGTTTTAAAAGAACCATTCTCTCTGAATCTCTAAGTTTTGAGTTCTTCTCTAAATCCCTAAGTGTTGAACCCTTCATACATACATTGAACTCTTCTCTCACAAAACAAAGAAATAAATAAGGAAATACCTTTGGATAAATATTTAAGTCGCAACACAACGACAATTAAGTCAACATAATTTACAAGCAGCAGAATCGTTTTTGAAATACGAATCCAAAGTATTTACACATCAAAAAGTGGTACATGGAACCCATCGAAAATAAAATGTCATGCTAACAATATTGGTATAGGTACAGTCTTCCAATTTAAAATAAACATAATCCAAAAGAAAGACATCTAGTCCCTATACGTCAACCTAATCTGATCATTCTACAAAAAACTATACATCCTGAGTGATCTTCACGCGCCCCGCAAGATCCTCCTAACATAGCTCCAGTCAGGTGTTTCCAACTACATTCCCATCCACAAGGTACAGACCAGTAGGATGGTCCTGGTTCTCATCTGAGGGCAAAACATGTAACACCCTAAATTTGATAATAAACTATTTTATTAATTAAATATGATTTTAAATAATTAATTTGATGTTAAAATTATTTTAGAATATATGTTGATATATTTTGTGAGTAATTTTGTTATAAGGATGTTTTCTATGATGTGTTGGATTGATAGATATTATATTTAATGAGTAATATAAATAATAAATATTTTATTTTATTATTTTATATATTTTTCTAAAAATAATAGTATTTTAGTGTAATATTTTAAAGAACTAGATTTTATACAATTTTAAGTGTATATGTGAGTTGGTAATTAATATGATATTTTCATATATGTTTGACTAATGTTAAGTGTGTACATATTTATATTTTAATCATTTTTAAGTATCTCTTATTTTAATTATTTCTAAATATATCTTATTTTAATTATTTATAGAATCTTGAGATCGTAGCAATATTTTGTTTGATTTTCTTTGTTTTTATATACTTATTTTTGAATTGTGATTTTATATATATATTTATTATGATTTAGTAATTTACATAAAATATTATTGTTATATCTATTTATTTTATAATTTTGACTATTTTCTAATATGATGGTATTGTTATAATATGAATATTTTGAGAAATAAGTATAATTGTAGGGATTATTTTGAATGTGAAAGTTTCTGTTATTAGTAATATGTTTGTTTTTATATATTTATTATTTTAATTACTCTAATCTATAAAATATTAGTAATGTTCGGAAAACTAAATGGGGCTTTGAGGAATATTAAAAAGGAGATTAAATAATTATTAGTTTTATTTTAATAAAATAAAAATAATAATAATAATAATAATAGTAAAATATAAATAAAGAGACCAATGGGGTTGACTCTATGAATTCTAATTGTTAATAACATAAAATAAACAAAAGAAGGGAAGGGAAGGGAGTTGGAAGGGCAGCCGTAGAACCAAAGAGTAAACACAACAACAACCTATCTTTTGACACTAGAGAGCCATAACAGTCCCAGAACAGTTTCTCTGTTTTCGTCCAAATTTCAGTATGTTGTTTTACTCATTTATCTATTCAATTAAATACAATTTTTCAGATTTTTAACAACCCGAATTTCTCCCTAAAATACCCGATTTCCCCGATTACAGAAATCCTTATTTTGCATCGTTCTCCTTCACCGTAAGTCCGATTTTAGTGAAACCAACGCCAAAACGACCGTGTGAAAAGTGGCTATATTATCCACTGATTGGTTTTCTGATTTATGGTAATTTTCTTTGACCGAATTTCGAAATCCGTTTTTAGACTATTTTCTCATAATTTATTTTTGACGTTTACCCATAAATTGTCGAGTTAGACCGATTGAAGGACAAGAAGTCAAAGAACAAATATTGTTTGCTCGTGGAATTGTACTCGTGTCTGAAAGCGTCGAAATAAGGTAAGGGGTGAGAGAGCGTTTGAATTCATGAGTATAATATATTGTGAGATGAACGGGAAAACCGTATTTCCCAACGATTCATCCGGGGCTTGCTATGTACGGCAGTAGCCCTTTGAGAGATAAACTGATTAATTTGAAATATGAGAATTGTGAGATTAAAATATGAAATAGAAATTTTAATAAGGTGTTGATTGCTTTAATTTTCGATACTTGTGTGGTAGTTGATATTTGTTATTATTGTGATGTTGGATGTTGAATGAAATTATGTGCACATGTTTGATTAGATGAAATTATGTGTTGTGATAATTTTATGTGATGATGATGATGCATGATTAATAATTGTGATGTTATAAGTTGTGATAAGTTTATGTGATGATGTTTGATTGATGATAGTGATGCTATAGATTTGTGAGGAGTTTATGTGATGATGATGATGATGATGATGTATGATTAATAATTGTGATGTTATAAGTTGTGATAAGTTTATGTGATGATGTTTGATTGATGATAGTGATGCTATAAATTTGTGAGGAGTTTATGTGATGATGATGATGTATGATTAATGATAGTGATATTCTAACATGTGATGAGAATAGTGAATTAAACTCCATAGTTGATGAAATAATAGTGATTTTAATTTGTGTTTGAGATGACGGTTTTAATGGAGTATCATAAACTAACGGGGGGAGAAAATAAATATAGTGAATTTGTGAAGTGGAGATTATTTTGTCATCATATAGGTAGGGCCTGACAAGCCTAGTGATTCTGGGGAAGTACAACTGAATGAGCCTGATCGTGGCGGTCTGCTGTCGAGCCTTAAGGCAAGATTGTTAGACCTTGGAGGTATTCCGGTGGGGAATTCCTAGGTGACTTGGAGGTAGCACTCCAAATGTCGGGAGCTACCATGCAACACACGTTTACCTCGACTGTCACGTATATGTGTCTCGGGTTGAGTTGAGGGGATCTATGAGGACATGGCCAATTTGAATTGTCCGTCCACCAGGATGGTGGCATAGTATCATGGCCTCCTAACCAAGTACTTCAGAGTTAGAATGGTACCACATTGTGAAGTAGAGTCTAAGCTCATGCATAGCATTGCATTTCCTTGTGATTGTTTTGTTGTGATTGATGTGTTTTAAAGGTAATATTAATTAGATGATTTGATGCATATTATAATGAGATGATTATTTTACTTGAGTGACTTTGATGTTATAGTATGATACTATTTAATTAAATATTTTGATATATCGTAAAGTGATCATGATACGGTTCTATTATGATTGTTTGCGTGTTCTTCTTACTCATATTATACTATTAACATGATTTCAAAACTCACCTCCTTCGTTGTTTGTGTTTGACTGGCTGGGCCCTGCGTTTGCGAAATCGCAGTTGTTACAGGTTAATGAGTCATCAAGTTCAAGTTTGGGAGGAACCCCGCTCTGATAGGTGATACCAGGAATAAGGGTTTTAATTTGTATTTTACTTATTTAATTTGAATCAAATGTTTGTATGAAAACCTTAAAAGTACTAGTAAGTTTTTAGAACTAAATCAAATAATTATACTTAAATCAAGTTCATTGAGATTGAATTGTTTTATTTGAGTAATAAAATTTGAATTGTTGAATGTGTACTTTGAGAAACGTGATATCCTAAATTAGTTACAAAAGTTTTTATTTTCTTGAAAATATAATTTTATTTATCCGCTGCAAATTTTATAGGAATATGATATAAATTATTATATATATTATTTTGGGATTTAGGGTGTCACATTAGTGGTATCAGAGCAGGTCTGTCCAATCCGGCCGAGTGGGTCGAATGTCGATTCAGTGTTAGTCGAATGTCAGTCGTGTCAATTGTGTTTTCTTGTGTAGTAATTATTTTCACTATGATTGTTTTCCCGTTATATTATTGTGTTAAGTGTTATATGCTTTTGGTATTATTATACATATTTTTGAGATTACTAATTAAGTGTTTAATATTTGCTTCCTCTAATTGTGTTATGGATTCTACATTCCTACCTAAATGAGTAAATAAACCATGAAATTACTTGTTAAGATTTGAGTTAGCTTTAATTGTTAACAAGATTATGTTAGTTACTTGTTGCTTATTGTTTGTCTTTTGAACTATGATTTTTGCGCTCTTGTTTTATATGAATAGTTGAAAGTAATAATTTTGATTGACCAGCTGTATGTTTCAAGTTACTAATCTCATTCAGGTAATCTTAGTTATCAAATGTCATACCTCACTAGTTAGTTGTTTTAAAATTCAACTTTCACCCTTAATCAATTTAAAATATTTAGTTTTGATATGTGTTTGTTTAAAGTGTTTGATCTAATAACTAATTGATTGAAACATTGATTTCTGTATGGATTATATATTTAAAACTTAAAGTATTGACTTTTAGTAGGTACAAATTATTATTATTATTCTGTTGAAA
>JBBPBR010000008.1:42564560-42599135 GCA_037974775.1 Cicer pinnatifidum | reverse complement strand
CAAATATAGATGATGACCAGAAAATAGTCAAGTGCAATAGATATGATCGCGAAACGGTTAAGCATAGTCAATCATTAGTATCCCAAGAAGAGATTGATAATGGAGATAACACCAAAGAAGGAGGAAGAGATGATAGTTTAAAGAAAGGTCCTCCAAAAGTATCGAGAGGGAAATTGGAGTACAATCCATAAAATTTTTGGACTTGCTCGGTGTGGGAAAAGTTGTCGTTTGCGATGGACAAATCATTTGAGACCAGATCTGAGAAAATGTGCATTTACCGTGGAAGAAGAAAACTTAATTGTTGAGCTCCACTCTATATTGGGAAATAAATGGGCTCAAATTTCTCAAAAGGTTTGTAGTAACTTAAGTTTTCCATATTTTTGTTTTCTGTTATATTTAATTTTGCTTTATGTTGTTTCGTACAAAGAAGTTCAATAAATAAATAAGTTATCAGTTCAAAAAATGTAGGTCATTCTTTCCACTAAGTTCCATATAAAATCTTTAATAGGATTGTCAATTATGATTGTGTTAAGGAAACATGTTTAATGCAAATATTTAGATAAAAACATTGTTGATTCCTAGTTTTGGTTCAGTTGTCAGGCCGTACAAATAATGAGATAAAGAACGATTGGCACACAAGGATTAAGAGATTGAAAAAAGCTGGCTTACCAATCTATCCCGAAGAAGTAGAGCAAAGGGCAAAAAAGATAAGTCAATAACACGTCGACATAATAGCCAACCAACACCGTGATGATGCTTCACAAACAATAAACTTTGATATACTTGACGTGGTATATGAATGTTTTAAAGTTCATCCAGGTGTAATTCTTCTACCACCATCTTCTTTGTGGAAACGATAATTACTCTATGTTGTCTCCTCCATGTGATCCATGCACCATCAATAAGTTTAATGGTCCTCCGAGTGATCCATGCACCATCAATCAGTTTAATGGATATAATAACCTTACTATAGATAATCTTGGCTTATTAAACGACAATATTTCTTCTTCTGAACCGATATACGATGGGTCTACTACATATGAGCTTCCTTCATTCCAATGTTTACATACTTGACAATGTAATTTGAACACACCTGCGTCCCAACTTCCTCCACACGAGTCTGTTGACACACATATTCAAATACCTAGACCTACGTCCCAACTTCATCCACACAAGTTTGTCGACAAATTGATTCAAATACCTCCAATTGAAGAACCTAATAAGTCAATTATGTTTTATCCAAATAAAGGTGGTTATCTCAATACAAGATCATTCCACAATGGCTCAAATTTCCAAGAGAGAATAGAACAAACAACCCATGATGAAGTATTCAAAGGCTCAAATGTACAAGAGAGAATAAAACAAACAACACATGATGAACCATTCAAGATTTCAACTTACAATAATATTTGTGCAGAATGGGATAAACTAGATGGACAGAGGTATAACCCATTTGATGGGTATTTTGCAACAATTCGGTGTTCTGACCATAATAATCATCATACTAGCGTATGGTCAATCGATGAGGACCCGTCACTTGAAACCACTCAGAGTTAGCAGTTTATCTTATACTAGTTAGTTGTGATTATGAACTGTCTTTTTTTAATTATTGTTTTTGATAAATTTTACATTAATTAGTTTCCTTTTTTGACAGATCATCATGATAATAATTCATATATCACAAATAGTTCTTCCATATTGAATCAAATATATTCGGGACACCTAGATGCTTTGCCCGACTTCAATCAGCTAAATAATACTGATTATTCATCATATCATCATGGTATTAATCAAAATGCATTTATGGCCAGAACAAATACTTTTTCCATGAATGAATATTTGAATCAAACAGATTTGACTTGTCCAGATGTTTTTCCTGACTCCAATATAATACCGAGGAAAAAAGAATAATATAGAGTATCATCCATCAGATCAACATTGTATTAATCAAATTAATTTAATCATTTCACATATAATACTTTGATGAACGAAAATTTGAATAATACCAAGTATATTTGATCAATATGTTGTTCTAAAAGACGCTTTTAGGTGCCCTTCTTAGTAAAGAATATTGTTAATTAGCACTTGTAAGTGTTTGATCTACTTATTATATATTGGTTAGCAAGTGTTTGATCAACTTATTATTGATTAACACTTCGTAATGTTTGATATTTCAATACCTTGATTATTGTGAAATTAGTGAATGAATTCTATCTCATGATGTTGTTTATTGGGAAAAATGATATTTGAAATTGTTCACGGTTAGGAACATCTTTAAAGGAACATCTTTAAAAAGTGTATTTGATTTTATGATTTTAAGGAGGTTCCTAGATGAGATTTATTACACTCGTTAATTTAATTTTAATGATTTTATAAGACTTCTAGTAAGGGCAAAAAACAATAAAATTTACGGGTCCATTTTTCCTATAAAAATATTAATTTTTTGAAATAATTTTACCTTTGTATCGATACAAACAATTATCATAGTTTATTGTAATTTTTTTATACCTCCTTATAAAGGATAATTTATTAAAATATCTTCTTTTATTTTAAAAATTGGTGCAGCATGAGGTTGCATCTTGGGGATGCGGCCATTACACGGTCTTCAAAAAAAATTTCTATTCTTTTTAACATTTAATTTAATAAATTAAAAATAATAAAATATTTTTAAAAAATACTATTAATGAAATCAAATAAAACAAATTAAATTAAAGAGAAAAAAATGTGTTAAAATAAATAATGTGTTATATTATTTTAACAACTTTCTCCTATTTTGTAGATAAATTTATATTATTTTAACAACACCGTCCTATTTTGCACATAAATTAGCAACTTAATTCTATTTTATCAAACAAAATACATTAACAAGAACATTTATTAATAAAATTTTCTTTTAATATTATTATAATATTTATTATTATCATTATTATTATTATTATTAATATTATTATTTTGTTTTATTATAATAATAATAATAATTATTATTATTATTTTATTTATTAGATCAAGAGGAAAAATAGGAGTGAGTTGTTAATAAAATAAAAATAAGTTGCTAATATATCTACAAAATTGGAAAGAGTTGTTAACAAAATAAAATTAAGTTGATCAAATAATATAACATTTTATTTACTTTGACACATCTATTCAACCACATTAATTTTGATGTATGTTTCTTTCTTCTATTTAATGTATTTTTTTTTATATTATTAATATAATTTACTATTTTTTAATTATAATTATATTTATTAATTTTTATTTATTAAATCTGGAGATAAAAATAGGAGGTAGTTGTTAAAAAAATATAATTAAGTTGCTAATTTAACTACAAAATAGGAGGGAGTGATTAAAATAATATAACACATTCTTTGTTTTGGCACATCTAATTAACCATATTTTTTTCTTGAATTTAATGTATTTTAGTTGATTTTATTAATAGTATTTTTTTAAAAAATATTTTTATTAATTTTAATTTATTAAATTAAATATTAAAATGAAGAAAAAAAATTGAAGACCGTGTACATGATCGCATCTCCGGAATTCGACCGCACCAAATTTTGCCTAAGATAGTGAAAACCATATGTGACTCGTCCTTTTGTTTAAGGAACTCTACTCATGTACATATAAAATAGTCATCAATAATAACGATTTCATACCTTTTAACGCTAATAGAGGCAATTCTTACATGACCAAATAAATCATTGTGCAAAAGTTCAAGTGGTTTAAAATTGGAAACATCATTCTACTTTGAAGCAAATGATGATTTTATTTGTTTCCCTTTCTAACATGCTTTAGAAATAACATTTGATTCATATTTCAAATTTGGAAAACCTCTAACAAGGTTGAGTCTTTTCATCTTTGATGTTAATCACAAGTTGGCATGTCCCAACCTTTTGTGTCAGATCAATTGTTCATCATTTATTGACATGAGATGCATTACTTCTTGTTTTTCTAAATATGATAAGTTTATTTTATAAATATTGCTATGTATATGGCTAGTAAATAGTATGGATCTATTTGTGTGACTAATTTCCTTACATGACTTTTGATCGAAGACAATAACATAATCAATATCACTTAATTGACTTATACTCAGTACATTTTGCGTTAGTTCTTTTGTGAGTAAAATATTTTTAATAGAGGGAAGAGAACAATTATCAATTGTGCCACAATATATGATATTACCCTTATGCTTTCCTCCAAATTGTCATTCATTGAGAGTCAAGTGTTGGATCATACACTATTCTCTCGTCATTTATCATGGACATCCATCGTCAAAATACCATGATTGGTGTTTCAATTTTTTTTTTTTAGGAAATCTTCAAGATAGATTATTTTGTTCTTAGGTAACCACATATTTTTGGGTCTTTTTTTATAGTTCTGACATGTGTGTTGTGTAAGACCCTGAATTTTCTAAACTCTAATTTATGCAACTTTCATGTATGTTGTGTTGAATTGCTTAAGCCTTTACCCCAATTTTAATTTTATGAATTCAGTACCAAAAATATTTTTTGTTAAAATTAGTAATATATTTAAAATATTTGAATATATATATATATATATATATATATATATATATATATATATATATATATATATATATTTGGAGAAACGATAAAAAATTATTTATTAGAGCATAATTTAATGAAGTTACGAAAAAAATTTATTATCGAATAAAATTTTAAAATGTCACTTGTTGCTGATAAATTTACCTGTCAATTGAGTTACGACGAGAGTAGATTTTTTTTATTAAATTAAATTGAGAAGTAAGAGATGTGACGTGTGTAAGAGTGATTAGATGATATAATAATGATTGTAGTAACATACCTAAATATTTAATTATAATATATTTATTTATTTATTTTTGTTTGTTTGTAAGTTAAAAAAATAGGAAAAGGAACCAAACTTTTTTAAGTAAACCAGCAAACCCATTTCTTTCGTTATGTTTCCTTCCAGCTTTCTTCTTCTTTTATTAGTCAAACAAAAAGAAATATAACATAAGTGTAGGTGAGTGATTTTTTGAGAGAGAAATCTTCATTTTGAGACAAATCTAAGAGAGATTAGGAGAAAGTCGTGGATTGTAAGTTTCTTCTTCTCCCTTTTTTCCCTCTTAGGCCATATGCTTGTGTCTGTTTGTGGCGGAAGATTTTTTTTTTTTTTTAATACTCAAGAAGCTTGTTTAAAAGGAAGGATCAAAGAAATTTAGAGGAGATAATTTACTAATGTTATAATATGTTTCAAGTTTTAATAATGATTCAAGTTATATGAGTGGAAATACAAACCTTTAGCTAGGTGTGTTCATGGAGTTTTGTAACAATAAATATTTTTTCCATGATTGTGTAATAGAAAAGGAATAACAATGGTAATAAAGATTTAAAGAAAAATAAAACTTCAATTTCTTTTTGTTAAAATTTTTGATATAGATATTAACAAATTAAAGTTTAATTTGATAAAGTTTCATCCTTTGAAAGTTTTGAGTAGAAAGTTTAAGTTCGAAATTAATGTGTTTGAGTTATGTAATGAGTTGTTTTCAAATAAATGAGTTTCAACTGAAGTTGAAATTTTATAAAAAAAATAAAAAATTATAGTTGTTAAAGTTGTGAAAAAAGTTCAAATTTTAACCAAGTTAAATAGTTTGAGCAAAAAGTTAGATTGAAATTAAAATGTTTAGAGTTTAAAATGTTACTCTTTTAATTACTCTTATACTGAGTTTAAAAACAAAAAGTTTAGAGTAATTTATTAACTCAAATTTTTGGTGCTTTAATAGTCGAGTGTGTGTATTAGTGATTTGGAAAATATTTATTTTATTTGGTTTTAACTAAATAATGTACATCTTTTGGTTTTAAAAGTTTGGTGTGTGAAAAAGATATAGTTTTGGAATTTTGTTGTGGCTGGATAAATTTTAGTTGTGAACAAATTGTTATAAATATTTATATTTATGTAGTTAACTCCTTGAGTCTCAAAAAGGAATCAAGACCGTTCGCACTGAGTTAGCGGTAGGGAGAACTCTGATATATTAATACTGTTTGTGGTAATTAAAGAAAAATAATTTTTCTTATTTTATGCATTTCCAAGAATAATCTTTATGATTGATGATTAAGAATGTATAAATATGATTAACAAATTTTCGAACATCAGATTAAAGGAAAATTAGTGAATTGTGGTTTCAAGCTTGTATATGTATACTTTCAATTTTTAGAAAAGTTTGCATGATTTTAATCAAAGTTTCAAGTTTATTAATTAAAGGTTAAAATCTTGAGTAAATTTTTTTTTTAAAGAAAAAAAGAGTCAAAGTTTCAGGTATTGAAATACAAACTTTGTTGAAAAATATATATTTTGAAAAGGATGAAAATATTTCAAAGGGTTAGAACTTTGAAATTAGAAAAAATATTCATTGATATTTGTTTTGTGTGATTATGTTGTTATGAGGTAAATACTTCGATTGAACATTTACTCTTTAAAAAAATATAGTGGATCAAACATGTTGTAAATTCTTTTGGTAAAATATACTCTAAAGAGGTTAGGAGTAAGAAAAGATTTGTAAGGTAGTTAAAGTTTAAGCGATTAATTTGATTAAAGTCAAACACTATTTGATTGAAGTTATCGGCACGAGCGAGATTTTTCGTTGTGTTTGATTGTGGTAGTGATAACAGTTGAAAAGCTATAACTAAGGTAAGGACTCATTCCAAATTTTTAGTTTTCACATAGGGACCTTATATGTGTAATTGATGTATGATTCATGTGTGAATATGTGATGATTAATATTGATGTGATGATGCATTCTTGAGTGAAAATACATGTTCCTATATGTGTTGAAGTTTATTCAGGAGAATATGTCTTGAGTATGCTCTGTGAAAAGTATAAAAAAATATTAGTGTGTAATGAATATTAAAAGGGAGTCTTTTAATAGCTACATTTACATAATGATTGTTGTGAAAGAGTTAGAGTATGCTTATGCATTTCATAATTAGTGGTGATCGTGATGGGCCACAATGTTAGTGGTGGTCGTGATGGGCACGAGATGGTGTTGTGAGTTGATTGGTCCATCTTATCCTTACGATGATTTTTAGTCGTGTAGGTCTGTGATATACTGCACTCTGGTAAATCATGTTGATTTATGATAGGTGGCACCTCGATAATTAGTATTGATCTATGAGAGGCGGTACATTTATGATTTACGACCCTCGAGGAGGGGTTGGAAATTCTAGAATCATGTGCATTGCCATATCAGCATTACATTAGGGTATTTGACACACGAGTCATGTTCGTTATCATATTGTAATTGTTAAGTGTTATTGCTTGTCTTTATGACATAATGGTTAAATGTTAATTGTTAATTTCAGTTGATGACCATTTACATTATTATGGAAATTGGGTTTTCCCTCAGATGATACTCGAGTTCGTTCAACTGACTTTTACCTTGATGACGGAAACGTCTTTAGATATCCCTGACCAGCATGTGCTGATTGCTTGAGCATACAACCCCATCTCAAGCAGGGCTACGTATACGGGGAGAGTGGTGAGGACAAGTAGGAAAGTTGGGGCAGTATTTCTCGTTGGAGGACCTAACTTCTGTGGAGATTGCTCCCTATATGGATGCTGAAGAGGAAGAAGTTATTTCGAGGAGAGATATTGTGTCAGAAGGAACTTGTGTTGTGTATGGAGGTCACCCTTGTTATTGTAGTTGTTAGTGGATGATCAAATTAGTTTTTTGTTGTATAAGGCCTTAGTGTCTTTGTTTTGAAGGTTGTACATATTTCATTTTGGGATGATTGTACTTATGGCATAACTTGACTGATGACTTTTTGGTTGGTCCATGTTTCATTTTTTTGACGTGACCATGGGGGGATCGCATTCTTGGAGCAATACTTTTGTGCAGGTGTCTGTCAAGAATAGCCCAGAGGTATGAGCGATGTTTGATAAATCTCATAGTCCTAGTGTATTTTCTATTTGTATACTGTAGACTATTAGCCCAAAAACTATTTTAGCTTTTTTGTATGTATGATGTAATTATTTATGACTCTTGTCGTTTTGTGTTATGACATAATATTTTATTAAGTTGTTTTTCTAAAAAAATGCATTCGCGCTGTTAAAAATTGAGGTGTTACATTGTGGTATTAGAGCTTTGGTTTGATTTTAGTTTGACCTGTAGGTTGGGAGTCGTTATCTAATCATGCGTCGAGGGTAAGTTGTTTGAGTTGTCATGACTTGTGTAATTGTTATGTGTTGATGAAGTCGAAAGTTATCTTTTGGAATTCTTCAAAGTGGTGTTATGATTTATTCTACATGTTGGTTTTGTAGGAAACAATGCCTCCAAGAAGGAACAACGCTGCAACAATCAACGTCAACAGGGATGATCAAATGGCTGAAGCAATGAATAACATGGTTGCTTCTATTGCTGCACAGACAACTGCAAAGACTCTAGGATATATAGAGAAGAGGGAAAGAGAGATACGTGTTGTTAAGTCAAGGGGGTTTGAAGATTTTTGTCATCAGAATCCTCCAAAGTTATGGGGCGATGAGTGTCTAGAAAAAGCCGACCATTGGATTCAAGAAGTGGAAAAGATCTTCAAAATGATTAATTGTTATGTAGGGGTGAATGTCAATTATGCTACATATCTGGTACTAGGGGATGTGAAATATTAGTGGAGAAGTATAAGGCTTCTGATGGGATCAACTTATGAGGAGGTGAATTGGGAGTCGTTCAAAAGGAAGTTTTTAGACAAATACTTCCAAATGAGTACCAGGACTAAGTTGAGAGATGATTTTCTTAAATTGTATCAGGGAAATATGACAGTGGGTGAATATGTTGCTAAGTTTAAGTCATTGTCAAGATATTTTAGGTTTTTCGTGAAGAGGTTGATGAACAATTTATGTGTCAACATTTTCGAAATGACTAAAGTGTGGGATTCAAGACTCAATCTAGTCATTGGGAATTTAGCGTTTCCAAGTTTTAATGGAGAAAATTATAGAAGTTGAGGACATGAAGAACCAGAGGGCCAATACAGGAGGGAACTTCAGTTCCGGGGGGCCTAGTCGGGTGAACCATCAGAACAACAAAGGAAAACAAGTTGTTAAGCCCTATAACCGACCACATAACAACAATAGGGGTCAGAGTCGCCCAATGACCCAGAACTTTGGGAGACAATTGGGACAATTAATTTGATGTTTCTGATGTGGGGAAGATGGACATTATGTTAATGCTTGTACGTCTATGAGTCTTCCATGCTACAACTGCTAGAAGGCAAGGCACATTGCAAGGGATTGCAAAACTCCAAAGGTGGTACCAATAGTAAATACAACTAGGGCTACTCATCCTACTACTAAAGGATGTGTTTATTTCATGGGTGTTGAAGCTGGAAATCAATCTAGCTGTTTGATCATATGAGACTTCGAGATTGCAGGTAACACTCTAACTGCACTTTTTGATTCGGGGGAAACTCATTCCTTCATTGCTATGAACTGTGTGAATCGTTTCAAGCTATCTATGTATTCCCTGCCTTTTGATTTGGTTGTTTCCAAACCTATTAAGACTTTGATCATAAATACTACATGTTTACACTGTCAAGTAACTATTCATAATAGAGATTTTCTGGATTAATTTGATTTTTTTACCTCTTCAATCACTCGAGGTCATTTTCGGTATGGATTGGATATCGTATCATTATGTAATCTAGGATTGTGCTTGCAAATTTGTTCTTTTCCCCGAGCGAGGAGTCGCTCGATATCTAGCTGCTAACAAACTGGGAGTGTCATAGAGAGAAGGAACTCAAGAGTTTATTTCATTAGCTAACGTGGAGGGAAAGATAAATGTGAGCATAGAATACGTGGTGCTTGTCATAGAGTACCTAGATGTATTTCCAATAGAAATTCCATGATTACCACCAGTAAGAGATGTGGAGTTCGTCATTCATCTAGACCTAAGAGCCAAACCTATTTTGATTGCACCATATCGGATGTCGCCATTGGAATTGAATAAGCTCATTGTCCAAATTCAATATTTATTGCAGAAAGGATTTATTAGACCAAGTGTGTCACCATAGAGGACTCCAATATTGTTAGTTAAGAAGAAGGATGGAAGCTCGCGCTTATGTGTGGATTATAGGAAACTTAATAAGCTAACTATTAAGAATCATTATCCTATACAACATATCGATGATTTAATGGATCAATTGAGAGCAGTCGCAATGTTTTCAAATATTGAGTTGAAGTTAGGTTACCATCAGATTCGAGTAAGAAAAGGAGATATTTAGAAAACTGTTTTCAGAACCCATTACGGACATCATGAATATCATGTTATGCCATTTGGAATTACCAATGCACCAACAACTTTTATGGATTACATGATTAAAATCTTTAGCCCATTTCTAGATAAGTTTGTTGTATTGTTTATTGTAATATATTAAGTTATTAAACGACTGAGGAAGAACGTGGAATGCATTTGTGTCAAGTTCTTGAAGTTTTACGCGAGAAGCAATTGTATGCCAATCTGTCAAAGTGCGAGTATTGGCTAGAAGAAGTGAACTTCTTAGCACATGTGATAACCAAGGAAGGAATCGCTTTGGATCAGACAAAGATTGAGACATTTCTTCCTTGGAAACAGCCTAAGACTATCATGGACATCCGAAGTTTTGTCGGACTTGCAGGATACCAAATGAGGTTTATTGAAGGTTTTGCTAAAATTGTAGCTCCATTAACACAACTCACTAGAAAGGATCAGTCGTTCACATGGAGAGAGAAGTGTGAGAAAAAATTTCAGTTACTAAAGAAAAAGTTGACAACATCACCAGTATTGATCTTACCATAACCAAAAGAACCATACAAAATTTACTGTGATGGGTCTCACCAAGGTTTGGGGTGTATCCTGATGCAACACAAGAAGGTCATGGCCTACGCCTCAAGAAAATTGAAGACTCGTGAAAGAAACTATCCTACTCATGATTTAGAGTTTGTTGCTGTAGTTTTTGCATTAAATATCTGGAAGCACTACTTATATGGATGCATGTTCATAGTGTTTAGTGACCATAAGAGTTTGAAATATTTGTTTGATCAGCAGGAATTGAACATGCGTCAGAGAAGATGGATGGAGACTCTCAAGGATTTTGATTTCACATTGTAGTACCACCTTAAGAAGGCCAATGCGGTGGCTGATGCGTTGAGTAGAAGGAGTGTGTCACTCTCTTCAGCAGTAATGGCTAGACAACAAGAGTTGTGGAAAAAATTTAGAGACCTAAACATAGACGTAGAGTTTGCATCGAAGATTTTGAAATTCAGAATGATTAAGATTTTGAGTGGTCTACTTGAAGACATTGCGAATTTTCAAGATGACGCATTAATCTAAGAGAAGAGGAACCTAATTGTGCAAAGGAAGACAACTAAAAGTAAGATTGGACTAGATAATATTTTGAGATGTAATTGGAGGATTTGTGTACCAGCAGTTGAAGATTGAGGAAAGCAACTTTAGAAGAGGCTCATAAGAGCAAATTGATTATCCATCTTGGAGCAACAAAGATGCATCAGGACTTGAGGCAGAATTATTGGTGGCCAGAAATGAAGAGGCATGTAGCGGAGTATGTATCAACTTGTTTAACTTTTTAGAAAGCGAAAGTGGAACATCAGCGACCTAATGGAATGTTACAACCTTTAGATAGACATGAATGGAAATGGGACAACATTTCCATGGACTTTATATATATTATTTTTGTTATTTCAATAAAAATTAAAATAAATATTATAAAATTGAAATAAAAACCTTTGAGAAATCTCCATTTGGAACTTGGGCCTACTAAAATTTTATCGTTATTTAAAATTTTTATTTATGTATTTTTATGAATTATATTAATTATATATATAATATTTTTGTTATTTCATTTAAAAAAAATGAATTTATAGTAATATTAATGGGATTCTTAGAAAATTGAATAGATAATTTTTTTAATTTAAGAATAACAAATATTATTTATTTGTTTATTTACTTGATTTTCATAGAATGTGTATGTGTGAAGTATCTTAGAAGTATCGGATAAATTAACTTTAAAATAATTAAAATAATAATTATGATACTTATAAGATATATACATGTGAAGTCTTAATATTAGATACATATACGATAGATATACATCTCTTTATTTGAGATATTTGAACTTTATAGGTATTGATTGGATTTTTTTTACATGACTAGGATTGATTGATATTCATGTAGATCTTATCATTGTTGATATGAATCCATCATAGGTTCTACAAAAATTTTGATTAATAATTAACATAATGCAAAAGGCAGAGTGGCAATCACAATTTTAGTAACACTCGCAATCCTCAATGTCACAAGAAATTTTGTCAGCCTTAAATTGAGACGATTTGTAGCATGTGATTAGAAACTACAATCGTACAATCGTATTTTCACTACAATTATAGTTTCACATCACATGCTACAAATAGTCTCAATTTAGGCCTCACAAAATTTTTTATGACATTAAATTGCCACTTTGCCTTTAACTTTATCTTAACTATTAATTAAAACTTTTGTAGAAAAAACTATAAGGAAAATAGCAGAAAAAACTTTAATAAATATAGATGAAAATGAAATATAGTAATAAGGAAAAACTTCTTGCTAAAGTATTTTTGACTGCAAATTCTTGTTAAAGTATTTTTTACTTCAAATTTTTTTAAAGCACGTGCAAGTTAATGTTTGCTAATGTTTCAAAAAATAAAAAACAGAATTAAAGATTAATAGAATAAAGGATGAATAAAACATAACTTTTGAGAATTATACATATATAATATTATCACATATATAAACTTTGTTCGCATAGTAACTAATTTGCAAATAATATGCAGAGAATTCAAGTGAACTTAGTGTTTTGCAAAAACACGTTTCATTTTTTGATAGAAATCACGATGGTATCGTCTATCCAAAAGAAACTTTTGAAGGTTAGATTTTTTTTGTCGTACCATAGTTAATTCATATAATAATTTTTTTCTATTATATTTTTAAACTTCACAATTAATATTTTATAAATTAAAAAAAAAATCTACACCTTCATTTACACTAAGTAGATTTTCCAGGTTGGATGTAGTTTATTTTGTTAAATATTTTTGTTAGTCTATTACGAATAATTGACGATATATAACTTTGATAATGAATAGGATTTAGAGCGATAGGTTGTGGAGTTGCATTATCAACAACTGCTTCGGCTTTCATTCATGCCGGTCTTAGTCAAAAAACTCGTCCGGTATATTTCTCTCTCATTTTCTTAATTCACTGTTTTTTCTTAATAATTTATTTTTACATTGTATTTAAATTAAAAAATATTATCAAATGCCTACTTGTTAATTATATATAAAAATACGATATCTAACAATTCATATAGTTTCTATGTAAATACATAAGTGAATATTTTTATTATTATCTTGAAAATTTTAATGACTTTAATTTCCATATGGTGTAGGGAAAGCCTCCTTCTCCTTTGCTACCAATAGAAATTGTAAACATCAAATTATCAATCCATGGAAGTGACACCGGTACCTATGATAGCGAAGGAGGGTAAGAATTACATTTCATTCTTATTATAATTTCTTTTTATGTTTTATTCATGAATGAAAATAATTAAACTTAAAGCCAATTTGTTATTCGTGATTACTTTTTGATATGCTATATTATGTATTTAATACCTAGTCATTCTATTTTTCTTTGATATTGGGAGTGATTTGAAATTTTTTAATATTACCTAAATGAGTTGGGAGTGATTTGAATATTACCTAAATGAGTTGGGAGTGATTTGAAATTTTTTAATATATTTTTTCAAAACTTTATAGTTGTGAATGTTGGATAATTTTTTAAATGATATAATAACTCAGAATATGATGTAAATGCATGCATGATTTGTGTAACTTACATAATTAGACTGTGAATTTTAGGTTTGTGCCTTCAAAATTTGAAGAAATTTTCAGCAAGCATGCAAAACAACATCCAAATGCTTTAACGTCTGATGAATTGAAGGAGATGCTGACGGCAAATAGAGAGCCAAAGGATTTCAAAGGATGGTAAGTTTTTTTTATATTAACGAAAAAAAATTAAATTAAAAACAAATTTTAGTATTTCATTTATGTTGTGTATTAGAATCACCCATATATATATATATATATAGTTAGTTAGTTAGTTAATTATTTATTAATCAATATATCACACATTCTTTATAATAAATTGTTGTATTTTGATGCTTAGGCTTGCTGCCGAATCAGAATGGAAGATATTATATGATCTATGCAAAGATAAAGATGGCTTACTCCAGAAAGATATCGTATATTCTGTTTATGATGGAAGTCTCTTTGAACGTCTCGAAAAGGAACACTCAAAAACCAAGAATAATAAATAAATATGATTTTTGTTGTTATAATTAGAAAAATCACAATTTCCATTTAGTTGTCATATTAATAGGAAATAACTATTATTAAATATGACTTTCATTCGTGTTTACAATTAAATTGAGATATTAATTATAAATATAATTTTTATGTGTTTCTCTATGAATTTCTATTTCTTTCAAAGACTTTTATTTATACATTATAACTTAGATTGTGATATTACTATGGGTCTTTTGTGAACATGAATATTAAGGAATGGTGTCGTAGTTATTTCTATTACATTTTATATCATAACATAGATAATATAGTGCTATAAATCGTATATTTTTTTTTCTTCTAATTATCTTAATTAGTTCCGTTCTATGCAATATTAATCCTAATTATATACATTAACTTCTTTAAACTTTCATCATTTTGAATATTTGAAAACGGTGCATTATATATGTAAGCTAGAGGCTTCAATCTAGAGCTTCTATTCAACGTAAAACTACGATTTTAGTTTCACATCACATGCTATAAATCGTCTCAATTTAGGCCTCACAAAATTTAGGTGAGTGTTATTAAAATTGTGATTGCCACTCTACCTTTAACATTGTCTTATCTGTTAATCAAAAATTTTGTAGACCCTGAATTCAGATCAACAATGACAAGATCTACATGAATATCAATCAATCCTAGTCCTGTAAAAAAAAATTCAATCAATACCTATGAAGTTCAAATACCTCAAATATAGATATGTATATCCATCATATATGTAACTAATACCGAGACTTCACAGGTATATATCTTAGAAGTATCATAATTATTATTTTAATCATTTTAAAATTAATTTATCCGATACTTCTGAGATACTTCACACATACATATGCTATGAAAATCAAGTAAATAAGTAAATAATGTTAATTCTAAAATTTTAAAAAAATATCTATTCAATTTTCTAAAAATCTGATTAATATTACTATAAATTCATACTCTGAGTTTGAACGTCTAACCTAAAGATATAGTAATTAAAATACAAATAAGTAATTTATTTATCATAAATAAAAATATAGATTTTATTAATCAAATGTTATCGTTGAGCAACAGTCACGTCATAATATATTTTTTATTTATTTTTTAATTAAATTCTACATCTATACAAATTTTTTAAAATGAGTCAACACATGCTTTGATCCCATCAAAATTAAGTGAGGTTAGACTTTGAATATGATAAAGTTAAGAATACAAAATTACTTTTTATATGATGAAAGGGTCAAACTTGCTGAAACTGTAAAAAGTGCATCATAGCCAATTCACTTTTAAAAAGTTATAAGCACTCTATTTTGAAAAAAAGTTATTGGAGAAGGTATTTGTCTATACTTTTTTTTATAACAATAATAATTATATAATTATTAATTTATATTTAAAATGCATTACATATTTGATATCAAATAGTGTCTAATTTGAAGCTTACAAACAAGTAACAACTATTCACAATAACCACAATAACACTATCGTCAAAATAAAAATTAAATAATATTTATTAAAAAATAACTTCAAATAAAAAATAACATTAAAAATAAAATATAAAATAAAAACTTACCGAAATTTAATAAATAAAAGAGATATGTTGGAAAAAAAATATTTGTAGAGGGAAGTGGGGGAGAAAATTTAGAGAGAAGGTAGAAATGAAAAATGAGAGGAAGAGTTATATTTATAGAAGAACAATAACACTTTATGGCGGCCAAAACATCCATAAAAACTAAGTTTGTGGTGGCCAAAATAGTCATAAATGCCAATAGTATACTATGTCTTTTGTGGTAGCATTTGCAGTCACAAAGCATTAACTTTGTGGCGGCTTTTGCCCTCATAAATGCGTGATTTTTGTGGCGGCATAAGCCCTCATAAAGGCTCGACGGTGTAATTTTGTGAGTACTTTTGCCCTCACAAAATATTGTTGAAATTCAAATCAATTGTGAGGGCTTTTTCTGTCACAAATAATAACAAATTTGATTTGTATTATTTGTGAGGGCTTTTTCGGTCAGTAATTTATGAGAGTTTTTTTCAGCCACAAAATATTTTAATAGTTGGCCACAAAAAGAGTATTTTCTTGTAGTGAATGGGGTTTGAATTGTAAATTCACCTATTTAAAATTTCCTGTTAAAAACTTAAGAAAATAACTCAACATTGATCATTGTTGTGAAAACATAAACAGAGCTTGATTATCTCAATTGTTCTTCTTCTTCCTAGAATGTTCTTCTTCTTCCTCATCTCAATTGTTCATTTACCTTTAATATGAACTTGATTATCATTTCTAAAAGTCACAAACCCTCCATATTTCTTGACAAAGGACATAAAGCAACTTTTATCACCTGTCATATGTCTTTAACAACTACTGTCCAAGAAGCATGGCTTTTTCTCGACACTTTGAAATCCAATCTGCATGATATTTTACATTAACTTTAGGTACCCATTTGGTCTTGGGTCCTTGAGGATTAAATTTAAATTTTGATTCATTCTTACTATGACATGTTGATTCAGAGTGGCCAATCTTGAAATAGGAGGAACATTTAGTGGTTTGTTTTTGACAAGGTTTAGAAAACTGAGTATTAGCTTGATTTGGTAAAATTCCTAAACGTTCTCCTTTTATTACTTTTGCTGCAGAACGTTCTCCTTTTTTAGATTTAAAAAAAAAAAAAACTTTATTTTTGCTCCCGAATGTTCTCCTTTTCTAAAGCTCTTTTTGTTCTTAATTTTCTCGTCCCTTTTCTTAAAATAGCATGCAAATTCCAGATGTCCAATCTTTCTGCAATATGAACATTTAATTTTTCATTTACCTATTTTTCTTTTTTGAACAAAAAAGTGTTCATAAAATTTGGATTTTTAAGTTTTATTGAAACCAAGACCAGCTTTATCGAATATTCCTACTTGAGATCCCATGATTTTTTGAAATTGTTAAGGAGAACATTCTCCTTTTGAAATGCAGAATGTTCTTGACTTTCAAATTTTAAAATATTTGAGCTGAGATTCTTTCAGATTTTGAATTATCTCTTTAACTTTATCATTCATAGCTTCATTTTTTTCTTTCTCTTCTTTTTATTTGTGAAATTTTTCTTTTAAAGAACTACACTTTTAAATAAGAAAGTTTGAATGATATAGTAAGTTATCAAATTCATTTTCCATTTGTTCACACAAAAGATAAGGTTCATAATTTGTTACCTCATTTTATTTTGCATTTGCCATTAAATATATGTTGTCTTCTTCATCTTCTTATGCATGAGAATCATCTGAGTTATCCCATGTAGCCATCATTGATTTCTTTTTGAAGGGAAATCTGTTTGGTGGTTTTTTACTTAGGGGACATTCATATTTGTAATGTCCTAATTTATTACATCCAGAACATGTGATTTGACTCTTGCCTACTTTTGTTTTGGGATTTTCTCTTTTGTTTGGAAATCCTTTCGTGATTTGGTCTCTTATTCTCGTCATTCTTTGAATTCTTATGGTAAGAAGGGCTACTTCTTCATCAACAACTTCTTGTCGAGTTTCTTCCGATTCTAATGATTCTTCAAGGCTATTGTTTTTCCATTCTTGGCTGGTTTATCTTCTTATAACAACACTTCATGTGCTCTTAATGTTCCAATTAGTTCTTCCAAAGCAAGCACTTCAAGATTTTTGGCTTGGCTTATAGATGTCACCGTCGGTCTCTATATGGTTGGATGAAATAATTAGAAGTCTTTTGCAATGAAAGAAATATTTGAACAAGTCTTTTGCAATGAATGACTTGGGTCATGCAAAGCAAATTATGTGCATGAGAATTACTCGTGTCAAGAAGAATGGTAACATGTGGTTGTTTCAACACAATTACATTGAGATTATGGTAAAGAGGTTTAACATGAACAACTTCAAACCTGTTGGTACTTCAATTGCTACTCATTTCAAATTGAATTTTAGTTAATGTCCTACAAGTGAGAAAGACAAAGAAGAGATGAAAAAGGTTCCTTATACATTCGTAGTTGGTAGTTTGATGTATGCTCTGATATGCACAAATCCATATATTGCTCATGCAGTTGGAGTTGTCAGTCGATTTCTCTATAATCCTGATAAAGATCATTGAAAAGCAATGAAGTGGGTTCTCAGATATCATAGAGACACTTTTAAAGTGTGTGAATGTTTTGAAGGTGGTGAACTTGTGTTGGATGGCTGCACTTATGCAGATATGGTAGGTGACCTTGATTCTAGAAAATTTATTTCTAGTTATATGATGAAGTTTGCAAGGGGAGCTATGTCTTGGCAATCAAGGTTAAAAAAGTGTGTCACTTTATCCACTACTGAAGTTGAGTACATTGTAGCAACTGAAGCTTCCAAAAACTTCTTGCAGATGAAGAAATTTTTACATGAGTTAAGCCTCTAGCAAGACAAGTTTGTGTTATTTTATGATAGTTAGGGTGCGGTTTATCTATACAAGAATTCAAATTTAGTATGTTACAAGAGTAGTAAAAGAAAAAATTGGGTTCTAGTGGTAATAGGTGTGTAGCAAACTTGATTTTGTTTGATCTACAATTTTAGTATGTTACTTCTGCCACTGAGTTTGTTATTTTAATATATGATGTTAGTAATTTCACTTTCTCATAATTAATTTGGAATACTCACTTTAGTGTGAGTTTGTTGGTTATTTGTTTGGTTTTCACCATTTGATGATGTCTGTTATTGACTGATATTCCCTATTATTATTAAGAATACTTTATTGTACTCATTAATTATCACAGTGGAATGTTTTACTAGACTAGGTCCTAGGACTCTAATGTTTGAACTCTTAGGGGTTTCAAGTGACTGGCGCTTATTGATTGACCACATGCTAGTATGATGATTTTTGTGGTTAGAAGAACGAAATGTTGCAAAAGACTCGTTGAATGGGTTGAAATTTAGTTCATCTCATTCTGCACAAATGTTATTGTAAGTTAATATCTTGAATGCTTCATCATATGTCGTGTGTTTTATTCCCTCTAGTACATTTGAGCTTTTGAATGCTTCATCATGGGTCGTTTGTTCTATTCTCTCTTAGACATTTGAACCATTGTGGACTGATTTTGTATTGAGTGAACCACATTTATCCGGATAAACCGTAATTGACTTATTAGGTTCTTCAATTGGAGGTATTTGAATCAATGTGTCGACAGACTCATTTGCAGGAAGTTGGAACATATGTGTGTTCAAATCACATTATCGAGTATGTAAATATTGGAATGAAGGGATCTCATATATCGTAGGCCCATCGTATATGGGCTCAAAAGAAGAGATATTGTGGTTTAGTGTGGTATGACTATCTATAGTAAGGTTATTATATCCATGAAACTGACTAGTGGTGCATGGATCACATGGAGGAGAATAATTATCATATCCATAAAATTGATAGGTGGTGCATGGCTCACATGGAGGACCATGAAACTGATTGCTGGTGCATGGATCACATGGAGGAGACTCCAAAAATGTCTTTGATTTTTAATTTGTTGGATAATTATTATTTTAATTGATATTTATGATATTGTACCGATGAAAATATATTATAACACAAAAGACTATTTCTTTTCACTAAAAATGTGTCTTAAAATATTTTATTGAAACTTTGATATGAAACTTTCCTATCAACCAAATAAAATAATCATTTTTTCACTTTGACTCTAGTATGTGTTTCTAATTTATTATTGCTTCTTGATGTGTTAACATATTTCCCTATGTTTCAAATTGTAACATGATCAACAATTTCTATTTGGTTGTAGTAGGAACTATAAGAAATTTTTATTTCAAATAGTATTTTACCATTTAGGTTCGATTATTCTAATATTTATCTTTAATCTTGTTGAATTTGTGTTAGTTCTAGTTTGATAGATATAAATCTCAAAAAATATGAATCAAACTATTCAAAAGGCATAGTTTCGATTTAGGCCTCATAATGTGTGGGCAACAAAAAAAATAATAATAAAGAAAAACTATATGCTTTCCGAATTAAACATACACATAGAAGGATATATAGTTAGAAATCATAATTCAAGAAAAATTGAAATCAATCAATCATAAAAGAGTAATTCAAGATAATATTGAAAATACCAGAAAAGGGAGATAGAGATTGAAATGAAGATGACTCTAGAGTAGAATAAGAGAGAATGATTGAACTATGATACCGTATTTTTCTTTTGTATTTCTTATAGACTTGTTGAAGAGTGAAGTTAAAAGAAGGAGAAAAGAGATATCTATTTATGTAAAGACTTGTTGAAGAGCGGATTTAAGAGAAAGATAAAAGAGATATATTTATATATACACAAAAAAAAATATCAATATTTGAAGTTGAATATCTTTCCATTGTTTTCTTTTACCATATATTTTTTTATTAAATTTTTATTGTATTTTTTATTTCATATTTATTTTCTATTTTTATATATATACACCTAAAAAAATATTTAAATGTATATATACATCGATATAAAAATATATAAAACTTGTACACTATCTAAGTCCTATTGTTTTATTAAAGGCCGTCACCGCCTAAAAAATCTCGGTGAAGCATTCGGTACGTAACTAACTTCATCCCCTAATTAAAATTAACTAAAACCATGTTAACAAATTGTGTTTTCTTATATAGATAATTCAAACTAAATTTCAATCACAATTACACTCACAAGCAAGTGCAAACAACCATTAACTTCAAATTTCGTTTTTTACAAAATACAAGATTGCGTAACTATTGAACTACATACCAAATACAAAATATTAATTTAAAATTAAATTTCTCAATCTTATCACTACTAGAAAATTGCATTTTAGATGCCATTATTAGCGTCGGCGTCCGACTCCGACGCTAACCGACGCTAAGACACCAAATTTCATTTTTCAATTTTATTGACGATTAGCTTTGGAGTAGCCGACGCTACGTAAAATAAAACAGACGCTAGTTCATTAATTTAATTGTATAATTTTTATTTTAATATGTAGCGTCAGATGAGCCGACGCTAGAGTATTTTTAAATTTTTTAATATTATTTATAAAATCAGATCGTAAAATTAAAATGTTTGGGTTTTAAAAGAACCATTCTCTCTGAATCTCTAAGTTTTGAGTTCTTCTCTAAATCCCTAAGTGTTGAACCCTTCATACATACATTGAACCCTTCTCTCACAAAACAAAGAAATAAATAAGGAAATACCTTTGGATAAATATTTAAGTCGCAACACAACGACAATTAGGTCAACATAATTTACAAGCAGCGGAATCGTTTTTGAAATACGAATCCAAAATATTTACACATCAAAAAGTGGTACATGGAACCCATCGAAAATAAAATGTCATGCTGACAATATTGGTATAGGTACAGTCTTCCAATTTAAAATAAACATAATCCAAAAGAAAGACATCTAGTCCCTATACGTCAACCTAATCTGATCATTCTACAAAAAACTATACATCCTGAGTGATCTTCACGCGCCCCGCAAGATCCTCCTAACATAGCTCCAGTCAGGTGTTTCCAACTACATTCCCATCCACAAGGTACGGACCGGTAGGATGGTCCTGGTTCTCATCTGAGGGCAAAACCCAGATTTCCACAATAGTTGTAAAGGGTCACCAACCGAAGTTAACAATTAACACATAACATTCAAGTTTTTAAATGCACAAAATAACCTTTCAACTTAGCATGCACCTTAAAAGAGTTTCCATATGACTCAATTGGGCAATCGATTGTCTGACTCAGAATAAAAGTTTTTACTAAGTAAATCAATTGGGAAATCGATTTCTTAAAGATTTATAGTGAAACCTGTATTCTGAGTTTAAATCAATCGATTGGACAATCGATTTGCACATCCATTGAGAAATCGATTTTGTGATTCACAGAACAAAGATTTTACTGATTTAATCGATTGAAAAATCGATTTTGTGATTCACAGAACAAAGATTTTGTTGATCTAATCGATTGGGAAATCGATTTTCTTAAGTGGTTTTATCAAATCTGTGTCCTGTGATTAAGTAAATCGATTAAACAATCGATTGAAATAAATAGATGAGCCACTGTAACAAGCCAAATCGATTGGCAAATCGATTTTGATAAATAGTTGAGCTACTGTAATAAGACAAATCGATTGGAAAATCGATTTGATAACTAGCTGAGCTATTGTAACAAGCCAAATCGATTGACAAATCGATTTGTTCAATATATTTTCAAGTTTCAAGAAAACAAGAAACGTACTAATCGATTAGGCAGTCGATTAAGTTGGTATTACATTTTAACATAATCGATTGGGAAATCGATTTTTCTAAAGTTTTTCTAAAACTACATAAACTGAATCAATCACAATTACACACAATTCCAAAACATAACACTTAGCAATTATAACACAATCACCACGACATCTTGAGTTTCGAAATAGTTTTGCAATCAACCACACTATCACACCATTCCAAAACATTCACACTTGGAAATTATAACCCAATTACCACGAGAACTTATGTTCGAAATGGTTTTGCAATCAATCACACTCACACACAATTCCAAAACATAACACTTAGCAATTATAGCACAATCACCACGACAACTTGAGTTCAAACACCCATTCATAATCTTGAATCAAACACGACTCATGTGCCAAGCACCCTAATGCAATGCATATATGCCAAAATGCATGGACTCGGAATTCCAAACCAAAACCCTCCTCGAAGGGCCGTAAATCATAATTGTACCGCCTATCACAGGCCGAAGTACTAAATTACCAAGGTACCACCTATCACGAGTCTGCACGATTTACTAAAAAGCGTAAATTGTAAACGTACCACCTATCACAGGCCGAAGTACTATTTATCGAGGTGCCACCTATCACGGGTCAGCACGATTTACTAAAAAGAAACGTAAATCGTAAATGTACCGCCTATCACAGGCGGAAGTACTATTTACCGAGGTACCACCTATCACAGGTCTGCACGATTTACTAAAAAGAAACGTAAACCGTAAATGTACCGCCTATCACAGGCCGAAGTACTATTTACCGAGGTGCCACCTATCACGGGTCTGCATGATTTACCAAAAATGAAATGCATGAGCATACTCTGACTCTATCCACGACAATCGTTAAGTAAATGCAGATATTAAAAGATTCTCCATTTTTAATACTCATTTAACTCTAACAATTTTCACGACAATCATTAAGTAAACAAAGATATTAAAAGATTCCCCATTTTTAATACTCGTTTAACTCTAACGACTTTCAAATTCCCCACAGAGCATACTCAGACATATTCTCAAATTCAATCCACAATTCACACCAAATCACATCAATTCATTATTCCACAAAATCCACACAAACACATCTCAAAATTTATAAGTATTAATTATGAACACATCAAATACGACAAACACAAATCATCACAACCCACCACTCAAACACATCAAATTTCATTTCCTCAAATCATACATAAATGAGTTAAATTCATTTTCCACGAAACGCTCATCCATATCACCAAAACCCAACATTAGAATTTCACCCATAAAAGTATTAAATTCATTTTCTCCAAATCAACACTTCAACCCTAACAAAATTCTTTTCCACACAACCACATATAAGTCCCTAAATGCAAACTAAAAGTTTGGAAGGAGCTCTTACCTTAACGTTAGCTTTAACGTGCAATTACGGTACCGCGAATAAATCCGGTAAAATCTCTGCTCGCGACGTTGCTTCCAAAGTTAGTTCTACAGCACTGTAGCGTGGAGGTGAGCAACTTTCCCTTCTATATCTTCGCGAAACGAAGCTTAGATCTAGAAGAAATATGGAGGTTTGCGTTTGACGGTTTGAAAATCCCTAACACCGTTTTTCTTCGTTTTCAAATCAAAGAGGAAAAATGAAGTTGAGAAATTAATTGCTTTCTCACCCACCAAGCCTTGGGTTTATTTTCTTGAAGCAAAAGAAGAAGAAGTAACGAGGAGGAAGAGTGAGGTTACACGAGGCAGAGAGGGAGGAAAACGTTTTCTTTCCTTTTTTTTTCTGTTTTCTTTTCCTTTTCCTTTCTTCTATTTTATTTTCTTTCTATTTCCTTTCCTTTTCTTTCCTTTTTATTTCCTTTTCTTTTCCCTCCAAACAAATATATATAATTATATACATATTAATTATAACTTAACAAATATCTCAAAATATCTAGATATTTATTAAAATTACCATTTCACCCATAACATCTCCACACCACTTTTTGTTAAAAATATCTACTATCGTCGCAACTCAATTGACAGACACAATTTTTAGCAACTCGAGATATTTTTAACAAAACTCCCCAGAATTAAATTCTTCGTAAAAGATTCACCGCAGTTAATTTAATTTATTTATCGACGAGTAATTTTAATCGAGCATCAAAATATCTTGTTGGTCATTTAAACTCCCAAAATATTAATAACTTTGGCTAAAAAGCCTCCGAGTTCAATACCAAAATACACTAAAATACATAAAGTATAATTTAAAATTATGGGTCTTACATAGAACATGATCATTCCCAACAACCACCCGTTTCCCTCTTTTGGGTCCTACACATTAGTTTTGATAAATAGATATATATCATTAGATGAGATTGCTCCATATTAAATTCATGGACAAACATGACTTTTTAAGTAACTTTTAATTATGATCACTGATGTGTGTGTATGTGTATTCGAAAGGTACACACTTGATTTTCAATTGTAGTCTGCAATCTCAATAACAATTATAATATAATTGTTTTAGAGTTTTTTACAACGATATCATAACTTCAATTGTGGCTAATATTAAACACATTTGTTTGCATTTTACTGCACTGAGAGACACATAGTTGCCTCACCACTGCAGGTGTCACAGGACTCAAAAAACTACTCCGCAAGTCCAAGTCTGCTGCTCGAGAAGCTGTGTCCACATAGGCAGCTCCCAGCTTATAAATTTGAATCCATAACAATGAGGATGATAGCCTCACTATAAAACCAACAATTTGCGTATCCAGGGTAAGTTTCACAGAAAATATGAAAAATGTTGCATAATCTTGGGAAGAAATATTCCTGCAAACACACATAAGGATTTTCATCAAATATGATGCATAATTCTGGTGCATTTATGGTTCATTTGTGGTTCATTTCTGGTGCATTTCTGCATTTCTGGTTCATTTCGGTATTTATGGTGCATTTCTGCATTTCTGGTTCATTTTTTTGCTTGGTTATGTAAATTGTTGCTTTCTAACTATCCCAAATGCATTGATGCAGAACCTGGTACCTTGTATCCTGGTGAATTTCGATAAACAACAAATCGTAGTTTGGAGGGGGAAGGATTATAAGCACTTGAAAGGTATGGATGTTGTTAATTTAATTATACTTTGTTATTAATATGGATGTTGTTGAGTTTGTTTGTTGGTGTACATGCTGAATTTGCCTCACTATACTTTGTTTAAATTGCTCTTATACTAAAATCTGATGTTCAATGCATGTTTGGAAAACCTCCCTATACTTTGTTTAAATTGTGCTAATACAAGAATCAAAATCTAAGCATGCACTCCATGTTTTTGGTGGAAGCATACACTACTAATCTTAACTTATAGATATATACTCAAATATTTGGGTTTGGCCGAATAAGATTTGCTAGTTACATAAATGAATATCCACTCCTCAATATTTATTCAAATGTATAAAAAGTAACATCAAATTAAATTTATTGATAAATTCATTAATCCAACTTTTTTACTATTAGATAAAAAATATCACTATTAAATTTAGTAAAAATCGACCATTTTTGGGATATTAAATTCAATAAAGAGCTAAGAATTTTTAAAGCAGAAAGAACATCGACCAAATGAATAAGTATTATCATACCTTAGCTCAAATAAAGCCACCAATAATTGTTTTAAGTTTCCATATAATGTAGAGGAGATTCTAAAGGAATTGCAAAATAGGGTCAAGAAAGTTTTTATTACTTGATTATTATAAGCTTGATTGGTGCAATTAGAAGTATTCGAAGCATGATTCATGATTCATTTATATGTTTTAATTTTCTCTTATTTTTTTTAATGAAAATACGTGTTCAATTTTATTTTTGTTGATTTTTTTGGATATTATTTTTTTAAGAAAATAAGAAATGGATGGTTCACATGACCAAATAAAATTAACGAGTAGATAGATAACTTAGTACCAGTCAAAAAAATTAAAAAAATATTTTAGTTTTTGAAATTGTAATAATTATTTAATTAATTAATTAAATTAAAGAAAAATTTTAATTTATCCATTTGAAGCAATGTTAGGTGGTCCAGTACATTACCGGTGGATGTATCCATTTGAAAGGTAACTTTGGTGGTTGATTTTTTAACAAATTACTAGGTTTAATATAACTTACTTAATATACATTTAATGATTAAATGTGCAGATGTATGGGAGTCTCAAAGCGGGCAGTGACAAACAAGACTAGGGTTGAAGGCTTCATATGCGCTGACTATATACAACGCGAGACAACTTATTTTTGTTCTCATTATTTCGAGTCATTCAATTTGTTGCCGACCACAAATTTAAGTAATAATCATCATTTAGAATGTGATGATCTCCAACCTTCACTATCCATCTTGCTGAAACGAGGTTGACCTAGTGGGAAGTCTGGAACACATTATCTAACAGATAACGAATGGAAATATGCTCAAGTACACGTGTTGATTAATTGTGATGAAATTAAACCATATCTTGAGTAAGTGTTCATCATAATGCGTGGAAAATTATATTGATGCAAACCATAATACGTATTTACTTATGAACTATGTGATTGTTGACAACTTATTCTTGGAGAATCACTCAATCAATGAAGAAGACTCATCTAGACGTATACATGCAGAGTTTCCCATATGGCTGAAAGCATATGTAAATAACGAGGCAAATGAAGTGACCAACAAAGACATAATAGCACTATCTTGTGGTCCTTCATCAATGGCAATATCTTGGAACATTTACTTTGTTAACGGGTACACGTTTCACACTAAGGCCTACAACATTAATAAAAAGACAATCAATAGTGGGGGTGCATGTAAGGGGTCTTACTGAAGGAGGAGAAGATGATTATTATGGCACAATCAACTATATCATAGAACTAGATTACTTTGGTCTGAAGGACAAGGCTGCATTATTTTATTGTGAATGGTTTGACCCAACAAAATAGGGGTACAAAGATTCATCCACAATATCAAATTGTTGATATTAAGATGGATAAACATTATCGTCTTTATGATCCTTTCATCCTGGTGCAAAAAGCAAGACAAGTGTATTATGTCCCCTATCCAGAAATGTGTAGAGATAAGCGTGGATGGTGTGTGGCAATTACCACAAAACCAAGGGGTCACGTGGAGATTGACAACACAAAGGATGAAATGCCTTATCAGTCTGATGGGATGTCACATGTTCTACCAATTGCAGAAATAGAACCAATATCTTGTTAACGTGACAACTCACAAGTAGATGTGTTCGAAGAGATTTTTGATTGAAGATTGTAGTGAAGGGAGAAAGGATAGTGATCGAACATATTACAATAATATTTTGTATTGCATAATATTAGAGTTTATTTTATGTATTTTGTATTACACTATGTATTTTGTACTTAAGCAACTTGTTGATTCTGATAAATTGTTTATGGATTATGTATTTTGTGATCGAATATATTACAACTTGTTGTTTTGTATTATGTATTTTGATAAATTGTCTACTTAAGCAACTTCTATTTTGATAAATTGTATTATGTGTTTTGTATTGCACTGTTCATTTTGTATTTACGTGACATTTTTTATTTACTCTTTTTTACTTTATGACAACAGATGACTAACAAAGGTGGCGGTGATAAAGGAAAGGCCCATCCTACTAGGGGTAAACCAAAGATGTTGCGACTAGGTAAACTTAATGAGCAGCGGGATGTCATACGTCGCAACTTGTCTACCACTAGGCCACTTCATTGTCCGTCTCCAGCCCCGTCTCAGCCTCCAACATCAACTAAGATTGTAGCACCTGCTGATACTTTAACACCACCATCCCACTCGACACCATCTCCCATCCATGCCTCAACCCCTGAGGTATTTGTCTTTATGTCGACTCCAGATTTAAGTATTCATACCATGGGTGCCTCTTCACAACATTCCCCACATGAGGCTTTGGTAGAGAAGAATGTGGAACAAACTTCCGATGGTCATGAGGATAGGGTGGAAATTGGGGACCCCAACCAAGATGATGAGGAGATCGGTCAAGGGAATGTTCCTCCTATCGTGCCTGTAGAGATGATAATGGAAAAGTTATTATACAACCTTATGGCAAAGGGTAAGTTACAACAATTGTTTATTTTCTTAATATTAGAAGCATAAGTATAGACACTTTTAATACTTTATTTTTTTCAATATATTAATGCAGACTCACTCCTAGCAACGCAGTTGCATATGCCATTAGGTGTTCCATACAAAAACAATTTCGTGAGCCTATCTATGGTTGGAGTGCAACTACTGACATAATTAGACAAGATTGGTTTAAAAAGTTTACGGTAAGCCTTTGAATATAATTATATGTTCAATTCATTTTTCTAGCATATATAGGGAGAATTGTGTAATATGTTTTATTGATAGTAGTTAGTATATATATACTTTTTGTTATTCCCAAGAGAAGATATCGTGGGATCCTTGTCATAATGATATTGTGAAACGTCTGTTTGAACAAAAGGCCGCTAAAAGACTATCAGATATGCTTACAAAGGTGGGGAAAAAGGGGGACTCGACCTAGTTGGATAGGTGAGGAAGCTTGGACTAGTCTTCAAGCATATTGGGAAGGTACATCATTCAAGAACATCTCCAACCAAAATAAGACCAATCGAGCTTCAACAAGAGGTGGGGTTGTCCACACCTCAGGCCGCAAGGCTCATATTGATGTTGTGATTGAGCTCGTATGTATTAAATTTACATTTACTTAAAATTAATACAATTTAATGTTATGATTTCAAATTCTGAGTTGTGATCCAATAATCTTGATTTTATTTGTAGAGCAATAACCTTCAAAGAGATTTACTTCCAGATGAGTTATTTTTGACAACCGACAAGAGAAAAAATGGCGCTTGGGTTGATAGTCGCGCAGAATCTACCTATGTATGTTCTTTATTTATGTAAATTCTTTATGCAAATTCTTTATATTACAAATCAACCAAAAAATAATATGATGTTATTTATACCTAGAAGAGCAATCCCTTTATTATACAATTGTTTGTTTAATTTATTTTAGAAATTTGATCATATATTACGTTATTAATTTATTCTATTTATAAAGAAATATTTAAAAAAAAAATTGGAGGAAGTACAAACACAAATTGGCGAAACAAGTGAAGAAAGTGGTAAAGAGGTAGATGGAGGGACAATACTTAAGTTATGGACTGAATCTGCGGGGGATTGTACTCATGGTCGAGTTTATGGTACGGGAGACTTGTCCATTAACGTTCGACAGGGGTGTGTATCGCTTACACAACATTCCAAGAATCCTTCTAATTCTATGATTGGGATGTCTTTAGAAGCGGAGAGGGCAACTAGAATTAGAGCTGAACAAATTGCTCAGGATGTAGTGGCCCAAGCTCAAGTGGCTACCAAGGTCGCCTAAGAGGCTAGGGAGCGTTCAAAGAAGTTAGAGAATGATTATAATGCATTAAAGCAATTTTTTGGAGATAAAATTGACGCTCTGCACCGTCAATCAGCTGGTGGATCGTCTATTGCGAGTCATCCTCCATCGCATCCTCATTACGATCATAATTTGGATGACGTGTCGCTGGACGAACCTTAATGTCATAGTTATGCTTACTTTTTGTAGTAATTGGTTGACAATTATGTATTAAGTAACTTTATTAAAGTTGTTATTCGATACTATTTGTTATTTTGTAGTTTCAAAACACATGATATTTTGTTATGTTATTTAATACTCTGTTGCATTTGTTATATTGTCAATGAATGACTTTTAATGTTTATAAGCAATCAATTATATTATTAAAAAAAATTAAATTAAGCAGGGACTATAAAATTTAAAATAAAAAATTAAATAAATTTGAACTTAGCGTCGGCTTATCCGACGCTACTTTATAAATATAGTTGACTTTTAATTTGACGTTTGCGTTGGTTAGCCGACGCTACAAATTTGTGGACTATTGTTTGTTGACCTTAGCGTCTGCAATCCGACGCAACTATGTTTCTCTAGTTTACGTGGCAAATGCCATTTTTAACGTCGGATGTTTCAATTTTACACATAGCGTCGGCCCAGCCGACGCTAATATAGCATCAGATGGTATTTGTCTGACGCTAATAATTAGCTTCAATTACTTTAGCCTAGGCCCGACCCAGACGTTAATCCGACGCTAAATCCTGTTTTTCTAGTAGTAGGTGTATGTATATATTTAAATATAAAATATAAAAATTTATTAAAAAATTTATTAAAAAAAAAAAGTACTAGAAGAACAAGAACAACAAATAAAAGAAATTCAACTTCAAATATTGACCTTTTTTAGGTGTATATATGCATAAATAGGTATTTTTTTTCTCGTTTTCTTAACTTTACTCTTTAATAAGTGTCTGTATAAATATATATCTCTTTTTCTTAATCTTATTCTTCAATAAGTATCTCGTGAAATATAATAAATAAAGATAAAAGAAGAAAAATATGAAATAGTTCAATTGTTCTCTCTCATTCAACTCTAAAGATGTCTCTATTTCAATCTTTATTTTCCTTTTTAGGTATTTCTAATGTTGTCTTGAATTACTCTTTTGTGGTTGATTTCAAATTTTCTTGAATTGTAACTTCTAACTATATATTCATTTCAATGTGTATGTTGAATTCGACAAGAACACATTTTTTTTTAATTATTTATTTATATTTTTGAGTTGACATTTATATTTCTATGAAAAAGGAAGTAACACAAATTTAACAATAGAACTTGAACGCCAATATATTATTTGAAATAAATATTTCTTCTAGTTCCTACTCCAATCAAATAGAAATAGTTTATCATGCTACAATTTGAAACAAAGGAAAAAAACTAATAATTTAGAATACAAATATTTATCTATATGTGATCTAAATTAAAAAATATATTAACACAAGAAAAGGAGATGAATAAATTAGAAACTAAAAACACATACTTAAATATATTATGACTAGTGACAAGAGCTAGTCACATTCAAAGTGAAAAAAACCAATTGTTTTGTTTTGTTGATAGTAAGATTTTATATTAGTAGAGTTTCAATATGATTTTAAGAGACATTTTTAGTGAAGAGCAATGTTCAATACCATTCTTATTATAAATATAGTCATTATTTTGGTTGAGTATAATCACCACATATATCAAGATTTTGTCGAAAATTGAAAAAATAATTGAAATTAGAGTTATATGTATTAATTTTTTTTTATACAACACTTTTAGTATATGTGGTTTATACATATAAATGTATAAAATAGAGAAATAAATATGAAATAAAAAAATAAGCTAGAGAAGACAAAACTCAACTTCAAATATTCTCACTTTTTAAGTGTATATATTTAAACACTTATCTCTCACTTTTTCTCTCAATTTCACTCATCAATTGCATGTTTGTTATTTCAATCTATATCCCACTTTTATGGTATTTCTACTATTGTCTTGAATTTATTCTTGTATGACTCATTGATTTCAAATTTTATTGAATTATTGTTTTTAACTGTATCTCTATTTCTAAGGGTATCTATGAATGTTTAATTCAGCGAGGATACAATTATTTTTAATTTTTTTTACACAATATATTGTTAGAAATTATGGCCTCTATTATTAAAAAATTATATGAAATGACTTCACTAGTTTTACAAGATTATTACCCAAGTTAACAATGACAGTTTCAAGAAATTATTCAGAAACAAAGATTCACAAATACAAACATTCAAGAACAAACATTCATAGCAATATCAATATAAAGAGAAAAGATAAAGGAAATCGTGCACCAGGAATTTTATACTGGTTCGGCTATCAGTTTGATTGCCTACATCCAGTCCTGAAATCAACAATGATTTCATCCTTTCACTAGAATTGACTTGAGTACTTTTTACAGACTTTCCAGCTTACTCACAGCCTATCCATCCAACTCAACGTCACTTCTATTACAACACCAACTTATCCCTAAGAGCTACTCGCCAAACCCTCACGAGATCAAGTTGAGACTTCTTCTTGATGAACACAAGCACCAACAAAGATAGCCACCAGTTTACACCACTGGATTTTCCAGAAACTTCTATCCAGATAGTTGTTCTTACAACAGAAATAAAAGAAGACTAAGAAGAATGACTCAATCACAAATGAACATCTCACATAGAATTTGCCAATGTACTTTAGTGAGATATGACAATCTTTTTCCAAGTGTATTTCAGTATTGAGTTTATGAGAAAAAAATGATTGTTATGATTCAAGTGTTATGTGAAATTTGTGATTGAATCAATTTATATATTTTCAGAAAAACATCAGATAAATCGATTTCCCAATCTATTTTATTAAAGTGTAATTTCAGCATAATCGATTGCCTAATCGATTATCGCGTTTCTTGTTTTTCTTGAATCTTGAAAATAGAAGAACTAATCGATTTGCTAATCGATTCCTTTAATGCATAAATCAGAAATTGATACTAAGTTTATATCAAAATCGATTGAATAATCGATTATAGGTGTTTTGTTCAAACAACGAGATCAAAACAATCGATTACTTAGTCTATTCCTTTAATGCATATATATACTCAGTTTGTATCAAAATTGATTCACTAATCGATTATACTTGTTTTGTTCCAACAACAAGATCAAAACAATCGATTACTCACTCGACTCTTTTATTAACATAATCGATTTGGCAATGGGATAAATTCTCCGTGTAACTCAGACATTTACTTCAATCGTTTCGTCAATCGACTTGGCTGGTCACAGTGACTAAGATGTTTTACTCCAATCGATTTACCAATCGATTTGGTTGATCAAAGTGACTCAGCTGTTTTTCTCCAATCAATTTGGCTTGTTACAGTGACTTAGCTGTTTAGTTAAAATCGACGTGCCAATCGATTATGCAATATGTTTCTGATAAATGATTAACCAGTTCATTCATTCAATCGATTACCTAATCGATTAGTGCAAAACTTGCAACTTAAGAAACTTATTTCAATTGATTGTCCAATCGATTTAGTTGATCACAGAACCCATGTCTGATGAAAAAGTATTTGTATAATCGATTTGTCAATCGATTAACTCAGTACAAGCTTGGTTCTGTGAATCACAAAATCGATTACTCAATTGATGTGTAAATCGATTGTCCAATTGATTTGTCAAAACCCGGAACACAGGTTTTAATGAAAACCTTTAAGTAATCGATTTCCCAATCGATTTACTTGATAAAAACTTTTATTCTGAGTCAGACAATCGATTGCCCAATTAATTCATCAATTGACTTATCAGTTGATTTATTGCTTGATTGATTAAAACTTATTTTATGATTTCATTGGCAGATATTATGTGAGAAATCATTATGATTAAGTCTACCTAATGGACACTATTAATACTAGACACATTTATACATAATTCTTCAAGCTGGTAGTATATCATCCGTCTTTGAGTGATTGCCTGACTTCCATGTTTTGTCCAAATGTGTAGTGTTTGTTCATTGCCTGAAATGTTTCTCAATTCAAACCATTAGATCAATCAAATATTGCATATACATTGTATGTTTGGACATTATATCAAAATCATTATCAAGGAAGCATATGTCAAGTATTCTCCCCCTATATCAAAGTCCTGATCAGGGAGTCATATGTCTTACATATATCACAATTAGACTCAATAAAAAATACAACAGAACAACTATAAATTGGTCTTTTTAGGTAGAATTCAAACTAAAAAAAATAGAGTAACTAAATTGGTTTTCAAATCAGAGACTCTTAAGATGAACGGTTTATTTGAATGCATTTTTCGTATATGGAACAATAAAATAAAAAATAAAATTATATTTTTAATTTTTTATCTAATTTAATTGTAATATTTAAATCCTTTAGTTTTTTGACAATGGTTCTACGGTAGTCCTTTTATTTTCCTAGCAAATTTAATGTAAACATATTTATTCTGAATTTTAATAGAACTTTTCAATTTTCTATGATTGTTAATTTGGAGATTTTTGAATTTTTAATTTAGGAAATTTTTAGAGTTATTGTTGAAGG
>JBBPBR010000008.1:42528802-42560733 GCA_037974775.1 Cicer pinnatifidum | reverse complement strand
CAAATATAGATGATGACCAGAAAATAGTCAAGTGCAATAGATATGATCGCGAAACGGTTAAGCATAGTCAATCATTAGTATCCCAAGAAGAGATTGATAATGGAGATAACACCAAAGAAGGAGGAAGAGATGATAGTTTAAAGAAAGGTCCTCCAAAAGTATCGAGAGGGAAATTGGAGTACAATCCATAAAATTTTTGGACTTGCTCGGTGTGGGAAAAGTTGTCGTTTGCGATGGACAAATCATTTGAGACCAGATCTGAGAAAATGTGCATTTACCGTGGAAGAAGAAAACTTAATTGTTGAGCTCCACTCTATATTGGGAAATAAATGGGCTCAAATTTCTCAAAAGGTTTGTAGTAACTTAAGTTTTCCATATTTTTGTTTTCTGTTATATTTAATTTTGCTTTATGTTGTTTCGTACAAAGAAGTTCAATAAATAAATAAGTTATCAGTTCAAAAAATGTAGGTCATTCTTTCCACTAAGTTCCATATAAAATCTTTAATAGGATTGTCAATTATGATTGTGTTAAGGAAACATGTTTAATGCAAATATTTAGATAAAAACATTGTTGATTCCTAGTTTTGGTTCAGTTGCCAGGCTGTACAAATAATGAGATAAAGAACTATTGGCACACAAGGATTAAGAGATTGAAAAAAGCTGGCTTACCAACCTATCCCGAAGATGTAGAGCAAAGGGCAAAAAAGATAAGTCAATAACACGTCGACATAATAGCCAACCAACACCGTGATGATGCTTCACAAACAATAAACTTTGATATACTTGACGTGGTATATGAATGTTTTAAAGTTCATCCAGATGTAATTCTTCTACCACCATCTTCTTTGTGGAAATGATAATTACTCTATGTTGTCTCCTCCATGTGATCCATGCACCATTAATAAGTTTAATGGTCTTCCGAGTGATCCATGAACCATCAATCAGTTTAATGGATATAATAACCTTACTATAGATAATCTTGGCTTATTAAACGACAATATTTCTTCTTCTGAACCGATATACGATGGGTCTACTACATATGAGCTTCTTTCATTCCAATGTTTACATACTTGACAATGTAATTTGAACACACCTGCGTCCCAACTTCCTCCACACGAGTCTGTTGACACACATATTCAAATACCTAGACCTACGTCCCAACTTCATCCACACAAGTTTGTCGACAAATTGATTCAAATACCTCCAATTGAAGAACCTAATAAGTCAATTATGTTTTATCCAAATAAAGGTGGTTTACTCAATACTAGATCATTCCACAATGGCTCAAATTTCCAAGAGAGAATAGAACAAACAACCCATGATGAAGTATTCAAAGGCTCAAATGTACAAGAGAGAATAAAACAAACAACACATGATGAACCATTCAAGATTTCAACTTACAATAATATTTGTGCAGAATGGGATAAACTAGATGGACAGAGGTATAACCCATTTGATGGGTATTTTGCAACAATTCGGTGTTCTGACCATAATAATCATCATACTAGCGTATGGTCAATCGATGAGGACCCGTCACTTGAAACCACTCAGAGTTAGCAGTTTATCTTATACTAGTTAGTTGTGATTATGAACTGTCTTTTTTTAATTATTGTTTTTGATAAATTTTACATTAATTAGTTTCCTTTTTTGACATATCATCATGATAATAATTCATATATCACAAATAATTCTTCCATATTGAATCAAATATATTCGGGACACCTAGATGCTTTGCCCGACTTCAATCAGCTGAATAATACTGATTATTCATCATATCATCATGGTATTAATCAAAATGCATTTATGACCAGAACAAATACTTTTTCCATGAATGAATATTTGAATCAAACAGATTTGACTTGTCCAGATGTTTTTCCTGACTCCAATATAATACCGAGGAAAAAGGAATAATATAGAGTATCATCCATCAGATCAACATTGTATTAATCAAATTAATTTAATCATTTCACATATAATACTTTGATGAACGAAAATTTGAATAATACCAAGTATATTTGATCAATATGTTGTTCTAAAAGACGCTTTTAGGTGCCCTTCTTAGTAAAGAATATTGTTAATTAGCACTTGTAAGTGTTTGATCTACTTATTATATATTGGTTAGCAAGTGTTTGATCAACTTATTATTGATTAACACTTCGTAATGTTTGATATTTCAATACCTTGATTATTGTGAAATTAGTGAATGAATTCTATCTCATGATGTTGTTTATTGGGAAAAATGATATTTGAAATTGTTCACGGTTAGGAACATCTTTAAAGGAACATCTTTAAAAAGTGTATTTGATTTTATGATTTTAAGGAGGTTCCTAGATGAGATTTATTACACTCGTTAATTTAATTTTAATGATTTTATAAGACTTCTAGTAAGGGCAAAAAACAATAAAATTTACGGGTCCATTTTTCCTATAAAAATATTAATTTTTTGAAATAATTTTACCTTTGTATCGATACAAACAATTATCATAGTTTATTGTAATTTTTTTAAACCTCCTTATAAAGGATAATTTATTAAAATATCTTCTTTTATTTTAAAAATTGGTGCAGCATGAGGTCGCATCTTGGGGATGCGGCCATTACACGGTCTTCAAAAAAAATTTCTCTTCTTTTTAACATTTAATTTAATAAATTAAAAATAATAAAATATTTTTAAAAAATACTATTAATGAAATCAAATAAAACAAATTAAATTAAATAGAAAAAAATGTGTTAAAATAAAAAATGTGTTATATTATTTTAACAACTTTCTCCTATTTTGTAGATAAATTTATATTATTTTAACAACACCGTCCTATTTTGCACATAAATTAGCAACTTAATTCTATTTTATCAAACAAAATACATTAACAAGAACATTTATTAATAAAATTTTCTTTTAATATTATTATAATATTTATTATTATCATTATTATTATTATTAATATTATTATTTTGTTTTATTATAATAATAATAATTATTATTATTATTATTTTATTTATTAGATCAAGAGGAAAAATAGGAGTGAGTTGTTAATAAAATAAAAATAAGTTGCTAATATATCTACAAAATTGGAAAGAGTTGTTAACAAAATAAAATTAAGTTGATCAAATAATATAACATTTTATTTACTTTGACACATCTATTCAACCACATTAATTTTGATGTATGTTTCTTTCTTCTATTTAATGTATTTTTTTTTGATGTTATTAATATAATTTACTATTTTTTAATTATAATTATATTTATTAATTTTTATTTATTAAATCTGGAGATAAAAATAGGAGGTAGTTGTTAAAAAAATATAATTAAGTTGCTAATTTAACTACAAAATAGGAGGGAGTGATTAAAATAATATAACACATTCTTTGTTTTGGCACATCTAATTAACCATATTTTTTTCTTGAATTTAATGTATTTTAGTTGATTTTATTAATAGTATTTTTTTAAAAAATATTTTTATTAATTTTAATTTATTAAATTAAATGTTAAAATGAAGAAAAAAATTGAAGACCGTGTACATGATCGCATCTCCGGAATTCGACCGCACTAAATTTTGCCTAAGGTAGTGAAAATCATATGTGACTCGTCCTTTTGTTTAAGGAACTCTACTCATGTACATATAAAATAGTCATCAATAATAACGATTTCATACCTTTTAACGCTAATAGAGGCAATTCTTACATGACCAAATAAATCATTGTGCAAAAGTTCAAGTGGTTTAAAATTGGAAACATCATTCTACTTTGAAGCAAATGATGATTTTATTTGTTTCCCTTTCTAACATGCTTTAGAAATAACATTTGATTCATATTTCAAATTTGGAAAACCTCTAACAAGGTTGAGTCTTTTCAACTTTGATGTTAATCACAAGTTGGCATGTCCCAACCTTTTGTGTCAGATCAATTGTTCATCATTTATTGACATGAGATGCATTACTTCTTGTTTTTCTAAATATGATAAGTTTATTTTATAAATATTGCTATGTATATGGCTAGTAAATAGTATGGATCTATTTGTGTGACTAATTTCCTTACATGACTTTTGATCGAAGACAATAACATAATCAATATCACTTAATTGACTTATACTCAGTACATTTTGCGTTAGTTCTTTTGTGAGTAAAATATTTTTAATAGAGGGAAGAGAACAATTATCAATTGTGCCACAATATATGATATTACCCTTATGCTTTCCTCCAAATTGTCATTCATTGAGAGTCAAGTGTTGGATCATACACTATTCTCTCGTCATGTATCATGGACACCCATCGTCAAGATACCATTATTGGTGTTTCAATTTTTTTTTTTTTAGAAAATCTTCAAGATAGATTATTTTGTTCTTAGGTAACCACATTTGTTTGGGTCTTTTTTTGATAGTTCTGACATGTGTGTTGTGTAAGACCCTGAATTTTCTAAACTCTAATTTATGCAACTTTCATGTATGTTGTGTTGAATTGCTTAAGCCTTTACCCCAATTTTAATTTTATGAATTCAGTACCAAAAATATTTTTTGTTAAAATTAGTAATATATTTAAAATATTTGAATATATATATATATATATATATATATATATATATTTGGAGAACCGATAAAAAAATTATTTATTAGAGCATAATTTAATGAAGTTACGAAACAAATTTATTACCAAATAAAATTTTAAAATGTCACTTGTTGCTGATAAATTTACCTGTCAATTGAGTTACGACGAGAGTAGATTTTTTTTATTAAATTAAATTGAGAAGTGAGAGATGTGACGTGTGTAAGAGTGATTAGATGATATAATGATGATTGTAGTAACATACCTAAATATTTAATTATAATATATTTATTTATTTATTTTTGTTTGTTTGTAAGTTAAAAAAATAGGAAAAGAAACCAAACTTTTTAAGTAAACCAGCAAACCCATTTCTTTCGTTATGTTTCCTTCCAGCTTTCTTCTTCTTTTATTAGTCAAACAAAAAGAAATATAACATAAGTGTAGGTGAGTGATTTTTTGAGAGAGAAATCTTCATTTTGAGACAAATCTAAGAGAAATTAGGAGAAAGTCGTGGAATCAAAGTTTTTCATCTAGGTGTTGTAGCGCTGGTGGTAGCCTTGGATTGTAAGTTTCTTCTTCTCCCTCTTTTCCCTCTTAGGCCATATGCTTGTGTCTGTTTGTGGCGGAAGATTTTTTTTTTTTTTTTAATACTCAAAAAGCTTGTTTAAAAGGAAGGATCAAAGAAATTTAGAGGAGTTAATTTACTAATGTTATAATATGTTTCAAGTTTTAATAATGATTCAAGTTATATGAGTGGAAATACAAACCTTTAGCTAGGTGTGTTCATGGCGTTTTGTAACAATAAATATTTTTTCCATGATTGTGTAATAGAAAAGGAATAAAAATGGTAATAAAGATTTAAAGAAAAATAAAACTTCAATTTCTTTTTGTTAAAATTTTTGATATAGATATTAACAAATTAAAGTTTAATTTGATAAAGTTTCATCCTTTGAAAGTTTTGAGTAGAAAGTTTAAGTTCGAAATTAATGTGTTTGAGTTATGTAATGAGTTGTTTTCAAATAAATGAGTTTCAACTGAAGTTGAAATTTTATAAAAAAAAATAAAAAATTATAGTTGTTAAAGTTGTGAAAAAAGTTCAAATTTTAACCAAGTTAAATAGTTTGAGCAAAAAGTTAGATTGAAATTAAAATGTTTAGAGTTTAAAATGTTACTCTTTTAATTACTCTTATACTGAGTTTAAAAATAAAAAGTTTAGAGTAATTTATTAACTCAAATTTTTGGTGCTTTAATAGTCGAGTGTGTGTATTAGTGATTTGGAAAATATTTATTTTATTTGGTTTTAACTAAATAATGTACATCTTTTGGTTTTAAAAGTTTGGTGTGTGAAAAAGATATAGTTTTGGAATTTTGTTGTGGCTAGATAAATTTTAGTTGTGAACAAATTGTTATAAATATTTATATTTATGTAGTTAACTCCTTGAGTCTCAAAAAGGAATCAAGACCGTTCGCACTGAGTTAGCGCTAGGGAGAACTTTGATATATTAATACTGTTTGTGGTAGTTAAAGAAAAATAATTTTTCTTATTTTATGCATTTCCAAGAATAATCTTTATGATTGATGATTAAGAATGTATAAATATGATTAACAAATTTTCGAACATCAGATTAAAGGAAAATTAGTGAATTGTGGTTTCAAGCTTGTATATGTATACTTTCAATTTTTAGAAAAGTTTGCATGATTTTAATCAAAGTTTCAAGTTTATTAATTAAAGGTTAAAATCTTGAGTAAATTTTTTTTTTTTTAAAAAAAAAGAGTCAAAGTTTCAGGTATTGAAATACAAACTTCGTTGAAAAATATATATTTTGAAAAGGATGAAAATATTTCAAAGGGTTAGAACTTTGAAATTAGAAAAAATATTCATTGATATTTGTTTTGTGTGATTATGTTGTTATGAGGTAAATACTTCGATTGAACATTTACTCTTTAAAAAAATATAGTGGATCAAACATGTTGTAAATTCTTTTGGTAAAATATACTCTAAAGAGGTTAGGAGTAAGAAAAGATTTGTAAGGTAGTTAAAGTTTAAGCGATTAATTTGATTAAAGTCAAACACTATTTGATTGAAGTTATCGGCACGAGCGAGATTTTTCGTTGTGTTTGATTGTGGTAGTGATAACAGTTGAAAAGCTATAACTAAGGTAAGGACTCATTCCAAATTTTTAGTTTTCACATAGGGACCTTATATGTGTAATTGATGTATGATTCATGTGTGAATATGTGATGATTAATATTGATGTGATGATGCATTCTTGAGTGAAAATACATGTTGCTATATGTGTTGAAGTTTATTCAGGAGAATATGTCTTGAGTATGCTCTGTGAAAAGTATAAAAAAATATTAGTGTGTAATGAATATTAAAAGGGTGTCTTTTAATAGCTACATTTACATAATGATTGTTGTGAAAGAGTTAGAGTATGCTTATGCATTTCATAATTAGTGGTGATCGTGATGGGCCACAATGTTAGTGGTGGTCGTGATGGGCACGAGATGGTGTCGTGAGTTGATTGGTCCATCTTATCCTTACGATGATTTTTAGTCGTGTAGGTCTGTGATATACTGCACTCTGGTAAATCATGTTGATTTATGATAGGTGGCACCTCGATAATTAGTATTGATCTATGAGAGGCGGTACATTTATGATTTACGACCCTCGAGGAGGGGTTGGAAATTCTAGAATCATGTGCATTGCCATATCAGCATTACATTAGGGTATTTGACACACGAGTCATGTTCGTTATCATATCGTAATTGTTAAGTGTTATTGCTTGTCTTTATGACATAATGGTTAAATGTTAATTGTTAATTTCAGTTGATGACCATTTACATTATTGTGGAAATTGGGTTTTCCCTCAGATGATACTTGAGTTCGTTCAACTGACTTTTACCTTGATGACGGAAACGTCTTTAGATATCCCTGATCAGCATGTGCTGATTGCTTGAGCATACAACCCCATCTCAAGCAGGGCTACGTATACGGGGAGAGTGGTGAGGACAAGTAGGAAAGTTGGGGCAGTATTTCTCGTTGGAGGACCTAACTTCTGAGGAGATTGCTCCCTATATGGATGCTGAAGAGGAAGAAGTTATTTCGAGGAGAGATATTGTGCCAGAAGGAACTTGTGTTGTGTATGGAGGTCACCCTTGTTATTGTAGTTGTTAGTGGATGATCAAATTAGTTTTTTGTTGTATAAGGCCTTAGTGTCTTTGTTTTGAAGGTTGTACATATTTCATTTTGGGATGATTGTACTTATGGCATAACTTGACTGATGACTTTTTGGTTGGTCCATGTTTCATTTTTTTGACGTGACCATGGGGGGATAGCATTCTTGGAGCAATACTTTTGTGCAGGTGTCTGTCAAGAATACCCCAGGGGTATGAGCGATGTTTGATAAATCTCATAGTCCTAGTGTATTTTCTATTTGTATACTGTAGACTATTAGCCCAAAAACTATTTTAGCTTTTTTGTATGTATGATGTAATTATTTATGACTCTTGTCGTTTTGTGTTATGACATAATATTTTATTAAGTTGTTTTTCTAAAAAAATGCATTCGCGCTGTTAAAAATTGAGGTGTTACATTGTGGTATTAGAGCTTTGGTTTGATTTTAGTTTGACCTATAGGTTGGGAGTCGTTATCTAATCATGCGTCGAGGGTAAGTTGTTTGAGTTGTCATGACTTGTGTAATTGTTATGTGTTGATGAAGTCGAAAGTTATCTTTTGGAATTCTTCAAAGTGGTGTTATGATTTATTCTACATGTTGGTTTTGTAGGAAACAATGCCTCCAAGAAGGAACAACGCTGCAACAGTCAACGTCAATAGGGATGATCAAATGGCTGAAGCAATGAATAACATGGTTGCTTCTATTGCTGCACAGACAACTGCAAAGACTCTAGGATATATAGAGAAGAGGGAAAGAGAGATACGTGTTGTTAAGTCAAGGGGATTTGAAGATTTTTGTCATCAGAATCCTCCAAAGTTATGGGGCGATGAGTGTCTAGAAAAAGCCGACCATTGGATTCAAGAAGTGGAAAAGATCTTCAAAATGATTAATTGTTATGTAGGGGTGAATGTCAATTATGCTACGTATCTGCTACTAGGGGATGTGAAATATTAGTGGAGAAGTATAAGGCTTCTGATGGGATCAACTTATGAGGAGGTGAATTGGGAGTCGTTCAAAAGGAAGTTTTTAGACAAATACTTCCAAATGGGTACCAGGACTAAGTTGAGCGATGATTTTCTTAAATTGTATCAGGGAAATATGACAGTGGGTGAATATGTTGCTTAGTTTAAGTCATTGTCAAGATATTTTAGGTTTTCCGTGAAGAGGTTGATGAACAATTTATGTGTCAACATTTTCGAAATGACTAAAGTGTGGGATTCAAGACTCAATCCAGTCATTGGGAATTTAGCGTTTCCAAGTTTTAATGGAGAAAATTATAGAAGTTGAGGACATGAAGAACCAGAGGGCCAATAGAGGAGGGAACTTCAGTTCCGGGGGGCCTAGTCGGGTGAACCATCAGAACAACAAAGGAAAACAAGTTGTTAAGCCCTATAACCGACCACATAACAACAATAGGGGTCAGAGTCGCCCAATGACCCAGAACTTTGGGAGACAATTGGGACAATTAATTTGATGTTTCTGATGTGGGGAAGATGGACATTATGTTAATGCTTGTACGTCTATGAGTCTTCCATGCTACAACTGCTAGAAGGCAAGGCACATTGCAAGGGATTGCAAAACTCCAAAGGTGGTACCGATAGTGAATACAACTAGGGCTACTCATCCTACTACTAAAGGATGTGTTTATTTCATGGGTGTTGAAGCTGGAAATCAATCTAGCTGTTTGATCATATGAGACTTCGAGTTTGCATGTAACACTCTAACTGCACTTTTTGATTCGGGGGAAACTCATTCCTTCATTGCTATGGACTGTGTGAATCGTTTCAAGCTATCTATGTATTCCCTGCCTTTTGATTTGGTTGTTTCCAAACCTATTAAGACTTTGATCATAAATACTACATGTTTACACTGTCAAGTAACTATTCATAATAGAGATTTTCTGGATTAATTTGATTTTTTTACCTCTTCAATCACTCGAGGTCATTCTCGGTATGGATTGGATATCGTATCATTATGTAATCTAGGATTGTGCTTGCAAATTTGTTCTTTTCCCCGAGCGAGGAGTCGCTCGATATCTAGCTGCTAACAAACTGGGAGTGTCATAGAGAGAAGGAACTCAAGAGTTTATTTCATTAGCTAACGTGGAGGGAAAGATAAATGTGAGCATAGAATACGTGGTGCTTGTCATAGAGTACCTAGATGAATTTCCAATAGAAATTCCATGATTACCACCAGTAAGAGATGTGGAGTTCGTCATTCATCTAGACCCAAGAGCCAAACCTATTTCGATTGCACCATATCGGATGTCGCCATTGGAATTGAATAAGCTCATTGTCCAAATTCAATATTTATTGTAGAAAGGATTTATTAGACCAAGTGTGTCACCATAGAGGACTCCAATATTGTTAGTTAAGAAGAAGGATGGAAGCTCGCGCTTATGTGTGGATTATAGGAAACTTAATAAGCTAACTATTAAGAATCATTATCCTATACAACATATCGATGATTTAATGGATCAATTGAGAGCAGTCGCAATGTTTTCAAATATTGAGTTGAAGTTAGGTTACCATCAGATTCGAGTAAGAAAATGAGATATTTAGAAATCTGTTTTCAGAACCCATTACGGACATCATGAATATCATGTTATGCCATTTGGAGTTACCAATGCACCAACAACTTTTATGGATTACATGATTAAAATCTTTAGCCCATTTCTAGATAAGTTTGTTGTATTGTTTATTGTAATATATTAAGTTATTAAACGACTGAGGAAGAACGTGGAATGCATTTGTGTCAAGTTCTTGAAGTTTTACGCGATAAGCAATTGTATGCCAATCTGTCAAAGTGCGAGTATTGGCTAGAAGAAGTGAACTTCTTAGCACATGTGATAACCAAGGAAGGAATCGCTTTGGATCGGACAAAGATTGAGACATTCCTTCCTTGGAAACAGCCTAAGACTATCATGGACATCCAAAGTTTTGTCGGACTTGCAGGATACCAAATGAGGTTTATTGAAGGTTTTGCTAAAATTGTAGCTCCATTAACACAACTCACTAGAAAGGATCAGTCGTTCACATGGAGAGAGAAGTGTGAGAAAAAATTTCAGTTACTAAAGAAAAAGTTGACAACATCACCAGTATTGATCTTACCATAACCAAAAGAACCATACAAAATTTACTGTGATGGGTCTCACCAAGGTTTGGGGTGTATCCTGATGCAACACAAGAAGGTCATGGCCTACGCCTCAAGAAAATTGAAGACTCGTGAAAGAAACTATCCTACTCATGATTTAGAGTTTGTTGCTGTAGTTTTTGCATTAAATATCTGGAAGCACTACTTATATGGATGCATGTTCATAGTGTTTAGTGACCATAAGAGTTTGAAATATTTGTTTGATCAACAGGAATTGAACATGCGTCAGAGAAGATGGATGGAGACTCTCAAGGATTTTGATTTCACATTGTAGTACCACCTTAAGAAGGCCAATGGGGTGGCTGATGCGTTGAGTAGAAGGAGTGTGTCACTCTCTTCAGCAGTAATGGCTAGACAACAAGAGTTGTGGAAAAAATTTAGAGACCTAAACATAGACGTAGAGTTTGCATCGAAGATTTTGAAATTCAGAATGATTAAGATTTTGAGTGGTCTACTTGAAGACATTGCGAATTTTCAAGATGACACATTAATCTAAGAGAAGAGGAACCTGATTGTGCAAAGGAAGACAAGTAAGTGTAAGATTGGACTAGATAATATTTTGAGATGTAATTGGAGGATTTGTGTACCAGCAGTTGAAGATTGAGGAAAGCAACTTTAGAAGAGGCTCATAAGAGCAAATTGAGTATCCATCTTGGAGCAACAAAGATGCATCAGGACTTGAGGCAGAATTATTGGTGGCCAGAAATGAAGAGGCATGTAGCGGAGTATGTATCAACTTGTTTAACTTTTTAGAAAGCGAAAGTGGAACATCAGCGACCTAATGGAATGTTACAACCTTTAGATAGACATGAATGGAAATGGGACAACATTTCCATGGACTTTATATATATTATTTTTGTTATTTCAATAAAAATTAAAATAAATATTATAAAATTGAAATAAAAACCTTTGAGAAATCTCCATTTGGAACTTGGGCCTACTAAAATTTTATCGTTATTTAAAATTTTTATTTATGTATTTTTATGAATTATATTAATTATATATATAATATTTTTGTTATTTCATTTAAAAAAATGAATTTATAGTAATATTAATGAGATTCTTAGAAAATTGAATAGATAATTTTTTTAATTTAAGAATTACAAATATTATTTATTTGTTTATTTACTTGATTTTCATAGAATGTGTATGTGTGAAGTATCTTAGAAGTATCGGATAAATTAACTTTAAAATAATTAAAATAATAATTATGATACTTATAAGATATATACATGTGAAGTCTTAATATTAGATACATATACGATAGATATACATCTCTTTATTTGAGATATTTGAACTTTATAGGTATTGATTGGATTTTTTTTACATGACTAGGATTGATTGATATTCATGTAGATCTTATCATTGTTGATATGAATCCATCATAGGTTCTACAAAAATTTTGATTAATAATTAACATAATGCTAAAGGCTGAGTGGCAATCACAATTTTAGTAACACTCGCAATCCTCAATGTCACAAGAAATTTTGTCAGCCTTAAATTGAGACGATTTGTAGCATGTGATTAGAAACTACAATCGTACAATCGTATTTTCACTACAATTGTAGTTTCACATCACATGCTACAAATAGTCTCAATTTAGGCCTCACAAAATTTTTTATGACATTAAATTGCCACTTTGCCTTTAACTTTATCTTAACTATTAATTAAAACTTTTGTAGAAAAAACTATAAGGAAAATAGCAGAAAAAACTTTAATAAATATAGATGAAAATGAAAAATAGTAATAAGGAAAAACTTCTTGCTAAAGTATTTTTGACTGCAAATTCTTGTTAAAGTATTTTTTACTTCAAATTTTTTAAAGCACGTGCAAGTTAATGTTTGCTAATGTTTCAAAAAATAAAAAACAGAATTAAAGATTAATAGAATAAAGGATGAATAAAACATAACTTTTGAGAATTATATATACATATATAATATTATCACATTATTCTGTCAAAAAAATTAATGGTTGCTAATAAAAAAAAATCTTCTTTGAAACAAATAAATAATGAATCTGTTTTTAAAAAGAAAATGCAGTATCAAAGATTTAATAAAATAAAGAAATAAAAAATACAAGTTTTTAGAATTATATATATAACAAATATTATCAAATTATTCTGTTAAAAAAATTAATGCGTTCTAATAGAGAAAAATCTTCTTTATAGCAAAAAAAGAATATGTTTCAAAAAAGAAAAATAGTATGCAAGATTAATGAAATAAAGAAAGAGTAAAATACAATTTTTGGGAATTATATATAACAAATATTATCATATTATTGTGTTAAACATCACTTTTGAGAATTATACATAACAAGTATTATCACATTATTGTGTTATTAAAATCTAATCATATTATAATCTACCATAGGCAGAGCCATGATAATTAATCAGCATTAATAATTCAATTTTCTCTTCTCTATATATTGTCAAAATCTTAAAGCATAAGCATAAACATAACAATGAATCCAATGAATTCATATCAAGTTAGTCTCCCACTACTTATTTCATTTTTCTACGTTTTCTATCAAATTGCTATCGCAACCGCACGTATGGGAAAATCTTTACCTTTATTTTTTTTTTTGTATTCTTTTTAATTTAATTTCTTCTGTTGATATGAATTTAATATAGTTTATTTAAACTTTGTTCGCATAGTAACTAATTTGCAAATAATATGCAGAGAATTCAAGTGAACTTAGTGTTTTGCAAAAACACGTTTCATTTTTTGATAGAAATCACGATGGTATCGTCTATCCAAAAGAAACTTTTGAAGGTTAGATTTTTTTTGTCGTACCATAGTTAATTCATATAATAATTTTTTTCTATTATATTTTTAAACTTCACAATTAATATTTTTTAAATTCAAAAAAAAAATCTACACCTTCATTTACACTAAGTAGATTTTCCAGGTTGGATGTAGTTTATTTTGTTAAATATTTTTGTTAGTCTATTACGATTAATTGACGATATATAACTTTGATAATGAATAGGATTTAGAGCGATAGGTTGTGGAGTTGCATTATCAACAACTGCTTCGGCTTTCATTCATGCCGGTCTTAGTCAAAAAACTCGTCCGGTATATTTCTCTCTCATTTTCTTAATTCACTGTTTTTTCTTAATAATTTATTTTTACATTGTATTTAAATTAAAAAATATTATCAAATGCCTACTTGTTAATTATATATAAAAATACGATATCTAACAATTCATATAGTTTCTATATAATACATAAGTGAATATTTTTATTATTATCTTGAAAATTTTAATGACTTTAATTTCCATATGGTGTAGGGAAAGCCTCCTTCTCCTTTGCTACCAATAGAAATTGTAAACATCAAATTATCAATCCATGGAAGTGACACCGGTACCTATGATAGCGAAGGAGGGTAAGAATTACATTTCATTCTTATTATAATTTCTTTTTATGTTTTATTCATGAATGAAAATAATTAAACTTAAAGCCAATTTGTTATTCGTGATTACTTTTTGATATGCTATATTATGTATTTAATACCTAGTCATTCTATTTTTCTTTGATATTGGGAGTGATTTGAAATTTTTTAATATTACCTAAATGAGTTGGGAGTGATTTGAAATTTTTTAATATATTTTTTCAAAACTTTATAGTTGTGAATGTTGGATAATTTTTTAAATGATATAATAACTCAGAATATGATGTAAATGCATGCATGATATGTGTAACTTACATAATTAGACTGTGAATTTTAGGTTTGTGCCTTCAAAATTTGAAGAAATTTTCAGCAAGCATGCAAAACAACATCCAAATGCTTTAACGTCTGATGAATTGAAGGAGATGCTGACGGCAAATAGAGAGCCAAAGGATTTCAAAGGATGGTAAGTTTTTTTTATATTAACGAAAAAAATTAAATTAAAAACAAATTTTAGTATTTCATTTATGTTGTGTATTAGAATCACCTATATATATATATATATATATAGTTAGTTAGTTAGTTAATTATTTATTAATCAATATATCACACATTCTTTATAATAAATTGTTGTATTTTGATGCTTAGGCTTGCTGCCGAATCAGAATGGAAGATATTATATGATCTATGCAAAGATAAAGATGGTTTACTCCAGAAAGATATCGTATATTCTGTTTATGATGGAAGTCTCTTTGAACGTCTCGAAAAGGAACACTCAAAAACCAAGAATAATAAATAAGTATGATTTTTGTTGTTATAATTAGAAAAATCACAATTTCCATTTAGTTGTCATATTAATAGGAAATAACTATTATTAAATATGACTTTCATTCGTGTTTACAATTAAATTGAGATATTAATTATAAATATAATTTTTATGTGTTTCTCTATGAATTTCTATTTCTTTCAAAGACTTTTATTTATACATTATAACTTAGATTGTGATATTACTATGGGTCTTTTGTGAACATGAATATTAAGGAATGGTGTCGTAGTTATTTCTATTACATTTTATATCATAACATAGATAATATAGTGCTATAAATCGTATATTTTTTTTTTCTTCTAATTATCTTAATTAGTTCCGTTCTATGCAATATTAATCCTAATTATATACATTAACTTCTTTAAACTTTCATCATTTTGAATATTTGAAAACGGTGCATTATATATGTAAGCTAGAGGCTTCAATCTAGAGCTTCTATTCAACGTAAAACTACGATTTTAGTTTCACATCACATGCTATAAATCGTCTCAATTTAGGCCTCACAAAATTTAGGTGAGTGTTATTAAAATTGTGATTGCCACTCTACCTTTAACATTGTCTTATCTGTTAATCAAAAATTTTGTAGACCTTGAATTCAGATCAACAATGACAAGATCTACATGAATATCAATCAATCCTAGTCCTGTAAAAAAAAATTCAATCAATACCTATGAAGTTCAAATACCTCAAATATAGATATGTATATCCATCATATATGTAACTAATACCGAGACTTCACAGGTATATATCTTAGAAGTATCATAATTATTATTTTAATCATTTTAAAATTAATTTATCCGATACTTCTGAGATACTTCACACATACATATGCTATGAAAATCAAGTAAATAAGTAAATAATGTTAATTCTAAAATTTTAAAAAAATTTCTATTCAATTTTCTAAGAATCTGATTAATATTACTATAAATTCATACTCTGAGTTTGAACGTCTAACCTAAAGATATAGTAATTAAAATACAAATAAGTAATTTATTTATCATAAATAAAAATATAGATTTTATTAATCAAATGTTATCGTTGAGCAACAGTCACGTCATAATATATTTTTTATTTATTTTTTAATTAAATTCTACATCTATACAAATTTTTTAAAATGAGTCAACACATGCTTTGATCCCATCAAAATTAAGTGAGGTTAGACTTTGAATATGATAAAGTTAAGAATACAAAATTACTTTTTATATGATGAAAGGGTCAAACTTGCTGAAACTGTAAAAAGTGCATCATAGCCAATTCACTTTTAAAACGTTATAAGCACTCTATTTTGAAAAAAAGTTATTGGAGAAGGTATTTGTCTATACTTTTTTTTATAACAATAATAATTATATAATTATTAATCTATATTTAAAATGCATTACATATTTGATATCAAATAGTGTCTAATTTGAAGCTTACAAACAAGTAACAACTATTCACAATAACCACAATAACACTATCGTCAAAATAAAAATTAAATAATATTTATTAAAAAATAACTTCAAATAAAAAATAACATTAAAAATAAAATATAAAATAAAAACTTACCGAAATTTAATAAATAAAAGAGATATGTTGGAAAAAAAATATTTGTAGAGGGAAGTGGGGGAGAAAATTTAGAGAGAAGGTAGAAATGAAAAATGAGAGGAAGAGTTATATTTATAGAAGAACAATAACACTTTATGGCGGCCAAAACATCCATAAAAACTAAGTTTGTGGTGGCCAAAATAGTCATAAATGCCAATAGTATACTATGTCTTTTGTGGTAGCATTTGCAGTCACAAAGCATTAACTTTGTGGCGGCTTTTGCCCTCATAAATGCGTGATTTTTGTGGCGGCATAAGCCCTCATAAAGGCTCGACGGTGTAATTTTGTGAGGGCTTTTGCCCTCACAAAATATTGTTAAAATTCAAATCAATTGTGAGGGCTTTTTCTGTCACAAATAATAACAAATTTGATTTGTAGTATTTGTGAGGGCTTTTTCGGTCAGTAATTTATGAGAGTTTTTTTCAGCCACAAAATATTTTAATAGTTGGCCACAAAAAGAGTATTTTCTTGTAGTGAATGGGGTTTGAATTGTAAATTCACCTATTTAAAATTTCCTGTTAAAAACTTAAGAAAATAACTCAACATTGATCATTGTTGTGAAAACATAAACAGAGCTTGATTATCTCAATTGTTCTTCTTCTTCCTAGAATGTTCTTCTTCTTCCTCATCTCAATTGTTCATTTACCTTTAATATGAACTTGATTATCATTTCTAAAAGTCACAAACCCTCCATATTTCTTGACAAAGGACATAAAGCAACTTTTATCACCTGTCATATGTCTTTAACAACTACTGTCCAAGAAGCATGGCTTTTTCTCGACACTTTGAAATCCAATCTGCATGATATTTTACATTAACTTTAGGTACCCATTTGGTCTTGGGTCCTTGAGGATTAAATTTAAATTTTGATTCTTTCTTACTATGACATGTTGATTCAGAGTGGCCAATCTTGAAATAGGAGGAACATTTAGTGGTTTGTTTTTGACAAGGTTTAGCAAACTGAGTATTAGCTTGATTTGGTAAAATTCCTAAACGTTCTCCTTTTATTACTTTTGCTGCAGAACGTTCTCCTTTTTCAGATTTAAAAAAAAAAAAAAAACTTTGTTTTTGCTCCCGAATGTTCTCCTTTTCTGAAGCTCTTTTTGTTCTTAATTGTCTCGTCTCTTTTCTTAAAATAGCATGCAAATTCCAGATGTCCAATCTTTCTGCAATATGAACATTTAATTTTTCATTTACCTATTTTTCTTTTTTGAACAAAAAAGTGTTCATAAAATTTGGATTTTTAAGTTTTATTGAAACCAAGACCAGCTTTATCGAATATTCCTACTTGAGATCCCATGATTTTTTGAAATTGTTAAGGAGAACATTCTCCTTTTGAAATGCAAAATGTTCTTGACTTTCAAATTTTAAAATATTTGAGCTGAGATTCTTTCAGATTTTGAATTATCTCTTTAACTTTATCATTCATAGCTTCATTTTTTTCTTTCTCTTCTTTTTATTTGTGAAATTTTTCTTTTAAAGAACTACACTTTTAAATAAGAAAGTTTGAATGATATAGTAAGTTATCAAATTCATTTTCCATTTGTTCACACAAAAGATAAGGTTCATAATTTGTTACCTCATTTTATTTTGCATTTGCCATTAAATATATGTTGTCTTCTTCGTCTTCTTATGCATGAGAATCATCTGAGTTATCCCATGTAGCCATCATTGATTTCTTTTTGAAGAGAAATCTGTTTGGTGGTTTTTTACTTAGGGGACATTCATATTTGTAATGTCCTAATTTATTACATCCAGAACATGTGATTTGACTCTTTCCTACTTTTGTTTTGGGATTTTCTCTTTTGTTTGGAAATCCTTTCGTGATTTGGTCTCTTATTCTTGTCATTCTTTGAATTCTTATGGTAAGAAGGGCTACTTCTTCATCAACAACTTCTTGTCGAGTTTCTTCTGATTCTAATGATTCTTCAAGGCTATTGTTTTTCCATTCTTGGCTGGTTTATCTTCTTATAACAACACTTCATGTGCTCTTAATGTTCCAATTAGTTCTTCCAAAGCAAGCACTTCAAGATTTTTGGCTTGGCTTATAGATGTCACCGTCGGTCTCTATATGGTTGGATGAAATAATTGGAAGTCTTTTGCAATGAAAGAAATATTTGAACAAGTCTTTTGCAATGAAAGACTTGGGTCATGCAAAGCAAATTATGTGCATGAGAATTACTCGTGTCAAGAAGAATGGTAACATGTGGTTGTTTCAACACAATTACATTGAGATTATGGTAAAGAGGTTTAACATGAACAACTTCAAACCTGTTGGTACTTCAATTGCTACTCATTTCAAATTGAATTTTAGTTAATGTCCTACAAGTGAGAAAGACAAAGAAGAGATGAAAAAGGTTCCTTATACATTCGTAGTTGGTAGTTTGATGTATGCTCTGATATGCACAAATCCATATATTGCTCATGCAGTTGGAGTTGTCAGTCGATTTCTCTATAATCCTGATAAAGATCATTGAAAAGCAATGAAGTGGGTTCTCAGATATCATAAAGACACTTTTAAAGTGTGTGAATGTTTTGAAGGTGGTGAACTTGTGTTCGATGGCTGCACTTATGCAGATATGGTAGGTGACCTTGATTCTAGAAAATTTATTTCTAGTTATATGATGAAGTTTGCAAGGGGAGCTATGTCTTGGCAATCAAGGTTAAAAAAGTGTGTCACTTTATCCACTACTGAAGTTGAGTACATTGTAGCAACTGAAGCTTCCAAAAACTTCTTGCAGATGAAGAAATTTTTACATGAGTTAAGCCTCTAGCAAGACAAGTTTGTGTTATTTTATGATAGTTAGGGTGCGGTTTATCTATACAAGAATTCAAATTTAGTATGTTACAAGAGGAGAAAAAGAAAAAATTGGGTTCTAGTGGTAATAGGTGTGTAGCAAACTTGATTTTGTTTGATCTACAATTTTAGTATGTTACTTCTGCCACTGAGTTTGTTATTTTAATATATGATGTTAGTAATTTCACTTTCTCATAATTAATTTGGAATACTCACTTTAGTGTGAGTTTGTTGGTTATTTGTTTGGTTTTCACCATTTGATGATGTCTGTTATTGACTGATATTCCCTATTATTATTAAGAATACTTTATTGTACTCATTAATTATCACAGTGGAATGTTTTACTAGACTAGGTCCTAGGACTCTAATGTTTGAACTCTTAGGGGTTTCAAGTGACTGGCGCTTATTGATTGACCACATGCTAGTATGATGATTTTTGTGGTTAGAAGAACGAAATGTTGCAAAAGACTCGTTGAATGGGTTGAAATTTAGTTCATCTCATTCTGCACAAATGTTATTGTAAGTTAATATCTTGAATGCTTCATCATATGTCGTGTGTTTTATTCCCTCTAGTACATTTGAGCTTTTGAATGCTTCATCATGGGTCGTTTGTTCTATTCTCTCTTAGACATTTGAACCATTGTGGACTGATTTTGTATTGAGTGAACCACATTTATCCGGATAAACCGTAATTGACTTATTAGGTTCTTCAATTGGAGGTATTTGAATCAATGTGTCGACAGACTCATTTGCAGGAAGTTGGAACATATGTGTGTTCAAATCACATTATCGAGTATGTAAATATTGGAATGAAGGGATCTCATATATCGTAGGCCCATCGTATATGGGCTCAAAAGAAGAGATATTGTGGTTTAGTGTGGTATGACTATCTATAGTAAGGTTATTATATCCATGAAACTGACTAGTGGTGCATGGATCACATGGAGGAGAATAATTATCATATCCATAAAATTGATAGGTGGTGCATGGCTCACATGGAGGACCATGAAACTGATTGCTGGTGCATGGATCACATGGAGGAGACTCCAAAAATGTCTTTGATTTTTAATTTGTTGGATAATCATTATTTTAATTGATATTTACGATATTGTACCGATGAAAATATATTATAACACAAAAGACTATTTCTTTTCACTAAAAATGTGTCTTAAAATATTTTATTGAAACTTTGATATGAAACTTTCCTATCAACCAAATAAAATAATCGTTTTTTCACTTTGACTCTAGTATGTGTTTCTAATTTATTATTGCTTCTTGATGTGTTAACATATTTTCCTAATTTAGATGACATATAAGTAAATACTTATATTCTAAATTATTAGTCTTTTTACCTATGTTTCAAATTGTAACATGATCAACAATTTCTATTTGGTTGTAGTAGGAACTATAAGAAATTTTTATTTCAAATAGTATTTTACCATTTAGGTTCGATTATTCTAATATTTATCTTTAATCTTGTTGAATTTGTGTTAGTTCTAGATTGATAGATATAAATCTCAAAAATATGAATCAAACTATTCAAAAGGCATAGTTTCGATTTAGGCCTCATAATGTGTGGGCAACAAAAAAAAATAATAATAAAGAAAAACTATATGCTTTCCGAATTAAACATACACATAGAAGGATATATAGTTAGAAATCATAATTCAAGAAAAATTGAAATCAATCAATCATAAAAGAGTAATTCAAGATAATATTGAAAATACCAGAAAAGAGAGATAGAGATTGAAATGAAGATGACTCTAGAGTAGAATAAGAGAGAATGATTGAACTATGATACCGTATTTTTCTTTTGTATCTCTTATAGACTTGTTGAAGAGTGAAGTTAAAAGAAGGAGAAAAGAGATATCTATTTATGTAAAGACTTGTTGAAGAGCGGATTTAAGAGAAAGATAAAAGAGATATATTTATATATACACAAAAAAAAAATATCAATATTTGAAGTTGAATATCTTTCCATTGTTTTTTTTTTTACCATATATTTTTTTATTAAATTTTTATTGTATTTTTTATTTCATATTTATTTTCTATTTTTATATATATACACCTAAAAAATATTTAAATGTATATATACATCGATATAAAAATATATAAAACTTGTACACTATCTAAGTCCTATTGTTTTATTAAAGGCCGTCACCGCCTAAAAAATCTCGGTGAAGCATTCGGTACGTAACTAACTTCATCCCCTAATTAAAATTAACTAAAACCATGTTAACAAATTGTGTTTTCTTATATAGATAATTCAAACTAAATTTCAATCACAATTACACTCACAAGCAAGTGCAAACAACCATTAACTTCAAATTTCGTTTTTTACAAAATACAAGATTGCGTAACTATTGAACTACATACCAAATACAAAATATTAATTTAAAATTAAATTTCTCAATCTTATCACTACTAGAAAATTGCATTTTAGCTGCCATTATTAGCGTCGGCGCCCGACTCCGACGCTACTTAGCGTCGGTTAGGCCGACGCTAAGACACCAAATTTCATTTTTCAATTTTATTGACGATTAGCGTTGGAGTAGCCGACGCTACGTAAAATAAAACAGACGCTAGTTCATTAATTTAATTGTATAATTTTTATTTTAATATGTAGCGTCGGATGAGCCGACGCTAGAGTATTTTTAAATTTTTTAATATTATTTATAAAATCAGATCGGAAAATTAAAATGTTTGGGTTTTAAAAGAACCATTCTCTCTGAATCTCTAAGTTTTGAGTTCTTCTCTAAATCCCTAAGTGTTGAACCCTTCATACATACATTGAACCCTTCTCTCACAAAACAAAGAAATAAATAAGGAAATACCTTTGGATAAATATTTAAGTCGCAACACAACGACAATTAAGTCAACATAATTTACAAGCAGCAGAATCGTTTTTGAAATACGAATCCAAAGTATTTACACATCAAAAAGTGGTACATGGAACCCATCGAAAATAAAATGTCATGCTAACAATATAGGTATAGGTACAGTCTTCCAATTTAAAATAAACATAATCCAAAAGAAAGACATCTAGTCCCTATACGTCAACCTAATCTGATCATTCTACAAAAAACTATACATCCTGAGTGATCTTCACGCGCCCCGCAAGATCCTCCTAACATAGCTCCAGTCAAGTGTTTCCAACTACATTCCCATCCACAAGGTACAGACCGGTGGGATGGTCCTGGTTCTCATCTGAGGGCAAAACCCAGATTTCCACAATAGTTGTAAAGGGTCACCAACTGAAGTTAACAATTAACACATAACATTCAAGTTTTTAAATGCACAAAATAACCTTTCAACTTAGCATGCACCTTAAAAGAGTTTCCATATGCACATCCATTGAGAAATCGATTTTGTGATTCATAGAAGAAAGATTTTACTGATTTAATCGATTGGAAAATCGATTTTGTGATTCACAGAACAAAGATTTTGTTGATCTAATCGATTGGGAAATCGATTTTCTTAAATGGTTTTATCAAACCGGTGTCCTGTGATTAAGTAAATCGATTGAACAATCGATTGAAATAAATAGATGAGCCACTGTAACAAGCCAAATCGATTGGCAAATCGATTTTGATAAATAGTTGAGCTACTGTAACAAGCCAAATCGATTGGCAAATCGATTTTGATAACTAGTTGAGCTACTGTAACAAGCCAAATCGATTGACAAATCGATTTGTTCAATATATTTTCAAGTTTCAAGAAAACAAGAAACGTACTAATCGATTAGGCAGTCGATTAAGTTGGTATTACATTTTAACATAATCGAATGGGAAATCAATTTTTCTAAAGTTTTTCTAAAACTACATAAACTGAATCAATCACAATTACTCATAATTCCAAAACATAACACTTATCAATTATAACACAATCACCACGACATCTTGAGTTTCGAAATAGTTTTGCAATCAACCACACTATCACACCATTCCAAAACATTCACACTTGGAAATTATAACCCAATTACCACGACAACTTATGTTCGAAATGGTTTTGCAATCAATCACACTCACACACAATTCCAAAACATAACACTTAGCAATTATAGCACAATCACCACGACAACTTGAGTTCAAACACCCATTCATAATCTTGAATCAAACACGACTCATGTGCCAAGCACCCTAATGCAATGCATATATGCCAAAATGCATGGACTCGGAATTCCAAACCAAAACCCTCCTCGAAGGGCCGTAAATCATAACTGTACCGCCTATCACAGGCCGAAGTACTAAATTACCAAGGTGCCACCTATCACGAGTCTGCACGATTTACTAAAAAGCGTAAATTGTAAACGTACCGCCTATCACATGCCGAAGTACTATTTATCGAGGTGCCACCTATCACGGGTCAGCACGATTTACTAAAAAGAAACGTAAACCGTAAATGTACCGCCTATCACAGGCCGAAGTACTATTTACCGAGGTACCACCTATCACAGGTCTGCACGATTTACTAAAAAAAAACATAAACCGTAAATGTACCGCCTATCACAAGCCGAAGTACTATTTACCGAGGTGCCACCTATTACGGGTCTGCATGATTTACCAAAAATGAAATGCATGAGCATACTCTGAGTCTATCCACGACAATCGTTAAGTAAATGCAGATATTAAAAGATTCTCCATTTTTAATACTCATTTAACTCTAACAATTTTCACGACAATCATTAAGTAAACAAAGATATTAAAAGATTCCCCATTTTTAATACTCGTTTAACTCTAACGACTTTCGAATTCCCCACAGAGCATACTCAGACATATTCTCAAATTCAATCCACAATTCACACCAAATCACATCAATTCATTATTCCACAAAATCCACACAAACACATCTCAAAATTTATAAGTATTAATTATGAACACGTCAAATGCGACAAACACAAATCATCACAACCCACCACTCAAACACATCAAATTTCATTTCCTCAAATCATACATAAATAAGTTAAATTCATTTTCCACGAAACGCTCATCCATATCACAAAAACCCAACATTAGAATTTCACCCATAAAAGTATTAAATTCATTTTCTCCAAATCAACACTTCAACCCTAACAAAATTATTTTCCACACAACCACAGATAAGTCCCTAAATGCAAACTAAAAGTTTGGAAGGAGCTCTTACCTTAACGTTAGCTTTAACGTGCGATTACAGTACCGCGAATAAATCCGGTAAAATCTCCGCTCGCGACGTTGCTTCCAAAGTTAGTTCACCAGCACTGTAGTGTGGAGGTGAGCAACTTTCCCTTCTATCTCTTCGCGAAACGAACCTTAGATCTAGAAGAAATATGGAGGTTTGCGTTTGACGGTTTGAAAATCCCTAACACCGTTTTTCTTCGTTTTCAAATCAAAGAGGAAGAATGAAGTTGAGAAATTAATTGCTTTCTCACCCACCAAGCCTTGGGTTTCTTTTCTTGAAGCAAAAGAAGAAGAAGTAACGAGGAGGAAGAGTGAGGTTACACGAGGCAGAGAGGGAGGAAAACGTTTTCTTTCTTTTTTTTTTTTTCTGTTTTCTTTTCCTTTTCCTTTCTTCTATTTTCTTTTCTTTCTATTTCCTTTCCTTTTCTTTCCTTTTTATTTCCTTTTCTTTTCCCTCCAAACAAATATATATAATTATATACATATTAATTATAACTTAACAAATATCTCAAAATATCTAGATATTTATTAAAATTACCATTTCACCCATAACCTCTCCAAACCACTTTTTGTTAAAAATATCTACTATCGTCGCAACTCAATTGACAGACACAATTTTTAGCAACTCGAGATATTTTTAACAAAACTCCCCAGAATTAAATTCTTCGTAAAAGATTCACTGCAGTTAATTTAATTTATTTATCGACGAGTAATTTTAATCGAGCATCAAAATATCTTGTTGGTCATTTAAACTCCCAAAATATTAATAACTTTGGCTAAAAAGCCTCCGAGTTCAATACCAAAATACACTAAAATACATAAAGTATAATTTAAAATTATGGGTCTTACATAGAACATGATCATTCCCAAATTGCAACAACCAGTTTCCCTCTTTTGGGTCCTACACATTAGTTTTGATAAATAGATATATATCATTAGATGAGATTGCTCCATATTAAATTCATGGACAAACATGACTGATGTGTGTGTATGTGTATTCGAAAGGTACACACTTGATTTTCAATTGTAGTCTGCAATCTCAATAACAATTATAATATAATTGTTTTAGAGTTTTTTACAACGATATCATAACTTCAATTGTGGCTAATATTAAACACATTTGTTTTCATTTTACTGCACTGAGAGACACATAGTTGCCTCACCACTGCAGGTGTCACAGGACTCAAAAAACTACTCCGCAAGTCCAAGTCTGCTGCTCGAGAAGTTGTCTCCACATAGGCAGCTCCCAGCCTATAAATTTGAATCCATAACAATGAGGATGATAGCCTCACTATAAAACCAACAATTTGCGTATCCAGGGTAAGTTTCACAGAAAATATGAAAAATGTTGCATAATCTTGGGAAGAAATATTCCTGCAAACACACAAAAGGATTTTCATCAAATATGATGCATAATTCTGGTGCATTTATGGTTCATTTGTGGTTCATTTCTGGTGCATTTCTGCATTTCTGGTTCATTTCGGTATTTATGGTGCATTTCTGCATTTCTGGTTCATTTTTTGGCTTGGTTCTGTAAATTGTTGCTTTCTAACTATCCCAAATGCATTGATGCAGAACCTGGTACCTTGTATCCTGGTGAATTTCGATAAACAACAAATCGTAGTTTGGAGGGGGAAGGATTATAAGCACTTGAAAGGTATGGATGTTGTAAATTTAATTATACTTTGTTATTAATATGGATGTTGTTGAGTTTGTTTGTTGGTGTACATGCTGAATTTGCCTCACTATACTTTGTTTAAATTGCTCTTATACTAAAATATGATGTTCAATGCAAGTTTGGAAAACCTCCCTATACTTTGTTTAAATTGTGCTAATACAAGAATCAAAATCTAAGCATGCACTCCATGTTTTTGGTGGAAGCATACACTACTAATCTTAACTTATAGATATATACTCAAATATTTGGGTTTGGCCGAATAAGATTTGCTAGTTACATAAATGAATATTCACTCCTCAATATTTATTCAAATGTATAAAAAGTTACATCAAATTAAATTTATTGATAAATTCATTAATCCTACTTTTTTACTATTAGATAAAAAAAAATCACTATTAAATTTAGTAAAAATCGACCATTTTTGGGATATTAAATTCAATAAAGAGCTAAGAATTTTTAAAGCAGAAAGAACATCGACCAAATGAATAAGTATTATCATACCTTAGCTCAAATAAAGCCACCAATAATTGTTTTAAGTTTCCATAAAATGTAGAGGAGATTCTAAAGGAATTGCAAAATAGGGTCAAGAAAGTTTTTATTACTTGATTATTATAAGCTTGATTGGTGCAATTAGAAGTATTAGAAGCATGATTCATGATTCATTTGTATGTTTTAATTTTCTCTTATTTTTTTTAATGAAAATACGTGTTCAATTTTATTTTTGTTGATTTTTTTGGATATTATTTTTTTAAGAAAATAAGAAATGGATGGTTCACATGACCAAATAAAATTAACGAGTAGATAGATAACTTAGTACCAGTCAAAAAAATTAAAAAAATATTTTAGTTTTTGAAATTGTAATAATTATTTAATTAATTAATTAAATTAAAGAAAAATTTTAATTTATCCATTTGAAGCAATGTTAGGTGGTCCAGTACATTACCGGTGGATGTATCCATTTGAAAGGTAACTTTGGTGGTTGATTTTTTAACAGATTACTAGGTTTAATATAACTTACTTAATATACATTTAATGATTAAATGTGCAGATGTATGGGAGTCTCAAAGCGGGCAGTGACAAACAAGACTAGGGTTGAAGGCTCCATATGCGCTGACTATATACAACGCGAGACAACTTATTTTTGTTCTCATTATTTCGAGTCATTCAATTTGTTGCCGACCACAAATTTAAGTAATAATCATCATTTAGAATGTGATGATCTCCTACCTTCACTATCCATCTTGCTGAAACGAGGTTGACCTAGTGGGAAGTCTGGAACACATTATCTAACAGATAACGAATGGAAATCTGCTCAAGTACACGTGTTGATTAATTGTGATGAAATTAAACCATATCTTGAGTAAGTGTTCATCATAATGCGTGGAAAATTATATTGATGCAAACCATAATACGTATTTACTTATGAACTATGTGATTGTTGACAACTTATTCTTGGAGAATCACTCAATCAATGAAGAAGACTCATCTAGACGTATACATGCAGAGTTTCCCATATGGCTGAAAGCATATGTAAATAACGAGGCAAATGAAGTGACCAACAAAGACATAATAGCACTATCTTGTGGTCCTTCATCAATGGCAATATCTTGGAACATTTACTTTGTTAACGGGTACACGTTTCACACTAAGGCCTACAACATTAATAAAAAGACAATCAATAGTGGGGGTGCATGTAAGGGGTCTTACTGAAGAAGGAGAAGATGATTATTATGGCACGATCAACTATATCATAGAACTAGATTACTTTGGTCTGAAGGACAAGGCTGCATTATTTTATTGTGAATGGTTTGACCCAACAAAATAGGGGTACAAAGATTCATCCACAATATCAAATTGTTGATATTAAGATGGATAAACATTATCGTCTTTATGATCCTTTCATCCTGGTGCAAAAAGCAAGACAAGTGTATTATGTCCCCTATCCAGAAATGTATAGAGATAAGCGTGGATGGTGTGTGGCAATTACCACAAAACCAAGGGGTCACGTGGAGATTGACAACACAGAGGATGAAATGCCTTATTAGTCTGATGGGATGTCACATGTTCTACCAATTGCAGAAATAGAACCAATATCTTGTTAACGTGACAACTCACAAGTAGATGTGTTCGAAGAGATTTTTGATTGAAGATTGTAGTGAAGGGAGAAAGGATAGTGATCGAACATATTACAATAATATTTTGTATTGCATAATATTAGAGTTTATTTTATGTATTTTGTATTACACTATGTATTTTGTACTTAAGCAACTTGTTGATTCTGATAAATTGTTTATGAATTATGTATTTTGTGATCGAATATATTACAACTTGTTGTTTTGTATTATGTATTTTGATAAATTGTCTACTTAAGCAACTTCTATTTTGATAAATTGTATTATGTGTTTTGTATTGTACTGTTCATTTTGTATTTACGTGACATTTTTTATTTACTCTTTTTTACTTTATGACAACAGATGACTAACAAAGGTGGCGGTGATAAAGGAAAGGCCCATCCTACGAGGGGTAAACCAAAGATGTTGCGACCAGGTAAACTTAATGAGCAGCGGGATATCATACGTCGCAACTTGTCTACCACTAGGCCACTTCATTGTCCGTCTCCAGCCCCGTCTCAGCCTCCAACATCAACTAAGATTGTAGCACCTGCTGATACTATAACACCACCATCCCACTCGACACCATCTCCCATCCATGCCTCAACCCCTGAGGTATTTGTCTTTATGTCGACTCCAGATTTAAGTATTCATACCATGGGTGCCTCTTCACAACATTCCCCACATGAGGCTTTGGTAGAGAAGAATGTGGAACAAACTTCCGATGGTCATGAGGATAGGGTGGAAATTGGGGACCCCAACCAAGATGATGAGGAGATCGGTCAAGGGAATGTTCCTCCTATCGTGCCTGTAGAGATGATAATGGAAAAGTTATTATACAACCTTATGGCAAAGGGTAAGTTACAACAATTGTTTATTTTCTTAATATTAGAAGCATAAGTATAGACACTTTTAATACTTTATTTTTTTCAATATATTAATGCAGACTCACTCCTAGCAACGCAGTTGCATATGCCATTAGGTGTTCCATACAAAAACAATTTCGTGAGCCTATCTATGGTTGGAGTGCAACTACTAACATAATTAGACAAGATTGGTTTAAAAAGTTTACGGTAAGCCTTTGAATATAATTATATGTTCAATTCATTTTTCTAGCATATATAGGGAGAATTGCGTAATATGTTTTGTTGATAGTAGTTAGTATATATATACTTTTTGTTATTCCCAAGAGAAGATATCGTGGGATCCTTGTCATAATGATATTGTGAAACGTCTGTTTGAACAAAAGGCCGCTAAAAGACTATCAGATATGCTTACAAAGGTGGGGAAAAAGGGGGACTCGACCTAGTTGGATAGGTGAGGAAGCTTGGACTGGTCTTCAAGCATATTAGGAAGGTACATCATTCAAGAACATCTCCAACAAAAATAAGACCAATCGAGCTTCAATAAGAGGTGGGGTTGTCCACACCTCAGGCCGCAAGGCTCATATTGATGTTGTGATTGAGCTCGTATGTATTTAATTTACATTTACTTAAAATTAATACAATTTAATGTTATGATTTCTAATTCTGAGTTGTGATCCAATAATCTTGATTTTATTTGTAGAGCAATAACCTTCAAAGAGATTTACTTCCAGATGAGTTATTTTTGACAACCGACAAGAGAAAAAATGGCGCTTGGGTTGATAGTCGCGCAGAATCTACCTATGTATGTTCTTTATTTATGTAAATTCTTTATGCAAATTCTTTATATTACAAATCAACCAAAAAATAATATGATGTTATTTATACCTAGAAGAGCAATCCCTTTATTATACAATTGTTTGTTTAATTTATTTTAGAAATTTGATCATATATTACGTTATTAATTTATTCTATTTATAAAGAAATATTTAAAAAAAAATTTGGAGGAAGTACAAACACAAATTGGCAAAACAAGTGAAGAAAGTGGTAAAGAGGTAGATGGAGGGACAATACTTAAGTTATGGACTGAATCTGCGGGGGATTGCACTCATGGTCGAGTTTATGGTACGGGAGACTTGTCCATTAACGTCCGACAGGGGTGTGTATCGCTTACACAACATTCCCAGAATCCTTCTAATTCTATGACTGGGATGTCTTTAGAAGCGGAGAGGGCAACTAGAATTAGAGCTGAACAAATTGCTCAGGATGTAGTGGCCCAAGCTCAAGTGGCTACCAAGGTCGCCTAAGAGGCTAGGGAGCGTTCAAAGAAGTTAGAGAACGATTATAATGCATTAAAGCAATTTTTTGGAGATAAAATTGACGCTTTGCACCGTCAATCAGCTGGTGGATCATCTATTGCGAGTCATCCTCCATCGCATCCTCATTACGATCATAATTTGGATGACGTGTCGCTGGACGAACCTTAATGTCATAGTTATGCTTACTTTTTGTAGTAATTGGTTGACAATTATGTATTAATTAACTTTATTAAAGTTGTTATTCGATACTATTTGTTATTTTGTAGTTTCAAAACACATGATATTTTGTTATGTTATTTAATACTCTGCTGCATTTGTTATATTGTCAATGAATGACTTTTAATGTTTATTAGCAATCAATTATATTATTAAAAAAAATTAAATTAAGCAGGGACTATAAAATTTAAAAATAAAAAATTAAATAAATTTGAACTTAGCGTCGGCTTATCCGACGCTACTTTATAAATATAGTTGACTTTTAATTTGACGTTTGCGTTGGTTAGCCGACGCTACAAATTTGTTGACTATTGTTTGTTGACCTTAGCGTCGGCCATCCAACGCAACTATGTTTCTCTAGTTGACGTGGCAAATGGCATTTTTAGCGTCGGATGTTTCAATTTTACACATAGCGTCGCTCCAGCCGACGCTAATATAGCATCAGATGGTATTTGTGTGACGCTAATAATTAGCTTCAATTACTTTAGCCTAGACCCGACCCTGACGTTAATCCGACGCTAAATCGACGTTAGCGTCGGCTTTGGGCCGACGCTAAATCCTGTTTTTCTAGTAGTGGGTGTATGTATATATTTAAATATAAAATATAAAAATTTATTAAAAAATTTATTAAAAAAAAAAAGTACTAGAAGAACAAGAACAACAAATAAAAGAAATTCAACTTCAAATATTGACCTTTTTTAGGTGTATATATGCATAAATAGGTATTTTTTTTCTCGTTTTCTTAACTTTACTCTTCAATAAGTGTCTGTATAAATATACATCTCTTTTTCTTAATCTTATTCTTCAATAAGTATCTCGTGAAATATAATAAATAAAGATAAAAGAAGAAAAATATGAAATAGTTCAATTGTTCTCTCTCATTCAACTCTAAAGATGTCTCTATTTCAATCTTTATTTTCCTTTTTAGGTATTTCTAATGTTGTCTTGAATTACTCTTTTGTGGTTGATTTCAAATTTTCTTGAATTGTAACTTCTAACTATATATTCATTTCAATGTGTATGTTGAATTCGACAAGAACACATTTTTTTTTTAATTATTTATTTATATTTTTTAGTTGACATTTATATTTCTATGAAAAACGAAGTAACACAAATTTAACAATAGA
>JBBPBR010000008.1:42494396-42507071 GCA_037974775.1 Cicer pinnatifidum | reverse complement strand
TAATTTATTACATCCAGAACATGTGATTTGACTCTTGCCTACTTTTGTTTTGGGATTTTCTCTTTTGTTTGGAAATCCTTTCGTGATTTGGTCTCTTATTCTCGTCATTCTTTGAATTCTTATGGTAAGAAGGGCTACTTCTTCATCAACAACTTCTTGTCGAGTTTCTTCTGATTCTAATGATTCTTCAAGGCTATTGTTTTTCCATTCTTGGCTGGTTTATCTTCTTATAACAACACTTCATGTGCTCTTAATGTTCCAATTAGTTCTTCCAAAGCAAGCACTTCAAGATTTTTGGCTTGGCTTATAGATGTCACCGTCGGTCTCTATATGGTTGGATGAAATAATTGGAAGTCTTTTGCAATGAAAGAAATATTTGAACAAGTCTTTTGCAATGAAAGACTTGGGTCATGCAAAGCAAATTATGTGCATGAGAATTACTCGTGTCAAGAAGAATGGTAACATGTGGTTGTTTCAACACAATTACATTGAGATTATGGTAAAGAGGTTTAACATGAACAACTTCAAACCTGTTGGTACTTCAATTGCTACTCATTTCAAATTGAATTTTAGTTAATGTCCTACAAGTGAGAAATAAAAAGAAGAGATGAAAAAGGTTCCTTATACATTCGTAGTTGGTAGTTTGATGTATGCTCTGATATGCACAAATCCATATATTGCTCATGCAGTTGGAGTTGTCAGACGATTTCTCTATAATCCTGATAAAGATCATTGAAAAGCAATGAAGTGGGTTCTCAGATATCATAGAGACACTTTTAAAGTGTGTGAATGTTTTGAAGGTGGTGAACTTGTGTTGGATGGCTGCACTTATGCAGATATGGTAGGTGACCTTGATTCTAGAAAATTTATTTCTAGTTATATGATGAAGTTTGCAAGGGGAGCTATGTCTTGGCAATCAAGGTTAAAAAAGTGTGTCACTTTATCCACTACTGAAGTTGAGTACATTGTAGCAACTGAAGCTTCCAAAAACTTCTTGCAGATGAAGAAATTTTTACATGAGTTAAGCCTCTAGCAAGACAAGTTTGTGTTATTTTATGATAGTTAGGGTGCGGTTTATCTATAAAAGAATTCAAATTTAGTATGTTACAAGAGGAGTAAAAGAAAAAATTGGGTTCTAGTGGTAATGGGTGTGTAGCAAACTTGATTTTGTTTGATCTACAATTTTAGTATGTTACTTCTGCCACTGAGTTTGTTATTTTAATATATGATGTTAGTAATTTCACTTTCTCATAATTAATTTGGAATACTCACTTTAGTGTGAGTTTGTTGGTTATTTGTTTGGTTTTCACCATTTGATGATGTCTGTTATTGACTGATATTCCCTATTATTATTAAGAATACTTTATTGTACTCATTAATTATCACAGTGGAATGTTTTACTAGACTAGGTCCTAGGACTCTAATGTTTGAACTCTTGGGGGTTTCAAGTGACTGGCGCTTATTGATTGACCACATGCTAGTATGCTGATTTTTGTGGTTAGAAGAACGAAATGTTGCAAAAGACTCGTTGAATGGGTTGAAATTTAGTTCATCTCATTCTGCACAAATGTTATTGTAAGTTAATATCTTGAATGCTTCATCATATGTCGTGTGTTTTATTCCCTCTAGTACATTTGAGCTTTTGAATGCTTCATCATGGGTCGTTTGTTCTATTCTCTCTTAGACATTTGAACCATTGTGGACTGATTTTGTATTGAGTGAACCACATTTATCCGGATAAACCGTAATTGACTTATTAGGTTCTTCAATTGGAGGTATTTGAATCAATGTGTCGACAGACTCATTTGCAGGAAGTTGGAACGTATGTGTGTTCAAATCATATTATTTGTGTTAGTTCTAGTTTGATAGATATAAATCTCAAAAATATGAATCAAACTATTCAAAAGGCATAGTTTCGATTTAGGCCTCATAATGTGTGGGCAACAAAAAAAATAATAATAAAGAAAAACTATATGCTTTCCGAATTAAACATACACATAGAAGGATATATAGTTAGAAATCATAATTCAAGAAAAATTGAAATCAATCAATCATAAAAGAGTAATTCAAGATAATATTGAAAATACCAGTTAAGGGAGATAGAGATTGAAATGAAGATGACTCTAGAGTAGAATAAGAGAGAATGATTGAACTATGATACCGTATTTTTCTTTTGTATCTCTTATAGACTTGTTGAAGAGTGAAGTTAAAAGAAGGAGAAAAGAGATATCTATTTATGTAAAGACTTGTTGAAGAGCGGATTTAAGAGAAAGATAAAAGAGATATATTTATATATACACAAAAAAAAAAATATCAATATTTGAAGTTGAATATCTTTCCATTGTTTTTTTTTACCATATATTTTTTTATTAAATTTTTATTGTATTTTTTATTTCATATTTATTTTCTATTTTTATATATATACACCTAAAAAATATTTAAATGTATATATACATCGATATAAAAATATATAAAACTTGTACACTATCTAAGTCCTATTGTTTTATTAAAGGCCGTCACCGCCTAAAAAATCTCGGTGAAGCATTCGGTACGTAACAAATTGTTTTTTCTTATATAGATAATTCAAACTAAATTTCAATCACAATTACACTCACAAGCAAGTGCAAACAACCATTAGCCGACGCTAAGACACCAAATTTCATTTTTCAATTTTATTGACGATTAGCGTTGGAGTAGCCGACGCTACGTAAAATAAAACAGACGCTAGTTCATTAATTTAATTGTATAATTTTTATTTTAATATGTAGCGTCGGATGAGCCGACGCTAGAGTATTTTTAAATTTTTTAATATTATTTATAAAATCAGATCGTAAAATTCAAATGTTTGGGTTTTAAAAGAACCATTCTCTCTAAATCTCTAAGTTTTGAGTTCTTCTCTAAATTCCTAAGTGTTGAACCCTTCATACATACATTGAACCCTTCTCTCACAAAACAAAGAAATAAATAAGGAAATACTTTTGGATAAATATTTAAGTCGCAACACAACGACAATTAAGTCAACATAATTTACAAGCAGCGAAATCGTTTTTGAAATACGAATCCAAAGTATTTACACATCAAAAAGTGGTACATGGAACCCATCGAAAATAAAATGTCATGCTGACAATATTGGTATAGGTACAGTCTTCCAATTTAAAATAAACATAATCCAAAAGAAAGACATCTAGTCCCTATACGTCAACCTAATCTGATCATTCTACAAAAAACTATACATCCTGAGTGATCTTCACGCGCCCCGCAAGATCCTCCTAACATAGCTCCAATCAGGTGTTTCCAACTACATTCCCATCCACAAGGTACAGACCGGTAGGATGGTCCTGGTTCTCATCTGAGGGCAAAACCCATATTTCCACAATAGTTGTAAAGGGTCACCAACCGAAGTTAACAATTAACACATAACATTCAAGTTTTTAAATGCACAAAATAACCTTTCAACTTAGCATGCACCTTAAAAGAGTTTCCATATGCTAAACAATCATATAATACTTGCCAAGTAAAAATGAAATCAAAAATAAGGTTTTAATCAATCAAGTAATAAATCAACTGACCAGTCAATTGATGAATCAATTGGGTAATCGATTGTCTGACTCAGAATAAAAGTTTTTACTAAGTAAATCAATTGGGAAATCGATTTCTTAAAGATTTATAGTGAAACCTGTATTCTGAGTTTAAATCAATCGATTGGACAATCGATTTGCACATCCATTGAGAAATCGATTTTGTGATTCACAGAATAAAGATTTTACTGATTTAATCGATTGAAAAATCGATTTTGTGATTCACAGAACAAAGATTTTGTTGATCGATTTTTCTAATCGATTGGGAAATCGATTTTTCTAAAGTTTTTCTAAAACTACATAAACTGAATCAATCACAATTACACACAATTCCAAAACATAACACTTAGCAATTATAACACAATCACCACGACATCTTGAGTTTCGAAATAGTTTTGCAATCAACCACACTATCACACCATTCCAAAACATTCACACTTGGAAATTATAACCCAATTACCACGACAACTTATGTTCGAAATGGTTTTGCAATCAATCACACTCACACACAATTCCAAAACATAACACTTAGCAATTATAGCACAATCACCACGACAACTTGTGTTCAAACACCCATTCATAATCTTGAATCAAACACGACTCATGTGCCAAGCACCCTAATGCAATGCATATATGCCAAAATGCATGGACTCGAAATTCCAAACCAAAACCCTCCTCGAAGGGCCGTAAATCATAATTGTACCGCCTAGCACAGGCCGAAGTACTAAATTACCAAGGTACCACCTATCACGAGTCTGCACGATTTACTAAAAAGCGTAAATTGTAAACGTACCGCCTATCACAGGCCGAAGTACTATTTATCGAGGTGCCACCTATCACGGGTCAGCACGATTTACTAAAAAGAAACGTAAACCGTAAATGTACCGCCTATCACAGGCCGAAGTACTATTTACCGAGGTACCACCTATCACAGGTCTGCACGATTTACTAAAAAGAAACGTAAACCGTAAATGTACCGCCTATCACAGGCCGAAGTACTATTTACCGAGGTGCCACCTATCATGGGTCTGCATGATTTACCAAAAATGAAATGCATGAGCATACTCTGACTCTATCCACGACAATCGTTAAGTAAATGCAGATATTAAAAGATTCTCCATTTTTAATACTCATTTAACTCTAACAATTTTCACGACAATCATTAAGTAAACAAAGATATTAAAAGATTCCCCATTTTTAATACTCGTTTAACTCTAACGACTTTCAAATTCCCCACAGAGCATACTCAGACATATTCTCAAATTCAATCCACAATTCACACCAAATCACATCAATTCATTATTCCACAAAATCCACACAAACACATCTCAAAATTTATAAGTATTAATTATGAACACGTCAAATACGACAAACACAAATCATCACAACCCACCACTCAAACACATCAAATTTCATTTCCTCAAATCATACATAAATGAGTTAAATTCATTTTCCACGAAACGCTCATCCATATCACCAAAACCCAACATTAGAATTTCACCCATAAAAGTATTAAATTCATTTTCTCCAAATCAACACTTCAACCCTAACAAAATTCTTTTCCACACAACCACAGATAAGTCCCTAAATGCAAACTAAAAGTTTGGAAGGAGCTCTTACCTTAACGTTAGCTTTAACGTGCGATTACGGTACCGCGAATAAATCCGGTAAAATCTCCGCTCGCGACGTTGCTTCCAAAGTTAGTTCACCAGCACTGTAGCATGGAGGTGAGCAACTTTCCCTTCTATATCTTCGCGAAACGAAGCTTAGATCTAGAAGAAATATGGAGGTTTGCATTTGACGGTTTGAAAATCCCTAACACCGTTTTTCTTCGTTTTCAAATCAAAGAGGAAGAATGAAGTTGAGAAATTAATTGCTTTCTCACCCACCAAGCCTTGGGTTTCTTTTCTTGAAGCAAAAGAAGAAGAAGTAAAGAGGAGGAAGAGTGAGGTTACACGAGGCAGAGAGGGAGGAAAACGTTTTCTTTCCTTTTTTTTTTCTGTTTTCTTTTCCTTTTTCTTTCTTCTATTTTCTTTTCTTTCTATTTCCTTTCCTTTTCTTTCCTTTTTATTTCCTTTTCTTTTCCCTCCAAACAAATATATATAATTATATACATATTAATTATAACTTAACAAATATCTCAAAATATCTAGATATTTATTAAAATTACCATTTCACCCATAACCTCTCCAAACCACTTTTTGTTAAAAATATCTACTATCGTCGCAACTCAATTGACAAACACAATTTTTAGCAACTCGAGATATTTTTAACAAAACTCCCCATAATTAAATTCTTCGTAAAAGATTCACCGCAGTTAATTTAATTTATTTATCGACGAGTAATTTTAATCGAGCATCAAAATATCTTGTTGGTCATTTAAACTCCCAAAATATTAATAACTTTGGCTAAAAAGCCTCTGAGTTCAATACCAAAATACACTAAAATACATAAAGTATAATTTAAAATTATGGGTCTTACATAGAACATGATCATTCCCAACAACCACCCGTTTCCCTCTTTTGGGTCCTACACATTAGTTTTGATAAATAGATATATATAATTAGATGAGATTGCTCCATATTAAATTCATGGACAAACATGACTTTTTAAGTAACTTTTAATTATGATCACTGATGTGTGTGTATGTGTATTCGAAAGGTACACACTTGATTTTCAATTGTAGTCTGCAATCTCAATAACAATTATAATATAATTGTTTTAGAGTTTTTTACAACGATATCATAACTTCAATTGTGGCTAATATTAAACACATTTGTTTGCATTTTGCTGCACTGAGAGACACATAGTTGCCTCACCACTGCAGGTGTCACAGGACTCAAAAAACTACTCCGCAAGTCCAAGTTTGCTGCTCGAGAAGTTGTGTCCACATAGGCAGCTCCCAGCCTATAAATTTGAGTCCATAACAATGAGGATTATAGCCTCACTATAAAACCAACAATTTGCGTATCCAGGGTAAGTTTCACAGAAAATATGAAAAATGTTGCATAATCTTGGGAAGAAATATTCCTGCAAACACACATAAGGATTTTCATCAAATATGATGCATAATTCTGGTGCATTTATTGTTCATTTGTGGTTCATTTCTGGTGCATTTCTGCATTTCTGGTTCATTTCGGTATTTATGGTGCATTTCTGCATTTCTGGTTCATTTTTTTGCTTGGTTCTGTAAATTGTTGCTTTCTAACTATCCCAAATGCATTGATGCAGAACCTGGTACCTTGTATCCTGGTGAATTTCGATAAACAACAAATCGTAGTTTGGAGGGGGAAGGATTATAAGCACTTGAAAGGTATGGATGTTGTTAATTTAATTATACTTTGTTATTAATATGGATGTTGTTGAGTTTGTTTGTTGGTGTACATGCGGAATTTGCCTCACTATACTTTGTTTAAATTGCTCTTATACTAAAATCTGATGTTCAATGCAAGTTTGGAAAACCTCCCTATACTTTGTTTAAATTGTGCTAATACAAGAATCAAAATCTAAGCATGCACTCCATGTTTTTGGTGGAAGCATACACTACTAATCTTAACTTATAGATATATACTCAAATATTTGGGTTTGGCCGAATAAGATTTGCTAGTTACATAAATGAATATTCACTCCTCAATATTTATTTAAATGTATAAAAAGTAACATCAAATTAAATTTATTGATAAATTCATTAATCCTACTTTTTTACTATTAGATAAAAAAAATCACTATTAAATTTAGTAAAAATCGACCATTTTTGGGATATTAAATTCAATAAAGAGCTAAGAATTTTTAAAGCAGAAAGAACATCGACCAAATGAATAAGTATTATCATACCTTAGCTCAAATAAAGCCACCAATAATTGTTTTAAGTTTCCATAAAATTTAGAGGAGATTCTAAAGGAATTGCAAAATAGGTCAAGAAAGTTTTTATTACTTGATTATTATAAGCTTGATTGGTGCAATTAGAAGTATTCCAAGCATGATTCATGATTCATTTGTATGTTTTAATTTTCTCTTATTTTTTTTAATGAAAATACGTGTTCAATTTTATTTTTGTTGATTTTTTTGGATATTATTTTTTTAAGAAAATAAGAAATGGATGGTTCACATGACCAAATAAAATTAACGAGTAGATAGATAACTTAGTACCAGTCAAAAAAATTAAAAAAATATTTTAGTTTTTGAAATTGTAATAATTATTTAATTAATTAATTAAATTAAAGAAAAATTTTAATTTATCCATTTGAAGCAATGTTAGGTGGTCCAGTACATTACCGGTGGATGTATCCATTTGAAAGGTAACTTTGGTGGTTGATATTTTAACAGATTACTAGGTTTAATATAACTTACTTAATATACATTTAATGATTAAATGTATATATGTATGGGAGTCTCAAAGCGGGCAGTGACAAACAAGACTAGGGTTGAAGGCTCCATATGCGCTGACTATATACAACGCGAGACAACTTATTTTTGTTCTCATTATTTCGAGTCATTCAATTTGTTGCCGACCACAAATTTAAGTAATAATCATCATTTAGAATGTGATGATCTCCAACCTTCACTATCCATCTTGCTGAAACGAGGTTGACCTAGTGGAAAGTCTGGAACACATTATCTAACAGATAACGAATGGAAATCTGCTCAAGTACATGTGTTGATTAATTGTGATGAAATTAAACCATATCTTGAGTAAGTGTTCATCATAATGCGTGGAAAATTATATTGATGCAAACCATAATACGTATTTACTTATGAACTATGTGATTGTTGACAACTTATTCTTGGAGAATCACTCAATCAATGAAGAAGACTCATCTAGACGTATACATGCAGAGTTTCCCATATGGCTGAAAGCATATGTAAATAACGAGGCAAATGAAGTGACCAACAAAGACATAATAGCACTATCTTGTGGTCCTTCATCAATGGCAATATCTTGGAACATTTACTTTGTTAATGGGTACACGTTTCACACTAAGGCCTACAACATTAATAAAAAGACAATCAATAGTGAAGGTGCATGTAAGGGGTCTTACTGAAGGAGGAGAAGATGATTATTAAGGCACGATCAACTATATCATAGAACTAGATTACTTTGGTCTGAAGGACAAGGCTGCATTATTTTATTGTGAATGGTTTGACCCAACAAAATAGGGGTACAAAGATTCATCCACAATATCAAATTGTTGATATTAAGATGGATAAACATTATCGTCTTTATGATCCTTTCATCCTGGTGCAAAAAGCAAGACAAGTGTATTATGTCCCCTATCCAGAAATGTGTAGAGATAAGCGTGGATGGTGTGTGGCAATTACCACAAAACCAAGGGGTCACGTGGAGATTGACAACACAGAGGATGAAATGCCTTATCAGTCTGATGGGATGTCACATGTTCTACCAATTGCAGAAATAGAACCAATATCTTGTTAACGTGACAACTCACAAGTAGATGTGTTCGAAGAGATTTTTGATTGAAGATTGTAGTGAAGGGAGAAAGGATAGTGATCGAACATATTACAATAATATTTTGTATTGCATAATATTAGAGTTTATTTTATGTATTTTGTATTACACTATGTATTTTATACTTAAGCAACTTGTTGATTCTGATAAATTGTTTATGTATTATGTATTTTATGATCGAATATATTACAACTTGTTGTTTTGTATTATGTATTTTGATAAATTGTCTACTTAAGCAACTTCTATTTTGATAAATTGTATTACGTGTTTTGTATTGCACTGTTCATTTTGTATTTACGTGACATTTTTTATTTACTCTTTTTTACTTTATGACAACAGATGACTAACGAAGGTGGCGGTGATAAAGGAAAGGCCCATCCTACTAGGGGTAAACCAAAGATGTTGCGACCAGGTAAACTTAATGAGCAGCGGGATGTCATACGTCGCAACTTGTTTATCACTAGGCCACTTCATTGTCCGTCTCCAGCCCCGTCTCAGCCTCCAACATCAACTAAGATTGTAGCATCTACTGATACTATAACACCACCATCCCACTCGACACCATCTCCCATCCATGCCTCAACCCCTGAGGTATTTGTCTTTATGTCGACTCCAGATTTAAGTATTCATACCATGGGTGTCTCTTCACAACATTCCCCACATGAGGCTTTGGTAGAGAAGAATGTGGAACAAACTTCCGATGGTCATGAGGATAGGGTGGAAATTGGGGACCCCACCCAAGATGATGAGGAGATCGATGAAGGGAATGTTCCTCCTATCGTGCCTGTAGAGATGATAATGGAAAAGTTATTCTACAACCTTATGGCAAAGGGTAAGTTAGAACAATTGTTTATTTTCTTAATATTAGAAGCATAAGTATAGACACTTTTAATACTTTATTTTTTTCAATATATTAATGCAGACTCACTCCTAGCAACGCAGTTGCATATGCCATTAGGTGTTCCATACAAAAACAATTTCGTGAGCCTATCTATGGTTGGAGTGCAACTACTGACATAATTAGACAAGATTGGTTTAAAAAGTTTACGGTAAGCCTTTGAATATAATTATATGTTCAATTCATTTTTCTAGCATATATAGGGAGAATTGTGTAATATGTTTTGTTGATAGTAGTTAGTATATATATACTTTTTGTTATTCCCAAGAGAAGATATCGTGGGATCCTTGTCATAATGATATTGTGAAACGTCTGTTTGAACAAAAGGCCGCTAAAAGACTATCAGATATGCTTACAAAGGTCGGGAAAAAGGGGGACTCGACCTAGTTGGATAGGTGAGGAAGCTTGGACTGGTCTTCAAGCATATTGGGAAGGTACATCATTCAAGAACATTTCCAACCAAAATAAGACCAATCGAGCTTCAACAAGAGGTGGGGTTGCCCACACCTCAGGCTGCAAGGCTCATATTGATGTTGTGATTGAGCTCGTATGTATTAAATTTACATTTACTTAAAATTAATATAATTTAATGTTATGATTTCTAATTCTGAGTTGTGATCCAATAATCTTGATTTTATTTGTAGAGCAATAACCTACAAAGAGATTTACTTCCAAATGAGTTATTTTTGACAACCGACAAGAGAAAAAATGGCGCTTGGGTTGATAGTCGCGCAGAATCTACCTATGTATGTTCTTTATTTATGTAAATTTTTTATGCAAATTCTTTATATTACAAATCAACCAAAAAATAATATGATGTTATTTATACCTAGAAGAGCAATCCCTTTATTATACAATTGTTTGTTTAATTTATTTTATAAATTTGATCATATATTACGTTATTAATTTATTCTATTTATAAAGAAATATTTAAAAAAAAAAAATTGGAGGAAGTACAAACACAAATTGGTGAAACAAGTGAATAAAGTGGTAAAGAGGTAGATGGAGGGGCAATACTTAAGTTATGGACTGAATCTGCGGGGGATTGCACTCATGGTCGAGTTTATGGTACGGGAGACTTGTCCATTAACGTTCGACAGGGGTGTGTATCGCTTACACAACATTCCCAAAATCCTTCTAATTCTATGAATGGGATGTCTTTAGAAGCGGAGAGGGCAACTAGAATTAGAGCTGAACAAATTGCTCAGGATGTAGTGGCCCAAGCTCAAGTGGCTACCAAGGTCGCCTAAGAGGCTAGGGAGCGTTCAAAGAAGTTAGAGAATGATTATAATGCATTAAAGCAATTTTTTGGAGATAAAATTGACGCTCTGCACCGTCAATCAGCTGGTGGATCATCTATTGCGAGTCATCCTCCATCGCATCCTCATTACGATCATAATTTGGATGAAGTGTCGCTGGACGAACCTTAATGTCATAGTTATGCTTACTTTTTGTAGTAATTGGTTGACAATTATGTATTAAGTAACTTTATTAAAGTTGTTATTCGATACTATTTGTTATTTTGTAGTTTCAAAACACATGATATTTTGTTATGTTATTTAATACTCTGCTGCATTTGTTATATTGTCAATGAATGACTTTTAATGTTTATTAGCAATCAATTATATTATTAAAAAAAATTAAATTAAGCAGGGACTATAAAATTTAAAATAAAAAATTAAATAAATTTGAACTTAGCGTCGGCTTATCCGACGCTACTTTATAAATATAGTTGACTTTTAATTTGACGTTTGCGTTGGTTAGCCGACGCTACAAATTTGTTGACTATTGTTTGTTGACCTTAGCGTCGGCCATTCGACGCAACTATGTTTCTCTAGTTGACGTGGCAAATGGCATTTTTAGCGTCGGATGTTTCAATTTTACACATAGCGTCGGTCCAGCCGACGCTAATATAACATCAGATGGTATTTGTCTGACGCTAATAATTAGCTTCAATTACTTTAGCCTAGGCCCGACCCAGACGTTAATCCGACGCTAAATCGACGTTAGCGTCGACTTTTGGCCGACGCTAAATCCTGTTTTTCTAGTAGTGTGTGTATGTATATATTTAAATATAAAATATAAAAATTTATTAAAAAATTTATTAAAAAAAAAGTACTAGAAGAACAAGAACAATAAATAAAAGAAATTCAACTTCAAATATTGACCTTTTTTAGGTGTATATATGCTTAAATAGGTATTTTTTTTTCTCGTTTTCTTAACTTTACTCTTCAATAAGTGTCTGTATAAATATATATCTCTTTTTCTTAATCTTATTCTTCAATAAGTATCTCGTGAAATATAAAAAATAAAGATAAAAGAAGAAAAATATGAAATAGTTCAATTGTTCTCTCTCATTCAACTCTAAAGATGTCTCTATTTCAATCTTTATTTTCCTTTTAAGGTATTTCTAATGTTGTCTTGAATTACTCTTTTGTGGTTGATTTCAAATTTTCTTGAATTGTAACTTCTAACTATATATTCATTTCAATGTGTATGTTGAATTCGACAAGAACACATTTTTTTTTAATTATTTATTTATATTTTTGAGTTGACATTTATATTACTATGAAAAAGGAAGTAACACAAATTTAACAATAGAACTTGAACGCCAATATATTATTTGAAATAAATATTTCTTCTAGTTCCTACTCCAATCAAATAGAAATAGTTTATCATGCTACAATTTGAAACAAAGGAAAAAAACTAATAATTTAGAATACAAATATTTA
>JBBPBR010000008.1:42452392-42477297 GCA_037974775.1 Cicer pinnatifidum | reverse complement strand
ATGTAGCAAAATAAATAATATTTTATATTATTTTAACAACTTCTATTTTGTAGATAAATTTATTTTATTTTATTAACTCTCCTTTATTTTATAAATAAATTTATATTGTTTTAACAACACTCCTAACTTATAGATAAATTTATATTATTATTTAGTATATAGTTCAATACTTAAGCAATGATTTCGTATAAAATCTTGTCCTTTGTAAAAAGGAAATTTAAAGTAATTAATGGTTGTTTTAGTTGCTTGTGAGTGTACATGAGATTGAAATTTAGTTTGAATTATCTATATAAGTAAACAGAGTTTGTGAACAGGGTTTTAGGTAGTTTTAGTTAGGGGATGAAGTTAGTTACTTAACGAATGTTTCACCGAGATTTTTTAGCCGGTTACAATCTTTAATAAAACAGTGGGACTTAGATACTGGACAAGTTTTTTTTATATCATTGGATGTATATATTTAAATATTTTTTAGGTGTATATATATAAAAATATAAAATATTAACTAAATATGAAATAAAAAATACAATAGAAATTTAATTAAAAAAATATAGTAGAAACAAAAAAGAACAACCGAAATAAACTCAACTTCAAATATTGATACTTTTTAGGTGTATATATAAATATATTTATTTTCTCTTTCTCTTAACTCAACTCTTCAATAAGTCTCTACATAAATATATATCTATTTTCTCTTTCTTTTTACTTCACTCTTCAACAATTGTATAAGACACTACGCCAAAAACAACATTTTACAGCGCTTTTTATAAGCCTTCTACAGCGCTTTTTCAAAAAAAAAAAAGCGTTGTAGATTCGAGCGCTGTAAAAGATACAACAACGCTTTCAAAAAAGCGCTCTTAAAGGCACCCTTTATAACGCGCGCTTATTATGCACCTTTTACAGCGCTTGTTACAACAAGCGCTGTAAAAGGCATACCCATATTTCATATATTTGGGGTACCTTTTACAGCGCTTTTTTGTAAAAAGCGTTGTAAAAGGCTTACCCATATTTCATATATTTGGGGTACCTTTTACAGCGCTTTTTTGTAACAAGCGCTATAAAAGGCATACCCATAATACATATTTGGGGTACCTTTTACAGCGCTTTTTGTAACAAGCGTTGTAAAAGGCATACCCATAATACATATTTTGGGTACCTTTTACAGCGCTTTTTATAAAAAGCGCTTTTAAAGGTGTTATTTTATTTTTTATTTTTAACCCTGTATATATTTTAAAAGCGTTTTTTAGCTTTTTATGGCACTTTTTTTATAAAGCGCTGTCTTTTATCTTTTTATCCAAAATTAGTTTGAACCAGTTCACACAACACAACACATCCAGAATCACTAATTTTAGAACATATTCATGTGCATGTTAAAACAGAAACAGAATCAGTAACACAACCAAAACCAGAACCAGAACAAGAGCCCATAATCAGTTTAAAACATAATCAGTTTACACAATATGATACATATATATTATCCTGTAACACAGTAATTTACAACATATTTGGTATGAATATACATTGAATCTAATTTACAACATATTCATATGCAAGTTTATATACTGTCCTATGATCATATACATATAATAACTATGCACCATATAATATTCAGTCCCTTGCAGCATGCTATTTCCCAGAAAATCAAATAATTTTCATTTCAAGCACATACTCACACCATTCCTCCTTTAATTCCATCAGATCTTGCTCAGAATATGAAGGACTGGAATTTTCAAAGTACTGCAATATAAAAATTGAACATATTATATTAAGTTAGTATCAAATATATAGATAATTTATATATGAAAATCATATAATCAAAATACCGTACCGTTTCTGGGATAATAGTTTTATTCTTGTCAACAATCTCCTTCATGAATCTCAATACGTAGTACCCACAGTCGATGTTGTTTGTTTGACGAGGGCACTTTATTGGGATCCATGTAATATTATTAGACTTTTGCTTCGACACTACCGCACCTCTTTGAGCTCGAAAAACTTTTAATGCACTATCAAATGAATAAATGTGATTATTTTAGCATGAACAAACACTTATTTATATATATGTGTAACAAAAATAAATGAATATTACTTACGTGTCGAACAAAGTCTTGATTTCGGAGTGATTGTTGTAATCGCCATGCAAGAGATCCAAATAGTATACAACTTCAGAGACGGCATTGATTGCAAATAGCACCCAATGTGCCCTACAACAACAAAAAATTGGTTACACAATTTGGTCTATACACAACTAATAAATTAAATTCTCATCAATTAAAAAAGATAAAATTACGTACCCTGAATTATATGGTGCTAAGAACAATTTATCCTTTGAAATATTTCCTAAAAACATATTTACAATGTATTTCTTTACATTGTCTTCATCTAGTTTCCACATGGACGTTTTATGCGGAGAGAAGAATGAGTATTTATTCGATAATTTCCTAGGGCACACGACCTTCTCATGCAAAAACCTTCAATGAAAATTTTAAACTAGATTAATTACCAATACATTTAATTAATTACCAATAAATGCAATTAAAAGTATTTTTTACCTTATATACAAGCTCATTACAGTTGCACTGAGCTCCTTATGTTCGAGAAGTTCGTATACGTGCTCCTTGTCGAATAATTCCTCATACTCCTCTCCGAATATTTCTTTATTCATATGTATCATGCGCGAATCGTCGCTGCTGCATAGGTTCTTTTTTACTTGAATGTCAAGACACGCCCCGTATTTACCAAGGCGTGGCTGACTTATTTTAGGAGGAGCAGCAGCAGCGACTGATTTGCCACGATCTAATTTTTTTATTGCTGCAAATTTGGCAGCTTTATTGGCAGCTCTATTAACCTCCAATTTTTGAGGTTTGCTGCTTTTTTTTGGATGTGGGGGTGGTTTATTTATTTGGACCTACAAAAATGAGGTTAAATGTTAGTTTATTGAATCTGAAAAAATTGACAAAGCTTATGCAATAAATGTGACAAACCTTATCGGGAGACGTCACTGATTTGTTTCTGGGAGGGCTTTTAATGAGGGCAACAAGGTTAGTGGGCCATGCCACGTAACTACCGATAGCTTCGCCCAATGACTGCATATCTCCGTCGTTGTCCGGTATCGGCAACGGTGCAGTTGGTTCGAAAGCAACAGTAAGCGATACCTTGACATGGCCCTTTGGGATCGGAGTATTGTGCAATACTTCTCCCAAAGTATTGTACAATTTTGCTTTTCCCACCTTCCGATGAGTGGGCGAGGACAAGTATAGAAAACATGAAGTGACACTCTAAATCAATAGTTAAAACATAAGTACAGTTAATATATAATATTGTTTAATGCATAAGTAATTACATAAGCAAGTAAGTAATTAATTACCTCGGGAATAATTTTCAAACCGACGTTGCAACTCCCGCTTTCACTCTCCATTTGTAGTTCACCTTGGAGCTGAACCGGAAGTTGCTTGTCTTTGTTTGTATTCACCAATTGTGCCACTTGCTCAGATAGGATTCTGAGCTTCTCCAATACTTCCTCGTTGGAAGGTTTTTGGCGCTTCTCTTGAGGAAAAAAGCTTCTGGGAGTTACGCCAAATCCCTTCCCCCGAACTCGACCGGAATATTCAGGAACATTAAAAATTTTGCCCAAAATATCCCTGCAACTAGCCTTGTTGCCCTCTTCACATTCAGAACTTTGAGAGATGGTCTCCTAAAATACATGTAACATTAAAATAGTTAAGTTCATTATCATTTTTAAAATACAATATTAAAAAGTATTCAAGTGATAAATACAATATTGAAAAATATTAAAGTCATAATATACTTACACAAAGTTCTATTACTTTTTGAACATTTTGGTTATCAACCACTCCATCTTTATTTACCCTAGCTTCCTTCCACAAGATGTGACGACCCAACGGTTGATTGGTTTGGGTCTCTTGTCACTATTCGATAAAACAAAATATTAGTTAGAAACTATAGTTTATAATACAAATTCATTCATTATATAAAAGTGATGTTTAATTACTTACAAGCCCTTGATCAAGGCATGCATATCCCATACGTGATTTTCTGTATGGGTGCGTCGGGTTTCTTGCCCTTTCGCGATTTGCCTTACTAATGTTCTATATAAAAAAATAGCAATTATGTAAAAATTTAAAATACGATGCGAATATAAATAATAAAACACACAAATGCTAACAAATTAATCACTTACGACAAACGCGGGGTCAGTACGTTTGGAAACAAACGCTTTCCATTCATCATTTGATATATAATGTCGATATATCTTTGGAGGTTCAGCTGTTGTGTTTCCTTCTTTATCTTTAAGATAGAAGTTTGAGAGATGCGATCTAAATCCACGATGGATTTTGCCAGCAACTCTCAATACATAATTCTTTCGTCCCTCATCAAGGACAAAAGATGTCTGCAATGAAAAAAATTATAAGTAAAGTATTTCAATGAAAATATTTATACACGACAAAAGATTGGATCAAAAAATTTACTTGAATATCATTCCAGATGATATCTTTTCAATGCCTTATCTCTCCAGTCGTCAATTGTTATTGGAATATTTTGACGAACAACAGCCCCAATGTAGCTCACAAACATTGCGCTGTAGGGGTCAACTGGCTGACCACTTTCATTCCATCCAACCTAATAAACTCATATAGTAAGTACATGCTATTAAAAAAAGCTAAAAAAATTAACAGCAAACAGAGTATAGTATACCTCAAATTTAATGCCATTACTCCTTGCTTTAATGACTTTTTGCATGATAGTTGCACCACGTTTGACTTCATTTTCATAAGTCCTACTGGTGCCAACTTCTTCATTTTGACATTCTAAATCTCTGTTTGTATCCATTTAACTACAACAACTTCAACATGCAGTTCAGTATAACATCAACAAGCTCAACATGCATCATGCATTATTTTAAACAAGCTCAACATGTATCAGTATATATATTTTAAACAAGCTCCACATGCATTTTAATGATTACAAAAAATAAATAACATCAATACCTGAATAATGGTTCGAAGAAGGATGAAATGCAAAGAAAAGAGCGAACGGAGAAATTTCACAGCAATAAATGTCACAGAAAAACGGTTTTGAAGAAATACGTAATGAGGGTTACGTATTTCAATGAAAATATAAGGTTCGAAATGATCTTGGATGGAAATAAGGTTTGAAATGAAGGAGATGATCGTGGAAATACAGTTCGTAATGAACGAGATTATAGGGTTTGCAAAAGAAGAGAAGAACGATGAAGGTTGAGATGATAGTGTAGATTACGTAATGAAGAGGAAACTGAAGAGGTTACTGTTATATATATAACCCTTTTACAGCGCTTTTTTATAACCCTTTTACAGCGCTTTTCCAAAGAGCGCTATAAAAGGCTAAGCCTTTTACAGCGCTGTAAAAAGCGTATTTATTTAAATTTTTAAAAGACTCTTTTACAGCGCTTTTACAAACAAGCGCTGTAAAAGACCTCATTGTTTTAGTATGTTATATAATGTTTTTTTAATAGCCTTTTACAGCGCTTGTTCAAAGAAGCGCTGTAAAAGGCCTTATTTAAATTTTTAAAAGACTCTTTTACAGCGCTTATCCCAACAAGCGCTGTAAAAGGCCTTATTATGTTATTTTTGTGTTTTGTTATGTTATTTTTTAAACAAGCTCTTCAAAACCCACATAGTCCCACCAAAATATATTCCTCTTCACCAAACTCCACCTCAAAGTCCTTTTATGCATCTTCTTCGCAAACATCAAAGCTTACTCTTTCAATCTCCACCTCAACACCCTTTTTATCTCTTTACATTCCCTTTCATTCTTAAATCGTAACTAGATCTTCAGGTTCATTGCCATGTTGCGAAAAATGGGTTTGTTAACAATGTGTCTGATGTTTTTGTTAACAATGGATCTGATGTTTTTGTTAACAATGTGTTTTTGGGGATTCCCATGATGCGTAAAAGGTGTTTGAAGAAAATCCTGTTAGAGAAAGTCATGTTAGTTATCTGATGAATATTATTTTTAAAGTCTTTTACAGCGCTTTTTTTAAAAAGCGCTGTAAAAGACATGCACTTTTTTTACATGCATAGTTCTTAAGAATTGAAATTGTCCAAATTTACATAAACATGCAATAATCACTGGTTATGCTTGCCTTCTTAGACAACAATAAAACAAGAATAGAACCAGAATAATTCAGATTATATAATACCACAATAATTCAATAAAACCAGAATAGAACCAGAGTAGAACAATAATTCAGATTACAATAATTCAGATTACAACAATAAAACCAGAATAGAACAATAATTCAGATTACAACAATAATTCAGATTACATGCAAGGCTTATATAAAACAATTTAACATGTACATTAAGATGCCCTTCTTCTTTTCCTGGTGGGATTCACATTTGTTTGTCCATTTACAATACGAAACGATGGATTAATCAAAATTCCCTCATCATGATCATCTCTAAGATATAAACCATCATCAGTTGAATAATTTTCATGTGGTTGTTGTGATGTTGCAAATAAAAGATCATTACCAACATCTTCATCATTGTTGTTATCATCACTTATTTTATTGGTCGATAGGACAACAAACCATTTATCATCAGAAGGATCGGTGACATAAAACACTTGTTGAGCTTGCGATGCTAAAATAAAAGGCTCGTCTTTGTATCCCACCCTATTAAAATCAACAAGCAAGAATCTTGACTCATCAATCCGAACGCCATTATTATTATCGACCCACTTGCAACCAAATATGGGAACACAAAACATTGTGTAGTCTAACTCCCATATGCGCTCGATAACCCCAAAATATGATAGATTTGCATATATTGGGTTTTTGTCTTTTGCACTTGAGACATGCATCGCTTCAGCTACGAGAGTGACTCCACTATTTTGCATAGTGGTCTGATCATCTTGTTCTTTGGTATAAAATGTGTAGCCGTTAATAACATAACCAGTGTAAGAAAAGACATGTAAGCTCGGACCATTTGCTAGCCACCTCAATCTCTGTGAAATTGATCCGGGGTCTATGTCAAATTTTGACTTTATGTGATTTTTTAACCATGTTATAAAACTTCGATTGTGCTCCGAGTTATCCAATTTTGATTCCTATTCATGTTCAAACGAGATAATTGATCCATGTGTATTGTAACATACGGTTGAACCTCATCATCATTGTGCAGAACATACAATTGTGCCTGCTCCAATTATGTCCTTGATATAGTCAGTAGTCTCCTTCCAATTATCCCTTCTCCTGATAGTCTTCCCGAATGACGAGACATGGGAAGCCCTATGGATTCAACATTGGACAGATATTCAGTACAAAATTCAGCAGCCTCTTCAACAATGTATCGTTCAGCAATACAACCTTCTGGTCGACTTCTACTTTTTACGTACCCTTTTAATATTTTCATATATCGTTCTATCGGATACATCCATCTCATATAAGCTGGCCCACAAAGTTGTGTCTCCTTAACCAGATGAACAGTAAGGTGAACCATTATATCAAAAAACGATGGTGGGAAATACATTTCAAGCTCACACAAAGTAACAACAATTTCCCTCTGCAATGTCGGTAATTTCTGAGGGTCCGATCACTTTACTACAAATTTCCCTGAAGAAGAAACATAATCTAGTTAATGCTAGTCGAACTTTTTCAGGTAAAATGGAACGTATACCTATTGGTAGCAAATGCTCCATTAGAATATGACAATCATGGGTCTTCAAACCTTTTAACTTGAGATCTTTCATACAAACCAAATTTCTAATGTTCGAAGAGTATCCTTCTGGAACTTTAACTTCGTGTAGAAATTTACATAAAACAATTTTTCCCTTTCTAGATAGAGTATGAGCGGCTGGAGGTAGATATGTGCGATTTCCTTTCTTTACTAGAGCCAATTCATTTCTTATTCCCATATCGACCAAGTCCAATCTTGCGTTGATGCCGTCTTTAGACTTTCCTGGAACATTGAGTAACGTACCAATAACACTATCAAATACATTTTTTTCAATATGCATCACATCGAGGAAATGTCTTATATACAATGACTTCCAATATGGTAATTCAAAGAAAATTGACTTTTTCTTCCACCCAGTTTTGACCAGCTCTCCCGCAAAAGGTTTGCCAAATTTATTGGTCAAACCTTGTACTTTTTCAAGTATTTGATATCCAGTCGGTGGTAAAGGAGCTTTACCTTCCTCTGATTTTCCATTAAATGCATTTCTCCACCAACGATACTGATGACTATAAGGTAAAAATCTACGATGTCCAAGAAACACATTCTTCTTACAATGTTTCAACCGCATCCAATTTGTACTCTCTTCACATACAGGACATGCACACTGACCTTTAATGCTATATCCTGATAAATTACCATATGCTGGAAAATCATTAATTGTGCCGAACAACATAGCCCTCAAATTGAAATATTCTTTCTTATACCCATCATAAACTTCCACACCTGTCTCCCACATACGTTTTAAATCTTCTATTAGAGGAGTCAAGTATACGTCGATATCATTCCCCGGTTGTTTGGTTCCAGAAATTAACAGAGACAACATCATAAACTTACGCTTCATACATAACCATGGAGGTAGGTTATATATTACCAAAATCACAGGCCACGTGCTGTGTGAGATGCTTTGAAGACCATGTGGATTCATTCCATCAGTAGAAAGTGCAAGTCTTAGATTTCTTGACTCTATCCCGAATTCAGGATACTCGTGATCAATTTTTGCCCATTGTGGGGAATCTGCAGGGTGTCGAAACATTCCATCTCTAATTCTTTCATCTGCATGCCATGTCAAGTGTTTTGAATCTTCTTCACTGCGATACATGCGCCTAAATCTTGGTATTATAGGAAAATACCACACGACTTTTGCTGGAGTAGATTCTTTCTTCTTATATCGAGAGACATTGCATTTCGGACACGCCTTAAGTAGTTCATATTCATTTCGAAATAAAATGCAATCATTAGGACACGCATGAATCCTTTCGTAACTCATGCCAATAGAACACAAAATCCTTTTAGCCTCGTAGGTTCGACTGGGAAGTTCATTATCATATGGCAACATATCTTTTATGAGTGTTAATAATTCTGTAAAGCTTTTATCAGACCATCCATTACTCGCTTTTAGGTTGTACAACTTTAATATCGCCGATAGTCTTGTGAATTTAGTACAACCATTATATAATTCTTTCTCTGCATCACTCAACAAACTTTCAAACATTTTAGGACAATCTCGAAGATCTTCTTCAACTGCTTTTGCGATCTCATCAACTCGGTCCGGCTCATATGTATCTGTATCGAAGTCAGTTGAAGCATATGTCGAACTATTCTCAAAATTAATGTTTCCTTTTTTTTCTTTCTCACCATGTCTTATCCAACATGTGTAGCTTTGATCAATTCCATTACATACTAGATGTCCTTCTAATTCATCTTCTCTAACACGTTTTCCAAAACAACATTTTAAACAAGGACAAACTACTCTATTTGGATCTTTTGCATTCTTCACTGCAAACTCAACAAACTCCTTCACTCCAATTTCATACTCTTTTGACAATCGATTGGCTGACATCCATTTCCTATCCATATTATACCACCTATATAAATGCAGTTACAAAACTAATAAGCTTTCAAAACATATCAACAAGTTTCAAAAAGAAACCAATATCAATCAATTATTTTAAAAACAGAACAGATCATGTGGTATGAGTTTTTGACTAGTTGAAGAGATTTAACACAGATCAAGTGGTATGAATTTTTAATTTGATAAAAAAAATCTAGTTAAAAAAAAAATACCTGAGACAACACGTAATAGGTAGATGGCGGCACAACACGTAATGGATATGAGGGTATGAGGGTTCCCAGAGTAGAGGTGATGAAAGATGTAGAGGATATGAGGGTTCCCAACGTATATAATTATTTGAAATTTATGTCTTTTACAGCGCTTGTCAATAAAAGCGCTGTAATAGGTAGTTAAATTCAATGAAAGCGCTTGTATTTTATAGCGCTTGTGAAAAAAGCGCTGTCAAAGGTGGTCCAATTATTTTAAAGCGCATGCCTTTTACAGCGCTTGTGAAAAAAGCGCTGTAAAAGCATACGCGAAAGCGCTTCATTTTACAGCGCTTTTTTAAAAAGCGCTGTAAAAGCCTTATAACATTATGCGCATACGTTATATAACCTACAACAGCGCTTGTTTTACAGCGCTTGTGATTAAAAGCGCTAGAAAAGGCTCCGTTATTTTCGTCCTCTTAAGGCTTATTCTTGTCCAATTAGGGTTTCTAACCAATCTTGTGCATCCAATAGGTGTGTTTGTGTCATTGGATGAACATTTAGGTCATTTTCGTCCTCCCTAGGCTTATTCTTGTCCAATTAGGGTTTTTAACCAATCTTGTGCATCCAATAAGTTCATTTGGGTCATTGGATGAACATTTAGGTCATTTTCGTCCTCCCTAGGCTTATTCTTGTCTAATTAGGGTTTTTAAGCAATCTTGTGCATCCACACTACGCCAAAAATTGTCTTTTACAGCGCTTTTTTTAAGCCTTCTACAGCGCTTTTTCAAAAAAAAAAGCGCTGTAGATTCGAGCGCTGTAAAAGCTACAACAGCGCTTTCAAAAAAGCGCTCTTAAAGGCACCATTTATAACGCGCGCTTATTATGCACCTTTTACAGCGCTTGTTACAACAAGCGCTGTAAAAGGCATACCACAGTTCATATATTTGGGTACCTTTTACAGCGCTTTTTTGTAACAAGCGCTGTAAAAGGCATACCCATAATACATATTTTGGGTACCTTTTACAGCGCTTTTTTGTAACAAGCGCTGTAAAAGGCATACCCATAATACATATTTGGGGTGCCTTTTACAGCGCTTTTTGTAACAAGCGCTGTAAAAGGCATACCCATAATACATATTTGGGGTGCCTTTTACAGCGCTTGTTACAAAAAGCGCTGTAAAAGGCATACCCATAATACATATTTGGGTGCCTTTTACAGCGCTTTTTGTAAAAAGCGCTGTTAAAGGTGTTATTTTTTTTTTTTTTTTTAACCCTGTATATATTTTAAAAGCGTTTTTTAGCTTTTTAGCTTTTTATGGCACTTTTTTTATAAAGCGCTGTCTTTTATCTTTTTATCCAAAATTAGTTTGAACCAGTTCACACAACACAACACATCCAGAATCACTAATATTAGAACCAGAACCAGAACCAGAACCAGAACCAGAACCAGAACAATGATACAGAAACAGAATCAGTAACACAACCAGAACCAGAACAATGATACACAGTAATTTACAACATATTTGGTATGAATATACATTGAATCTAATTTACAACATATTTGGTATGAATATACATTGAATCTAATTTACAACATATTTATATGCAAGTTTATATACTGTCCTATGATCATATACATATAATAACTATGCACCATATAATATTCAGTCCCTTGCAGCATGCTATTTCCCAGAAAATCAAATAATTTTCATTTCAAGCACATACTCACACCATTCCTCCTTTAATTCCATCAGATCTTGCTCAGAATATGAAGGACTGGAATTTTCAAAGTACTGCAATATAAAAATTGAACATATTATATTAAGTTAGTATCAAATATATAGATAATTTATATATGAAAATCATATAATCAAAATACCGTACCGTTTCTGGGATAATAATTTTATTCTTGTCAACAATCTCCTTCATGAATCTCAATACGTAGTACCCACAGTCGATGTTGTTTGTTTGACGAGGGCACTTTATTGGGATCCATGTAATATTATTAGACTTTTGCTTCGACACTACCGCACCTCTTTGAGCTCGAAAAACTTTTAATGCACTATCAAATGAATAAATGTGATTATTTTAGCATGAACAAACACTTATTTATATATATGTGTAACAAAAATAAATGAATATTACTTACGTGTCGAACAAAGTCTTGATTTCGGAGTGATTGTTGTAATCGCCATGCAAGGGATCCAAATAGTATACAACTTTAGAGACGGCATTGATTGCAAATAGCACCCAATGTGCCCTACAACAACAAAAAATTGGTTACACAATTTGGTCTATACACAACTAATAAATTAAATTCTCATCAATTAAAAAAGATAAAATTACGTACCCTGAATTATATGGTGCTAAGAACAATTTATCCTTTGAAATATTTCCTAAAAACATATTTACAATGTATTTCTTTACATTGTCTTCATCCAGATAGAGTATGAGCGGCTGGAGGTAGATATGTGCGATTTCCTTTCTTTACTGGAGCCAATTCATTTCTTATTCCCATATCGACCAAGTCCAATCTTGCGTTGATGCCGTCTTTAGACTTTCCTGGAACATTGAGTAACGTACCAATAACACTATCAAATACATTTTTTTCAATATGCATCACATCGAGGAAATGTCTTATATACAATGACTTCCAATATGGTAATTCAAAGAAAATTGACTTTTTCTTCCACCCAGTTTTGACCAGCTCTCCCGCAAAAGGTTTGCCAAATTTATTGGTCAAACCTTGTACTTTTTCAAGTATTTGATATCCAGTCGGTGGTAAAGGAGCTTTATCTTCCTCTGATTTTCCATTAAATGCATTTCTCCACCAACGATACTGATGACTATAAGGTAAAAATCTACGATGTCCAAGAAACACATTCTTCTTACAATGTTTCAACCGCATCCAATTTGTACTCTCTTCACATACAGGACATGCACACTGACCTTTAATGCTATATCCTGATAAATTACCATATGCTGGAAAATCATTAATTGTGCCGAACAACATAGCCCTCAAATTGAAATATTATTTCTTATACCCATCATAAACTTCCACACCTGTCTCCCACATACGTTTTAAATCTTCTATTAGAGGAGTCAAGTATACGTCGATATCATTCCCCGGTTGTTTGGGTCCAGAAATTAACAGAGACAACATCATAAACTTACGCTTCATACATAACCATGGAGGTAGGTTATATATTACCAAAATCACAGGCCACGTGCTGTGTGAGATGCTTTGAAGACCATGTGGATTCATTCCATCAGTAGAAAGTGCAAGTCTTAGATTTCTTGACTCTATCCCGAATTCAGGATACTCGTGATCAATTTTTGCCCATTGTGGGGAATCTGCAGGGTGTCGAAACATTCCATCTCTAATTCTTTCATCTGCATGCCATGTCAAGTGTTTTGAATCTTCTTCACTGCGATACATGCGCCTAAATCTTGGTATTATAGGAAAATACCACACGAATTTTGCTGGAGTAGATTCTTTCTTCTTATATCGAGAGACATTTCATTTCGGACACGCCTTAAGTAGTTCATATTCATTTCGAAATAAAATGCAATCGTTAGGACACGCATGAATCCTTTCGTAACTCATGCCAATAGAACACAAAATCCTTTTAGCCTCGTAGGTTCGACTGGGAAGTTCATTATCATCTGGCACCATATCTTTTATGAGTGTTAATAATTCTGTAAAGCTTTTATCAGACTATCCATTACTCGCTTTTAGGTTGTACAACTTTAATATCGCCGACAGTCTTGTGAATTTAGTACAACCATTATATAATTCTTTCTCTACATCACTCAACAAACTTTCAAACATTTTAGGACAATCTCGAAGATCTTCTTCAACTGCTTTTGCGATCTCATCAACTCGGTCCGGCTCATATGTATCTGTATCGAAGTCAGTTGAAGCATATGTCGAACTATTCTCAAAATTAATGTTTCCTTTTTTTTCTCACCATGTCTTATCCAACATGTGTATCTTTGATCAATTCCATTACATACTAGATGTCCTTCTAATTCATCTTCTCTAACACGTTTTCCAAAACAACATTTTAAACAAGGACAAACTACTCTATTTGGATCTTTTGCATTCTTCACTGCAAACTCAACAAACTCCTTCACTCCAATTTCATACTCTTTTGACAATCGATTGGCTGACATCCATTTCCTATCCATATTATACCACCTATATAAATGCAGTTACAAAACTAATAAGCTTTCAAAACATATCAACAAGTTTCAAAAAGAAACCAATATCAATCAATTATTTCAAAAACAGAACAGATCATGTGGTATGAGTTTTTGACTAGTAGAAGAGATTTAACACAGATCATGTGGTATGAATTTTTAATTTGATAAAAAAAATCTAGTTAAAAAAAAAAAATACCTGAGACAACACGTAATAGGTAGATGGCGGCACAACATGTAATGGATATGAGGGTATGAGGGTTCCCAGAGTAGAGGTGATGAAAGATGTAGAGGATATGAGGGTCCCAACGTATATAATTATTTGAATTTTATGTCTTTTACAGCGCTTGTCAATAAAAGCGCTGTAATAGGTAGTTAAATTCAATGAAAGCGCTTGTATTTTATAGCGCTTGTGAAAAAAGCGCTGTAAAAGGTGGTTCAATTATTTTAAAGCGCATGCCTTTTACAGCGCTTGTGAAAAAAGCGCTGTAAAAGCATACGCGAAAGCGCTTCATTTTACAGCACTTTTTTGAAAAGCGCTGTAAAAGCCTTACAACATTATGCGCAAACGTTATATGACCTACAACAGCGCTTGTTTTACAGCGCTTGTGAATAAAAGCGCTGTAAAAGGCTCCATTATTTTTCAAATACATTTACAACAGCGCTTGTGTTTAGCAAGCGTTGTAAAAGGGGCGCTGTTAAATGTCAAATTTCGCGTAGTGAGAGATACAAAAGAAGAATATAATATCATAGTTAAATCGTTCTCTCTCATTCAACTGTAGACGCTTCTTCATTTCAATCTTTATCTCCCTTGTTCGGTATTTTTGCCCACACTTTATGAGGCATCACTCGAAACTATGCCTTTTGAATAGTTTGATTCATATTTTCGAGATATATATATATATATATATATATATATATATATATATATATATATATATATATATATATATATATATATATATATATATATATATATATCAAAATAAAACCAACACAAATTCAACAAGATTAAAAATAAATGTTAGAACAATAGAATCCAATCGGTAAGATACTATTTGAAATAAAAAATTATTCTAGTTCGTACAACAATCAAATAGAAATTGTTGATCATGTTACAATTGAAAACATAAGAAAAAAGACTTCTAATTTAGAATAAAGTATTTATTTATATATCATCTAAATTAGATAAATATGTTACCACATCAAGAAGCGATGAATAAATTAAAGACACATACTATAGTCAAAGTAAAGAAACAAACAATTATTTTATTTGGTTGATAGCAAAGTTTCGAATCAAAATTTCAATAAGATATTTTATGAGACATTTTTAGTAAAAAGAAACAGTCTTTTATGTTATAAAATATTTTCAAGTGTACAATATCCTTATCATATATAAATAGATAGGTGTATGATTTTGATTAATCAACATAAATATCAATTAAAATAATGATTATCCTACAAATTGAGAGTCAAATATATTTTTGGAGTTTTTTGTTCTTGTCTTTAGTTGGCAAGAATATGATGGCTATAGCTTCGCATATATTTTTTTGGTGGTGTGCGAATTTTTTAATCACGTGTAATTTCTAATCAATGAATGATAGAAATTATGGTTATATATTAAGTTTTATTTCTAATATATGAACGGTAGAAATTAGGGTTATGCGTTAAGTTTTATGTTTTTGTATACAACAAAATAATATGTGTGATGTCTATATATTAACATATAAAATAGAAAAATAAATAAAATATAAAAAATAAAATAATAAAGAGAGCAACTGAACAAAAAACTCAACTTCAAATATCCTCACTTTTTAAGTGTATATATATAAACATATATATCTTCTCTATCTCTTTCTCTCAATTAAGTGATCGAACATTTCTCTCATAATAAATTCCCAACTTCATTCTTCACCAAATCTCTAGTAACAAAAAATGAACACGAGGAAAAAATAAAAAACATGCCACCATAATCCAGTTCTTTCCTCTCATTCAGCTCAGCAACCTCCTTCCGCTCATGTCCGCCATTTCAATATTTATCTTCCTTATTCGGTATTTCTAAGACTGCCTTGAATTTCTCCTTTTATGATTTATTGATTTCAAACTTTCTTGAATTATTGTTTCCAACTATATCCCCATTTTTAAGGGTATATGTATGAATGTTTAATTCAAAAAAATACAATTTTTCGTATTTTTTTTACATTGTATATCAGAATTAAACTCAATAAAAATACAATAGAACAACTATAAATAGGTCTTCTTAGTTGTTGTCTCTTTTATGATTGATTGATTTCAATTTTTCTTGAATTATGATTTCTATCTAACAAGTTCAATATGCAGTAGTTTAAGTACATAGCAGTATAAGTTCAACATGCATTTTAGTGTTCGTAGGAGAAGGAACACCGAGAAGAAATACGTAGGGTTCATAGGAGAAGGAACACCGAGAATGCGTAGAAATACGAACGGTTCGTAAGACAGAGTATGGTTCGCAGAAATACGTAATGAAGGTTAAGTATTTCAATGAGAAGAGATGGTTCATAGGGATTATAGCACATATGGAGATGGTTTGCAATGGAGATGACAGTGGCAATATAGTTCGTAGGGATAATAACACAGATGATAGGATTCGCAATGAGAAGAACAATGAAGAGGAGGAGGACACTAGCATAGTGAAGTTTACGTAATGAAGAGGAAACTGAAGTGGTTTTCTGTTATATATAAAACCCTATTACAACACTTTTTCTAAAGAACACTGTAAAAGACCTCCTTATTTTATGTTTTAAAAGCCTATTACAACGCTTTTTTAAAAGTCTTTTACATCACTTGTCCACAAGCGCTTTAAAAGACCTCTTTGTTTTCTTATGTAACAGGTAGGGCAGTGCATGATTGGTTTTTTAAAAAAATCAAACCATATCCATTTTAAAACCAATATATGGATTTAGATTTATAACCAAATTCATTATTTGGTTGAAAAACGGTTATAAAACCAATTGTAAAGTTGGTTATGGTTAAATAATTAGTTTATAATTAAGCAACCAATTTTGAAAAATTTAATTTTAAAATCAATTTTTTTTTTCAAAATCGGTTAAGTGTGATTATTTTTTAAAAAATCATTTATTCATTGTTTAAAAATCGGTTATTTAAAAAAAATCAATTTTTTCGATAAATTTTTTAAAAATTTATCTCATCATAATTTTTGAGAAAAAATTCAATTTAAAATTTTTCTGAGAAAAAAAGTTTTTTTTTTTTTATATTTTTCCGAAAAAAATAAATTTCAAAATTTTTTCAAAAAATAAAATCTCAAAATTAACCAAATATTGGTAGTGGATAAAAACCAAATCCAAATATAAAACATAAGTGGTTATCCAACCGGTTTATAAATAAATCGGATTATAACCATATGATTTTAACCAGATTTTTAAAATGAATTTGGATTTGGTTTTGGATTTGGGCCTTATAACCGGATTTTTTGCAATCCCCAAATAATTGGGCTGTATTTTTAAAAGTCTTATACAACACTTATTGTCAAACTGCTGTAAAAGACCTCTTTATTTTATTTTTAAAAGCCTTTTACAGCGCTTTGGCAACAAGCGCTTTAAAAGACCCTTTTAACTTGGTATAAAACAAAGCTTTGTGACCTCCTTATGTTTTTTTAAAGACTTTTATAGCGCTTATGGACAAAAGCGCAGTAAAATTACAAGTTTATATTCAGTTCAGTTCAAGTAAAATACCTATATTTGGAATTTTTTTTCTTCCAAATAATTAGTTAAATACCTATTTTGGGATTAAATACCTATATATATATATATCAATGGTAAATTACATGATCAGCTCATATTGGGATGATCAGTTCAAGATAAATTCTCAATACTCAAACAAAGCTTTTTCAAGTTCAATATAAGCTGAAAATCAGTTATGGTAGGTCAAACATACACTTAATTACATGAACATAGTATAAAACACTAAGATCAAGCTAAGCATAAGCAGAAAATAGGTATAAACAGAAAATCAAATATAGTTCAAGCTAAATACTAAAATGCTCAATTCTGGCATATCAAACAATTAAATTACATGAACTGAGTTCAGATTACATGGCTTATATAAAACAATTAAACACATTAAGATGCCCTTCTTATTTTCCTGGTGGGATTCACATGTGTTTCTCCATTAACGATACGAAACGATGGATTAATCCAAATTTCCTCATCATGATCATCTTTAAGATATAAACCATCACAATTGAATCAATTTCATGTGGTTGTGATGTGGCAAATAAAATATCATTACCAACATCTTCATCATTATTGTTATCATCACTTATTTTATTGGTCGATAGGACAACAAACCATTTATCATCAATAGGATCAGTGACATAAAACACTTGTTGAGCTTGCGACACTAAAATAAAAGGCTCATCTTTGTATCCCACCATATTAAAATCGACAAGCAAGAACCCTGACTCATCAATCCGAATGCCATTATTATTATTGACCTACTTGCAACCAAATATGGGAACACGAAACATTGTGTAGTCCAACTCCCATATGCGCTCGATAATCCCAAAATATGATAGATTTGCATACATTGGGTTTTTGTCTTTTGCACTTGAGACATGCATCGCTTCAGCTACGAGAGTGACTCTGCTATTTTGCACAGTGGTTTGATCATCTTGTTCTTTGGTATAAAATGTGTAGTCGTTAATTACATAACCGATGTAAGAAAATACATGTAAACTCGGACCATTTGCTAGCCACCTCAATCTCTGTGAAATATGTGATTATTTAACCATGTTATAAAACTTTGATTGTGCTCTCGAGTTATCCAATTTTGATTCCTATTCATGTTCAAACTAGATAACTGATCCATGTGTATTGGAACATATGGTTGAACCTCATCATCATTGTGAAGAACATACAATTGTGTCTGCTCCCATTCTGTCCTTGATACAATTATTAGTCTCTTTCCAATTATCCCTTCTCCTAATATTCTTCCCGAATGACGAGACATGGGAAGCCCTATGAATTCAACATTGGACAAATATCAAGTACAAAACTCAGCAGCTTCTTCGACAATGTATCGTTCAGCAATACAACCTTCTGGTTGACTTCTACTTTTTACGTACCTTTTTAATATTTTCATATATCGTTCTATCAGATACATCCATCTCATATAAGTTGGCCCACAAAGTTGTGTCTTCTTAACAAGATGAACAATAAGGTGAACCATTAAATTTCAGTCGGTGCTAAAGGAGCTTTATCTTCCTCTGATTTTCCATTGAATGCATTCCTCCACCCACGATACTAATGACTATAAGGTAAAAATCTACGATGTCCAAGAAATACATTCTTCTTACATTGTTTCAACCGCATGCAATTTGTACTCTCTTCACATATAGGACATGCACACTGACCTTTAATTCTATATCTTGATAAATTACCATATGCTGGAAAATCATTAATTGTGCCGAACAACATAGGCCTCAAAGTGAAACATTCTTTCTTATACCCATCATAAACTTCCACACCTGTCTCCCACATATTTCTTAAATCTTCAATTAAAGGAGTTTAGTATACGTCGATATCATTCCCCGATTGTTTGGGTCTAGAAATTAACAGAGACAACATCATAAACTTAGGCTTCATACATAACCATGGAGGGAGGTTATAAATCAACAAAATCACAGGCCACGTGTTGTGTGAGATTCTTTGAAGACCCTGTGGATTTATTCCATCAGTAGAAAGTGCAAGTCGTAGATTTCTTGACTCTATCCCGAATTCAAGATACTCGTGATCAATTTTTGCCCATTGTGGATAATTTGCAGGGTGTCAAAACTTTCCATCTCTAATTCTTTCATCTGCATGCCTTGTTAAGTGTTTTGAATCTTTTTCACTGCAATACATGCGCCTAAATCTTGGTATTATAGGAAAATACCACACAACTTTTGTTGGAGTAGATTCTTTCTTCTTATATCGAGAGACATTGCATTTCGGACACGCCTTTAGTAATTCATATTCGTTTATGTAACATCCAGACATTTTATGTTATTTTTGTATTTTACCTTATTAGGAGTTGAGATAATTATTCTATAAATTGTTGGTGATAGTTACTATTGTATTGTGTTTTTTTAACTTTTGGTAATAATATTAATAATAATAATAATAATAATAATAATAATAATAATAATAATAATAATAATAAAAGCATGAATCGGGAACCATTAAAAACAAATTTCATGACTTAGGTTGAAATATCACGTTCCCTATTTAATATCACGTTCCCCACTTCTGCTAATAGAAAGGAAAAAACAAAACTGTCTTCCTTTCACAAACGCTCTGCCAGATAGAAAAAAAGTTTAGGAGAGAAAAAGGAAGAAATTCAAGAACTAAAGGAGTTAGTGATTCATCCCCTCAAGTGTAGCACATTTGGAGCAAAGACCGCTGCGTGAGAATTTTAATAATGACATTCATATTGGTAAGGGCATCACTCCATCTGCTTTCCTACTTGAATTATATGTGATATAAATGTATTATGATGTTGTGTATTGGTTATGTTTGTGTGTTATATTCAAAATGAATATTAATAATGGATGTGTTTGACATGCTCAAATTATGGAAAATGAATGTTATATGATACGTTGTTATAAGGGTGGTGCTTGACATGTTGTGGTTATTCAAGGTGATTACTTTGTGTCTAAACTAGTTTGGTTTAGGACAAAGTTGAATGATTTTGGATGCTCTGGTTGAGTGATCTATATTGTTACTAACAAAAGTATCAATATTTATGTATTCATTGTTATGTGGTGCGTCCATAATTGGTTGGAGCCCACATATCCTTGCAGGGATTTTGAGTTGGTGGTGTTGCTTGGAAGGACCCACGAAGCCCTTGCGGAGGAAGCGATATTCCGGAATCATTACATTGGTATATAGAATAAGTAATAAGGTCTGTTTGGGTGTGCATTGATTAAAGTGTGATTAGTGCTTTATAAAGGTAAATGATACATTGTACCTCTTGATCGTTTAATTGAAACAATGTTATTAATGATGTAGATATTATACTGATAAATTTGTATACGATTGTATCTGTTGGTTTGGATTAAACAATGTTAATAATGAATGTTAGTAATGATGTAGATACTATACCGATAAATGTACCTCCTGCTCGTTTGGGTGAAACAATGTTTGCTGATAGTTTGGAGTGATTTAACATGTGATATTGTACTGCTATATTGTTATTATTAGTATACCTCTTAGTCGTTTGGGTGAATTAAAGTTACTAACGATGTAGATATCTTACTGTTATATTTTTATTGTACCTCTTAGTCGTTTGTAAGAATTAATTAATATTATTAATTATATAGATATCATAATATTATACTTGTATTTTCAGTGTACCTCCTGGTTGTCGTTTGGGTGAATTAATGTTATTAATTACGAAACATTACTATTATCTTTTAATTGTTATTGTATCTTTGGTGCATTGTGATTTTTAACTGTTAAATGAAATAAATGATTTAATTATATTTTTGCTATAACAACTATATATGCATGTACAATTGCTCTGTGTTTGTTATTTGGAGATGACCCTTACATTTGATAAGATGTCACATATAGTGTTACTTGAGTGAACAATGTCACGGTCAACCCAATAGGAGAAGTGCGAGGAAGTACAATAACATGCAGTTGGAGGCTCCGAGATACTTTTGTGTCGGGGTTAGACTTGTTGGGTGAGTTTTCCACAAGTCCAAAGTTCATGACCAACTAGGATTTATGTTTGGGTAGTAAAACGTCAAGAGTTTTGGCTCTAGGAGTTTCTTTCGTTTAACGTATTAAATTTACTTTTATTAATTGCAAATACTTTGATTTATTATTTTTGAAAATATCATTAACAATGTTATTAATTGATGTTAAGGTAAATGGGTATTTAAGATAATTATAAATAAACAAAAAACAAATTTGTATTTTTACGTTTATAATTTCGTTAGTTAATGCCTCGAAAATGCGGGATGTTACAGTTTCAAAATAAAATGCAATCGTTAGTACACGCATGAATCATTTCGTAACTCGTGCCAATAGAGCACAAAATTCATTTAGCCTCGTAGGTTCGACTAAGAAGTTCATTATCATCTGGCAACATATCTTTTAAGAGTGTTAATAATCATGTGAAGCTTTTATCAAACCATCCAAAACAACATTTTAAACAAGGACAAAATGACTCTATTTGGATCTTTTGCATTCTTCACTACAAACTCAACAAACTCTTTCACTCCATTTTCATACTATTTTGACAATCAATTGACAGACATCCATTTCTGGTCCATATTATATGACCTATATAAATGCAGTTACACAAATAATAAGCTACTGATAACATTATACCAATATATAGTACACATATCTAATATTGGAAAATGGAAACTAAGGTCCAAGTCTGATTTCAAAACATAGCAGATCAACAAATTTCAAAAAAGAATAGATTTTATATGATTTATTATGTAACAATTTATTATTTTTAGTGACAACAACAAATTAATAAATCCAGTTCCTGAGACAACGTATCCAATTTTTTTTAAATGAGGAGCAGTAGATGGGCGCACAGTACATAGAGGAGAGAAGGTTTCCTAGAGTAGAGGAGATGAGAGTTAATTTGTTTTAAATTTGATTTTATTTATTTAAAGTAAATGATTTTTATTTACCGTGAATGATTTTACAGTGCTTGTGTTATAAGCACTCTAATAGGTCCTTTAATTATGTGAAAGCGCAAGTCTTTTACAGCGCTTGTATAAAAAGCACTCTAATAGGTCATTTAATTATGTGAAAGCGCAAGTCTTTTACAGCGCTTGTCAAAAAAGCGCTTTAAAAGCTATGTAACATAAGGTGGGAGCGTTATATTTTACAGCGCTTGTGTTTAAAGCGCTCCAAAGCGCTGTAAAACATTATGTGAGAGCGCTTTATTTTACAACACTTTTGTAAAAGCGCTGTAAAAGCCTTGTAAACATTATGTGCAAGCGCTATGTGACCCTATATGACCCCCTACAACAACGCTTGTCAAAAAAGCGTGGTTGTATCCTCCGCTATTCCTAAAATATTATTACAACAGAGCTTGTATTTAATAAGCGCTATAAAATGTCATTTTTGGCGTAGTGTCAAGTGGCATGATGAATGCTCCTCCAAGTAAAACTCGGGTTATATCCAACTTTCGCATGGAGGACACACTTATTAGGGAAATATCTAGCTTTAAGGGATTGAGCCATGAGGGTAGGAAAAAGTTAGTTATGGTCCACCCCACCTACTTAGCAAGCACTACTTCATTGAAAGCACGGAAAATTTGGAACCTCATATACCACCCTCTGATTTTGGTTTACATAAGGCATATCGAGTAATCCAATGAATTCTCCTTTTTGAACCCTTACTACCACACCAAAATTTTCATATTATACTCTCAATGTGTTCAAATAATCTTTTTGGAAGAAAGGAACAAATCATCCATTAAGTATGAATAATTTGGGCAATGATCTTGATCAAAGTGCTATGACCTGCTAAAGAAAGGCATTTATCCTTCCACACTATCTGCTTTGAAATTCATTTTGCGAAAGCACTTATCCTTCCACAATTTCTGCTTTTTTAAATACCTCTTGAAATTCACATATTCAATTGCAAGTTGAAACTCACACATAATTTCAAGATCATAAATCAAACTCGAGACATGATGTTGAACATAAAAATATTGATATTGTCAATTAAACTAAACCTAACGAACTCATTATTACTTATTATTATTTTATATAATTATATCATCTAATAAATATTTCTTGCATCGTTCTCAATTGTCTAACTATCTTCCACCTTATATTAAGAGTAATAGTTACAAACCCATAGTACATTTCAGTAAAAATAATATCCTCTTATTCCTTTATAGATTTTTTTAAAATATTTTTTAAGTCAAACAGGCCACTCATTTGTGAACGAGGTAAAAGAGTTTATTATGGACGAAACTTAGAAGTTAAATAGAGTACCCTAAGTTTTGTTAATATTGTTCACCTCCGTCATTATTGGATTCGTACTGCCTTACTTTAGAGCGGAAAATGCATCATACCTTTAAAACACTCACGTCCGTTCAATGAATCTCACACTCCATAACAAGCAACGTGTCCTATATTTTAGATATTAGATTTGGGTGGTGGATGTGGCTTTTTTGTTAGGGATCAGGTGTGTTAATTTTTTCAAAAAAAAAAAACAAGCATTCACACACGTTATTCGCACAGGTTATCGTGCTAAATTGAATATCCCGACTATATACAAACAAATATTGATTTTTAGAAATAATTTTAGTTGTGGATAGATAATAATAAAAAATTAGTTTGGAATTATCATTTCATTTAAAAACGGATTAATTTAATTCTTACAATGTCTCTAGTGAATTATTATTTGTGAATTGTAAATTTTTAAACTTATGTGGATTGAGGTAGTGTTCATAAAAATTGGAAGTTATAATGAAAATGATAAAAAAAAAAAAATCATTAGTGAAACTTATTATTAGTTTAATATAAAACATAAAATAAAGTTTTAAAAACAGGTAAATATAAAAGTGATATCTTGTCTTTTAACTAATTATTTGACATTCACAATCTTGCAATTATTTAATTAACTATTTAATTAGTGATAATCACTTGTCTTGTGTATAGTTGTATAGTAAATTATGATAATTATATTATAACATGTTAAATATTTTTTATGCTTCAACGATAAACATTTCTTGTGTATAGTTAATTTACTTTAATTTTAATCTATAAGATATTCAAACAACACACCTTAATCAAATGCATATTTTTCTTTTAATTAATTAATAATTTTTTTAACTAATTAACCTGAGATAAACGTATTCTAAAAAATAAACCGGTATAAACATTTTTTCGGGTATTTTCTCT
>JBBPBR010000008.1:42439462-42451105 GCA_037974775.1 Cicer pinnatifidum | reverse complement strand
AAATTTTAGAAATAAATTTTAAATGAAAAATTAGTTTCGATAGTCTATCTTAAAATATGATTTGAAGTATTTTTTTAAATTTTTTTTGAATAATGAAATTTCAAAAAATAATTAAAATAAAAAATCATTTTAAGAAATTTTTCATAAAAGTTATTCTTAAAAGATACCGATTTAAAAAAAATAATTTTTATGTTAAATTACTTTTTTAAATTAGTAACAAATAAATCTATTATTTTTTAATTATTTTTCAATAAATTTTCATAAAAATTGTTTTTAAAAATATAATCTAAAAATTATTTTTTTTAAATCTTAAATTAACGGATCTTATTATAAGGATACGAAAATTTAGATCTGAATAAACAAAATATCATAGTTGGCCAAAAAGGATGATGTTTAAAGATAGGTGATTTAGTAATTTTGATAGATATATAATTTGATAAATAAATAAAAATATAATACAACAAAAATAGATAATAAAATTGGACACGTGGCATAATTTAGAGCGTTTATTTGTTTAACGAATAAAATTTGTCGAAAAGACAAGTGCAATTCCTTCAAGTGTGTCTGATTCTCATCATCACTTAAACCGATGAGACCGCATCAAAAGCTCAAACTACTATGCCATAAAAAAAAAGTTCAAATCTTCACCAAACACAAACTAGATGAACCACTAGTGTAACACTATTCTTTCCAATCGGGCGCAAAATTTTGGCCTTTTCTGGATGGTCGCAAATACATAAACATACAAAGGTGACATTATTAAAAAAACTGTTTTTAACTTTTATATTTAACGTCGGACTACGGCTAATTAGCGTATGTTGTAAGTTTTTTTTTTCTTGATTAAACATTACTTTTAGTTAGTTTGATTCTACGTAAAATACGGCATATGTTTTGTTGTTTTTAATTTTATTCACCTATCGGTTAGTCTAACGCTATATTTTATAATTTAAAAAATTAAATATTTTGTTATGTCTGTTTTCAATAAAAAAAATTATTTTTATTTAAAATTACTATGATTCATTTTTTTTTCTCTCTTCATTTAACCCTTTTATTTTTTTCCATCAAATCTTACACCGTATTCATTTTCCAAAAAAACAAAACCCATACCCTATTCCTTGCAAAACCCATTTGAATGGATTTGTTATAGTTCAACAACAACCTCAATTTTTCTTTAAGTATGATTTCTATCTGTCTCTATTTCTAAGTGTATCTATGAAAGTTTAACTCGTCCAAAAATATTTTCTTGAGTTATTATTTGTTTTTTAGACATTTTTTGTGGCAATAGTTTTCATATAGGTCAGAATATGTTCCAAAGGAATACACTCATAGAAAAAACAAGATTTAGCGTCGGCCCAAAGCCGACGCTAATAGGGCAAAAACCGACACTAACGTCGATTTAGAGTTGGATTAGCGTCAGGGTCAGGTCTAGGCTAAAACGATCGAAGCTAATTATTAGCGTCAGACAAATACCATCCGACGCTATATTAGCGTCAACTTGGCCGACACTACGCCGACGCTATGTGTAAAATTGAAACATCCGACACTAAAAATGCCATTTGCCACGTCAGCTGGGGAAAAATAGTTGCGTCAGATGGCCGACGCTAAGGTCAACAAACAATAGTCAACAAATTTGTAGCGTCGGCTGACTCACGTAAACGTCAAATTAAAAGTCAACTGTATTTATAATGTAGCGTCGGACAAGCCGACGCTAAATTCAAATTTATTTAATTTTTTATTTTAAATTTTATAGCCCCTGCTTAATTTAATTTTTTTAATAATATAATTGTTTGCTAATAAACATTAAAAGCCATTCATTGACAATATAACAAACGCACTAAAGTATTAAATAACATAACAAAATATCATGTGTTCTGAAACTACAAAATAACAAATAGAATCGAATAACAACTTTAACAAAGTTACTTAATACATAATTGTCAACCAATTACTACAAAACGTAAGCATAACTATGACATTAAGGATCGTCCAACAACACGTCAATTTTATCTCCAAAAAATTGTTTTAATGCATCAAAATCATTTTCTAACTTCTTTGAACGCTCCCTAGCCTCTTCGGCGACCTTGGTAGCCACTTGAGATTGGGTCACTGCATCCTGAGCAATTTGTTCAGCTCTAATTCTAGCTGTCCTCTCCGCTTCTAAAGACATCCCAGTCATAGAATTAGAAGGATTCTGCGAATTTGTGTAAGCGATACACACCCGTGTCGGACGTTAATGGACAAGTCTCCCGTACCATAAACTCGACCACGAGTGCAACCCCCTACAGATTCAGTCCATAACTTAAGTATTGTCCCTCCATCTACCTCTTTACCACTTTCTTCACTTGTTTCGCCAATTTGTGTTTGTACTTCCTCCAATTTTTTTTAAATGTTTCCTGATAAATGGAATAAATTAATAACATAATATGTGATCAAATTTCTAAAATAAATTAAACAAACAAGTGTATAATAAAGGGATTGCTCTTCTAGGTATAAATGACATCATATATTTTTTTGGTTGATTTATAATATAAAGAATTTGCATAAAGAATTTACATAAATAAAGAACATACATAGGTAGAATTTGCGCGACTATCAACCCAAGCGCCATTTTTTCTCTTGTGGGTTGTCAAAAATAACTCATTTGGAAGTAAATCTCTTTGAAGGTTATTGCTCTACAAATAAAATCAAGATTATTGGATCACAACTCATAATTAGAAATCATAACATTAAATTGTATTAATTTTAAGTAAATGAAAATTTAATACATACGAGCTCAATCACAACATCAATATGAGCCTTGCGGACTGAGGTGTGGACAGCCTCGCCTCTTGTTGAAGCTCGATTGGTCTTATTTTGGTTGGAGATGTTCTTGAATGATGTACCTTCCCAATATGCTGGAAGACCAGTCCAAGCTTCCTCATCTATCCAACTAGGTCGAGTCCCTTTTTTCCTCACCTTTGTAAGCATATCTGATAGTCTTTGAGCGGCCTTTTGTTCAAACAGACGTTTCACAATATCATTATGACAAGGATCCCACGATACCTTCTCCTTGGAATAACAAAAAGTATATATATACTAAATATTATCAACAAAACATATTACACAATTCTCCCTATATATGCTAGAAAAATGAATTGAACATATAATTATATTCAAAGGCTTACCGCAAACTTTTCAAACCAATCTTGTCTAATTATGTCAGTGGTTGCACTCCAACCATAGATAGGCTCACGAAATTGTTTTTGTATGGCATACCTAATGGCATCTGCGACTGCGTTGCTAGGAGTGAGTCTGCATTAATGTATTGAAAAAATAAAGTATTAAATAAATAATATGTGTCTATAATTATGTTTCTAATATTAAGAAAATAAACAATTGTTGTAACTTACCCTTTACCATAAGGTCGTATAATGACTTTTCCATTATCATCTCTCACAGGCACGATAGGAGGAACATTCACTTGACCCACCTCCTCATCATCTTGGTTGGGGTCCCCAATTTCCACCCTATCCTCATGACCATCGGAAGTTTGTTCCAAATTCTTCTCTACCAAAGCCTCATGTGGGGAATGTTGTGAAGAGGCACCCATGGTATGAATACTTAAACCTGGAGTCGGCATAAAGACAAATACCTCAGGGGTTGAGGTATGGATGAGAGATGGTGTCGAGTGGGATGGTGGTGTTATAGTATCAGCAAGTGCTACAATCATAATTGATGTTGGAGGCTGAGACGGGGCTGGAGACGAACAATGAAGTGGCCTAGTGGTAGACAAGTTGTGACGTATGACATCCCGCTGCTCATTAAGTTTACCCGGTCACAACGTCTTTGGTTTACCCCTAGTAGGATGGGCCTTTCCTTTATCACCGCCACCTTTATTAGTCATCTGTTGTCATAAAGTAAAAAAGAGTAAATAAAAAATGTCACGTAAATACAAAATGAACATTGCAATACAAAATACATAATACAATTTATCAAAATACAAGTTGCTTAAGTAGACAATTTATCAAAATACATAATACAGAATCAACAAGTTGTAATATGTTCGATCACAAAATACATAATACATAAACAATTTATCAGAATCAACAAGTTGCTTAAGTACAAAATACACAGTGTAATACAAAATACATAAAAATAAACTCTAATATTATGCAATACAAAATATTATTGTAATATGTTCGATCACTATCCTTTCTCCCTTCACTACAATCTTCAATCAAAAATATCTTCAAACACATCTACTTGTGAGTTGTCACGTAAACAAGATATTGGTTCTATTTCTGCAATTGGTAGAACATGTGACATCCCATCAGACTGATAAGGCATTTCATCCTTTGTGTTGTCAATCTACACGTGACCCCTTGGTTTTGTGGTAATTGTCACACACCATCCACGCTTATCTCTACACATTTTTGGATAGGGGACATAATACACTTGTCTTACTTTTTGCACCAGGATGAAAGGATCATAAAGACGATAACATTTATCCATCTTAATATCAACAATTTGATATTGTGGATGAATCTTTGTACCCCTATTTTTTGTTGGGTCAAACCATTCACAATAAAATAATGCAACCTTGTCCTTCAGACCAAAGTAATCTAGTTCTATGATATAGTTGATCGTGCCATAATAATCATCTTCTCCTCCTTCAATAAGACCCCTTACATGCACCCCACTATTGATTGTCTTTTTATTAATGTTGTAGGCCTTAGTGTGAAACGTGTACCCATTAACAAAGTAAATGTTCCAAGATATTGCCATTGATGAAGGACCACGAGATAGTGCTATTATGTCTTTGTTGGTCACTTCATTTGCCTCGTTATTTACATATGCTTTCAGCCATATGGGAAACTCTGCATGTATACGTCTAGATGCGTCTTCTTCATTGATTGAGTGATTCTCCAAGAATAAGCTCTCAACAATCACATAGTACATAAGTAAATACGTATTATGGTTTGCATCAATATAATTTTCCACGCATTATGATGAACACTTACTCAAGATATGGTTTAATTTCATCACAATTAATCAACACGTGTACTTGAGCAGATTTCCATTCGTTATCTCTTAGATAATGTGTTCCAGACTTCCCACTAGGTCGACCTCATTTCAGCAAGATGGATAGTGAAGGTTGGAAATCATCACATTCTAAATGACGATTATTACTTAAATTTGTGGTCAGCAACAAATTGAATGACTCAAATTAATGAGAACTAAAATAAGTTGTCTCGCGTTGTATATAGTCAGCGCATATGGAGCCTTCAACCCTAGCCTTGTTTGTCACTGCCTGCTTTGAGACTCCTAAACATCTACACATTTAATCATTAAATGTCTATTAAGCAAGTTATAATAAACCTAGTAATCGGTTAAAAAATCAACCACAAAAGTTACCTTTCAAATGGACACATCCACCGGTAATGTACTGGACCACCTAACATTGCTTCATAGGCAAGATGTATTGGAAGATGCTCCATTGAGTCGAAGAAACTTGGTGGAAAAATCCTTTCTAACTTGCATATGATAATTGGAATGTTATCATTCAACTTAACTAAGTCGTCCAACCTCAATGTATTACAACAAAGATCCTTGAAGAATCGACTGAGCTCCATTAATGGTTTCCAAATAAATTCTGGCAAGGAATGAAATGCAATTGGGAGTAAACATTCTATGAAAACATGACAGTCATGACTCTTATCCCATGTATCGTACCCTTCTCATCAACATCGGCACACCTAGCAAGGTTTGAAGCATAGTCATAAGGCATTCTCAAATCCTTAAGCCATTTACAAACCAACTTGGCATCTAATGATGTCAAAGTGTAATTTGCCTTTTGTTTACCCATCTTTCCGCTAGATAAGACTTGCATCTCCAAGTCCCTGCGAAAGCATAATAAAGACAAGTATTTTCTCGCCTTTTCATTATCCTTTGTTTTACCTTTAATATTCATAACAGTGTTAAATATATTATCGAAGACATTTTTCTCTATGTGCATCACATCGAGTTTGTGCCTTAAAAAGTTATCCTTCCAATATGGAAGATCCCAAAAAATACTTCGTTTTTTCCAATTATGACCCACTCCATACCCGTTCAATTTCTTTTTCCAACCAATTTCAGTTACTTTTGGAAAATTACTCACCACCTCCGATATCTCTTGCCCTGTGTAAATGTAAGGTCGACCGTCTTTCTCACCCCTATTTTTTGTAAAACTTCTTTTACTTCTTCTAAAAGAGTGATTAGCTGGAATGAATAGACGATGACAATCAAACCAAGAATTCTTACCGCCATATTTCAAAGTGAAAGCTTTTGTGTCTTCCATACAATGAAGACATGCCAAATTACCTTGTGTTCCCCATCCAGATAAGATACCATATGCGGGAAAATAGTTAATTGTCCACATCAAGCATGCTTTCATGATGAAGTTTTGTTTTGTGGATATATCATAGGTCAAAATGCCATTGGATCACAATCGTTGCAAATCATCAATCAATGGTTGCAAGTAGACATCTATATTTTGTTTGGGATTAGAAGGTCCAGGTATGAGACAAGTCAAAAATAAGTATGGTTTGGTCATGCACATTTCAGGGAGAAGATTGTATGGAGTGAGTATAACTGGCCAACAGGAGTATGGAGAAGCAGACGCTTGAATATAAGGAGTAAATCCATCTGAACATAGACCCAACCTTACATTTCTGGGGTCACTAGCAAAGTCATGATATACATTGTCAAAATGTTTCCACGCTTTTCCATCAGACAGATGGCGAAGGACATTTGAACTCTTTTTATTCTCGTGATGCCATCTCATTTCAGCTGTAGACTTTGTTGATGCATAAAATCTTTATAATCTAGGAATGATAGGGAAATAAAACATTCTTTTTGCTGGAACATCTTTGTATTTTCACATACCAGTCCTACGTGGAATGAACCTAGGAGAATGAAAAATTTTGCACTCAGATAACTTGTTATCATCATTGTAATATAACATACATCCTTTATTACAACAGTCAATCTTCTCAACCTTCAACCCTAACTTTGAAACCAATTGTGTTGCTTGGTAATAGTTATCAGGCAAGCATGTTGGCAATAGACATACACTTTTAAGCATTTTTGTAACAAATTCTATACCTTTTTGTGAAACATGCCAATGACCTAATTGCCAAAAGTTGAACACATATTGATAACATTGATTGGGTAGCCCCCTCGTAGATGGGCTTGTTGGTGGATATCAACTTGTCATAAAATCGTTTTGCATCTTCGTTAGGCAACTCATCCTCAGCAAATGTCTCATTTCCCATGTTAGTGTTCACATCAAGGACATCTCGATAAGGCCTAAAAGCATCAAACACCATTTCATTCATTGCATTAAATTGGTCGTCGTGATGCACAATCCTACTACTAGTCGAACCACCCCTTGTTTCAACCATTGGCTTCTCTTCTCCGTGTTCAGTCCAAATCCAATAATCTGGTTGAAATCCATCCCGGTACAAGTGAAGTCTAACAATAGTTGCTGCAGATATCTTCATACACTTGCATTTTATGCACGTACACATTATCCCTCTCTCAGATATACAAATCGGTTGTTTCAAAGCCATCTTCCCAAAATCTTTAACACCACTAACATACTCCTCTTTAAATCATCGTCTATTTTCATGTACCCTATTGTACATCCAAGTACGATCCATTTACTATAAGACCAAAACTTAACTTGTCAATCACTAAATAAGTTTGAAAAATTATAGAGATAAATAAACTCATGAACCTAACAATTTTATGCAATACATCTGAGTCATATAGAATAAATTCCAACAGAACAGAGATTAATATTCAAACAGTAACAAAATTTCCAATTTATATCATAGCATTACATAACAATGCAACTAACTAATTAGTTAGATAATTAGATTAAAAACAAATTATAATCAAATTAAATCAAGAGCAATTTAAACAAAGTATAGGGAGGTTTTCCAAACCAGCCTTAGATTGCACTTGAACATCAGATTTTAGTATAAAATCGTGGTGTAAAATTTGATGAAAATGATTAAATTAAAATTTTTCTTTAATTTAATTCATTAATTAAATAATTATTACAATTTCAAAAACTAAAATATGTTTTTACTTTTTTTGACTGTGACTAAGTTATCTATCTACTTGTTAATTTTATTTGGTCATGTGAACTATCCATTTCTTATTTTCTTAAAAAAATAATATCTAAAAAAATCAACAAAAATAAAATTGAACACGTATTTTCATTAAAAAAAGAATAAGAGAAAGTTAAAACATACAAATGAATCATGAATCATGCTTCGAATACTTCTACTTGCACCAATCAAGTAATAAAAACTTTCTTGACCATATTTTGCAATTCCTTTAGAAGCTCCTCTATATTTTATGGAAACTTAAAACATTTATTGGTGGCTTTATTTGAACTAAAGTATGATAATACTTATTCATTTGGTCGATGTTCTTTCTGCTTTAAAAATTCTTAGCTCTTTATTGAATTTGATATCCCAAAAATTGTCGATTTTTAGTAAATTTAATAGTGATTTTTTTTTTATATAATAGTAAAAAAGTAGAATTAATGAATTTATCAATAACTTTAATTTGATGTTACTTTTTATACATTTGAATAAATATTGAGGAGTGAATATTCATTTATATAACTAGCAAATCTTATTCAGCCAAATCCAAATATTTGAGTATATATCTATAAGTTAAGATTAGTAGTGTATGCTTCCACCAAAAGCATGGAGTGCATGCTTAGATTTTGATTCCTGTATAAGCGCAATTTAAACAAAGTATAGGGAGGTTTTTCAAACTTGCATTGAACATCAGATTTTAGTATAAGAGCAATTTAAACAAAGTATAGGGAGGCAAATTCAGCATGTACACCAACAAACAAACTCAAGAACATTCATATTAATAACAAAGTATAATTAAATTAACAACATCCATACCTTTCAAGTGCTTATAATCTTTCCCTCTCTAAACTATGATTTGTTGTTTATCGAAATTCACCAGGATACAGGGGACCAGGTTCTGCATCAATGCATTTGGGATAGTTAGAAAGCAACAATTTACAGAACCAAGCAAAAAAATGAACCAGAAATGCATAAATGCACCAGAAATGCAGAAATGAACCAGAAATGCATAAATGAACCAGAAATGTAGAAAAACACAGAAAAATTAACCAGAAATCATGTCTAAGTTATGTCTAAGTTAACATAAGCAATTAAAGAGAAATCATTCAATCTGTCCAGATAGTGCAATTAAAGAGAAATCATGCAATATGTCCAGATATTATGCAATCTGTCCAGAAAACTGATTTCAAAATCAAAATCACTGCCATTTTCATTTCTAAATATCAAAATTACTGTAGACCCTGCAGTACCAAGCTCAAAAGTCAAAACCAATATTTTATTGTCGTTGTTTACTATTTTTGTTGCAATTGTATCGCAAGATGTTTTGCTGCTAGCATGCTTTGGTTGTGTGTACCAATGATGTGGTTGCAATATTATTTTGATTACTTTGATAACCATTATAGCCAGTATCCTTTGATCATCATTGGCAAGATGGAATTTCTTTATCATCATATTACACTCCAGCCACATTACTTGCCAACCTTTTTTGCACCCAAGTACTGTTAGTCAATATGAAGTCATTGTGGTATATAGTGAAAATAGTATATAGTATGGATGTTCACATGAAACAATTTTCGATGCGTGTATAAACCAAACAAGTGATCATGACTGTGTTTTTGATTCATATTTGATGAAAATCCTTATGTGTGTTTGCAAGAATATTTCTTCCCAGGATTATGCAACATTTTTCATATTTTTTGTGAAACTTACCCTGGGTACGCAAATTGTTGGTTTTATAGTGAGGCTATCATCCTCATTGTTATGGATTCAAATTTATTGGCTTGGAGTTGCCTATGTGGACACAACTTCTCGAGCAGCAGACTTTGACTTGCGGGGTAGTTTTTTGAGTCTTGTGACACCTGCAGTGGTGAGGCAAATATGTGTGTCTCAGTGCAGTAAAATGCAAACAAATGTGTTTAATATTAGCCACAATTGAAGTTGTGATACCATTGTAAAAAACTCTAAAACAATTATATTATAATTGTTATTGAGATTGCAGACTACAATTTAAAATCATGTGTGTACCTTTCGAATACAAATGCACACACATCAGTGATCATAATTAAAAGTTACTTAAAAAGTCATGTTTGTCCGTGAATTTAATATGGAGGAATCTCATCTAATGATATATATCTATTTATTAAAACTAATGTGTAGGACCCAAAAGAGGGAAACTGGTGGTTGCAATTTGGGAATGACCATGTTCTAGGATACTGGCCAGCTCCTTTATTCTCTTACCTCACTAAGAGTGCCTCAATGATTGAATGGGGAGGTGAAGTTGTGAACTCTGAGTCTGATGGTCAACACACCTCAACACAAATGGGAAGTAGACATTTCCCTTATGAAGGTTTTGGAAAAGCTAGTTATTTCAAGAACATTCAAATTGTTGATGGTGACAACAAACTAAGGGCTCCAAAAAATCTTGTTACTTATACTGAGCAACAAAATTGCTACAATGTCAAAACTGGTAGTGCTGGTGACATTGTATCCCCAAAACTGAGCAACAAATGAAGGTTTTTCCGACCCCAATCTCCCCAAAAAAATCACCCAATGTGTCATCAAATCTGTTTACCCAATGTGCCATAAAACCTAAACAAGAATACACAACTGAGAGTGAGACAACGACACTTACCTTGAGAATCGACCACAGATGACAGCGCGGCGGAGACACTGAACGGCAACTCTGACATTGACGGTGTCGGAGTTCGAGAGGGGGACAGTGACCGGCTCTGAGAGTGAAGGTGACAGGTTCGATAGGTCACTTGTTGGGCGGCGATGCTCACGGCATTTAGAGGAATGAGATTCGCTGATGGATTCAAGTGTGAGAGAAGGATTCAAGTGTGAGAGAAGGGTTCAAGTGTTAGAGAAGGGTTCAATGTATGTATGAAGGGTTCAACACTTAGGGATTTAGAGAAGAACTCAAAACTTAGGGATTCAGAGAGAATGGTTCTTTTAAAACCCAAACATTTTAATTTTACGATATGATTTTATAAATAATATTAAAAAATTTAAAAATACTCTAGCGTCGGCCCATCCAACGCTACATATTAAAATAAAAATTATAAAATTAAATTAATGAACTATCGTCTGTTTTATTTTACGTAGCGTCGGCTACTCTGACGCTAATTGTCAATAAAGTTGAAAAATGAAATTTGGTGTCTTAGCGTCGGCCTAGTCGACGTTAAGTAGCGTCGGAGTCGGGGACCAACGCTAATAATGGCAACTAAAATGCAATTTTCTAATAGTGAACGATATAAAAAAAAAAAAAAAAAATCAAACTTATCCAATATTTAAGTCCTGCTCGAAATCCAATTTTCCAAATCAACGAAGGAAAAAACAAGTGAGAATTCTATAAATAACTTTTTTTTTTAAGAATGAATCGTAAACCTTAAACTAACACACTCTCACCCAATTTACTTTTGGAGCTATTAAAAGTCCATAAATTATTTTGTCAACCATCAACCATTAATTGACTATGACTATGAGTAGTTCCAAAACTAGAAAA
>JBBPBR010000008.1:42386589-42436852 GCA_037974775.1 Cicer pinnatifidum | reverse complement strand
CAGTAATGAATAATTTTTTATTAGGTGGTGTACAAAAGTAGGTCCAACAAATTTTAGATTTGTGAAAAAAAAGTGATCCAACAAATTTCATGATAATAGTGTAATGTAACTATTTTTTAACAATAAATGTTTATATTGCTAATATTAATATGATAGAAACTTTGATATATAAAAAAAATGATAGAGACCAAATCATCTACCTCCTTATTTACACAACATCAAACTTATACTTATGGACATTTATAGAAATAAAATTTAATTAAAATTTGAATAATGAAGACAGTGAGATAAAAAATATGGTTAGTAAGGAGACATAACCTAACTAAAAAAAAAATTGATGTTCTTGACGCAACATCAAAGTTGGAATTTTTGAACTTTTTATTTAAAAGACTTTATCGAAGTGATTATAATGTGAAGCTAGATGAGGTCAACAGTAGTCATCTCTTGGAGATGGTTCAAAAATGGAGAAAATAATATAAATACTTATGATTTTATTGGGTGATTCATCAATCTTGTTGTTTGGTTAGAAGGTGTTTAAATTTGCCATACTTATGTAAGTATTTTGACTCGGAGTAACCCTTGTACTCTCATAAATAATATTGTTTGCTAATAAAAAAAAAATAAAAAAAAAAACAGGAGAACAATAGTTTCTAGACTTAATTGGTCCTCTTATTTTTATTTGATTCATAAAATTGATCTTGTTAATTTAAAAACAAATAATTTTAGTATCTTTCGATTTTTTAATTACAAAATTATAATGAGACATATTTTAAACAATATATGATATGATACAATGATGTTAAATGGTTAATACTCAGAAAATTGCAATGAAAATCACTAAAAAATTTCAGTTTCAGCTTATGAAATTAGTAATTTAATTAATATATAAATAATTAAGTATCTAGATGATTCTACATCACGATATTGTATGTCATATAATCTAAAATATATTAAATCACTATTTTTTTAGTAAAAAAAAAATTGAAAAAGGAACTAAAACTAACGGATTTTAAAGTAGAGGGATCAATTTGTTGAATTGGTAAAGATAGGAGGACTCAAAAGGCAAATTATACGTCAAATTTCTACGACGATTTATCTATTTTATCATCTATTTTGAATTGTTAGACCATATATCTATTTTGTTAGCTATATTGTTATGTAAGGTCGTACTTTGTTCTATTTTGTTATGTAAGCACACATTTTGTTATTTTTGAAGTTATACTTTGTAAGAAGTACTCAAAATTAAGTGAGACATTTATCACTTAATTTATGTTACATATGTGTTATAATTTTATTTTCTTATCTTTAGTTCTATCGTGTGGTCAGCAATGACTAAAGTCTAAAAGTGTCGGTGACTCAAGTCTAAAAGTGCTTATGTATTATAGTTTTATTTTATATTTATTAATTAAAATAATAAAATATTAAAAGAAAAAATTGGCCAAACTCACCCAATTTTTGATATAGTCAATAGTGGTTGAGACAATATTAGTCAATTAAAGCCCAATAGCAAAGTGAATTAAGTTGAATTGATTCATTCATGTGATCAAATCATTTGGACCAGAGTAGGTTGGGCCGACCTATTTGAGTTTTATAGCTCTACTCCTCAAATGTGAGTGTTCATCCAACCCGCAAAGTTTTTGATTTTTTTTACCGGATTCTAGCTTCTAGTAATGTAAAATATACTATTGAATCCTAATTTCCAATAATATATTTGGAGATAGGGAGACAAAGTCATGAGGACGAATGAAGATACACCCTTCTTAGCTAGCTAAATCCATCCTAGCAACTCTTATCCACTCAGCCCATAACTTATCCAATATACCCTACGCATATCGTCTAGACTCATGAGTTGCCTAATGTGTGCATCATGTTAGATGGGTTCACTCCTCAAGTGAAAACCATCAATTCTACTAGTATTATTAAGATTATTGTTGTTAATATTATTATTATTGTTATTATTAATAAACATAGTAAAATACATAAATAAATAAATAAAATGAATATGGTGATTTAGTGGGATTGGCCCATGTGACATTACAATGGGGTAGTTTGAAGATGATTGACAACAACCCGATTTATGTGTTGTGGAAAGATGGCATTCCGAGATATCATTTCACATGCCATTTGGTGAAATGACGATTACTTTGGATGATGTTGCCAATCTTATGGGATTGCCTATCAGGGGTGAGTTCTACATTCCACCCGATGTAGATAGAGTAATGGCATGCAATCTTACCATGACTTTATTAGGAGTGACCGCAAAAGAAATTTAAGAGGAGACTAAAAAGACTAGAGGTGCGCACTACATACTGGATTGGTTGAAAAAGGTCTTCATTATTTCGAAATCATTACTTAGCTTACTCTTGTATGTCTTTTTTAAAAAATTGCTCTCTTCTTTGACTGTCACAATTGGCACCCACTATTATGCGTCATATCCCAAAATATCATCCAACCCAACTTGATTTTCTTTTGTTTTTTTTGTTACTATTAAACTTTTCTTCCTTTGAATAAGCTTGTCATCCTGATCATTCAAAACTCCTTCAACAATTCAAACAAAATCTTAATCCCTCCTAATTTTCACGCTTCCTACGAAATATTATACATTTAAAATATTTCTCAAAACATTTTTCACTTCTACCCTCATTCAACCGTCCATGTGGTCAACATACAGAGTCCTTTATTTGCTTAGCTCATTTGCTATCATACCTCGTCTTTCTTCATTATAGCGATTTCAGTAAATCAAGTCTTACTAGTTCCCACCAAACTTTTCCATTTCATGCTCAATTCATCCCTACCAAACAAACATTTTAACACTTTTGATTGACGAATACAATGATGTACCCCCATGACATGCATTCAAGTAGTGCCTTTGAATCATTGGCATACCCTTTAAATAACAATGTCTGAATTACGAGTGAGATGATTCCTTTCATGAATCCTTAATTGACAAAAGCTACATATCCATGTGCAACTCCAATAAGTTTTTATGGTACGTTTTCCAAAATTTGGTTCCCTCGTTGGATTCTTATTTGTTCCCAACCTTCACTGAGGTCCAAACTGAAAGAGTCCCAACAATTGAACGTCCTAAAGAACTATTCCTCAAACGTTCCCAATAAGCATCTCTTAAGGAATAATTATATGTAAACCTCATCCTCATAATTTTGCAGTAAAATATCTCCAAGACCCACATACCTTTCATTGTCCATCTAGTCACTAAAACACTCATTTCAAAGCTTAACGCTTGACTTTCCAAGACCAACAACTAAACCATAAATCATTTGTTACATTTCTTATTTTCACTATCATTGAATAAAATTCTAAAATCTTATTGTTGAAATCTCCAAATACTCATCACACCGTCTAAATTCATTCATTTCATCTTAAGATACAATACAAGGTCTTATTCATCCTTGACTCTAACCGTCTTAGTAATCTCACTAATGAAAACTCTTCTAATCATAACACAACATTTTTAGTAAATCTTCAATCACTTACATTCATAACATGATTTATTTATCACTTGGCTACCACAACTCCCTCAATTATACAAGTTTAAGGTGTCACTTGGTCGTCCATCCAACCTGGTAGATTTTAAATCGTCGACTTAAAGATCAACCATCTTAGGGTCCCAAATGAAATCTTGATTAATCCATCTAACCTATAAAAAATATTTACATTCTCCAAATATTTATCATCCTTTAATAGACACTCAAAGCTTACATTGCTACAATCTCTAACTATTATCGTACTCTGTACTTCCAATTCCACTTAATAGTAACATATACATCAAGGCTTAACTCCTTATGTTTTTTTCGAACATCACTCAAAATTCACATTTACCTATCTATTGTTTCATCTCAAATCACTATACATACTTACTATCTCCTAAACCTCACAAAGATTTGTCCCTTACCAACGGAATATATAGTCTCACTCCTATAATCGTCACAAGATTCATACTTAACAATCTAAGTCGCGAACTAGTTTAGCTCGAAAGCTTGACCTTATCCCTCAAGGTACCCACTATTCCTCAAAGTGTCTTTTATCTATCCCTAGATATTATTCACCCTTAATGTGAAGTGCCCCTTAACTTCATACAAGCCTATTTTGTTGACACCTAAGCACCAAATGCTATTCGAAATAGCAACCCCGTCTTCCCCATAATTCAATGGTGTCTGCATCTCTTTGACATTTATCAAACTTCATCCAGTCGCGTCTTGAAATCTACCAGGCGAACATCTAATACTTTTGTTAAAAAGATCTCCATTTTGATCCTTACTTGAAATCCTCTATCAGTCAAAAGTTCATTCATCCATACTCCCCATCTTCGAGTAACGTCCAACAACATAGCCTATGTATCTTTGGAACCACTACATAAATCCCATGCTATCATGATTTGCTTCAACCATATCCCTTCCTGGACCAATGCGTCTAAGGAATTTAGAGACACTCATCGACTAAAGTCGACTAATGTTCTATGTTTTAACTACTATTCTTACGAAAGTGATACTAAGCACACTATTTCAAATAAGAAACAATAAACCACTTAAGCATATTATGCTTGATCCAAGACAACAAAACACAAAGCACATATGGACTCGAGTTACTTGCTCCCACTAAACCTGACTCTTGATCAACTTAGGACACCTAAAACACAACCCCAAGGAACATTAAATTGGTGCTCTGATACCACAATGTAACACCCAAATTTGTAAGCATTTAAATTTTTTTTATAAAAAAAAAACTACAACATTGCAATAAGAAAATGAGAATAAACAAAACCTTTAATTAAAATCCTAAGTTGATCTTGAACTCTAACTAAGGATGATTGGATACTGAGGGTCCACGGGTGGCATCAAGTTTCACTGCTTCTGATTTCCAATAAAAAATCATCACTCTATCAAGGAGCAAACTATATAAAAATAGGAAATTATAAAAGTTGCTTCAAGGTTACATTACTGAAGAAAACTAACAAATTTTTTATTTATCAATTACTTACTTACTTTAAAATCCTCATTTCACAATTATGAGTTTATTTTTTTAAATTACATCATTTTGGTCCCCAAACACCTAACATCTAGCTGTCATTTTAATTATAAAAAAAAAAAAAAAAAAACCAAACACACTTGCAAAAGTCTTAACTTTACCAACTTAAACTCTCTAATAAAATTTATATTTTCAGTTCAAACTCGTTTATTTGAAAATAACTCATATATAACTCAAACACATACAAAAATCAAAATTTTAAATTATGACACACCACATTTGGTCTTGCTAAAAAATTTGGGAGTTTGGTTTCTTTATTTTGTTATTAAAGTTATTAACTCCTCTAATTACAATATTAACAAAACATCAAAGCAAAAAAAAAAAAAAAACTTTCCTTTTACTCTCTTACTTAGGGTTGTTTTTATTTACGAAAGAAAAAGAGTTGAAAATGTTTCTTTGACTCCCTAAACATTAATAACAACTAGAGTAGTGATAAAATAGCAGGATTAAAGCTCAAAACATAACAAAAAATCATTTTTTTTCCCTATATATGCATACTTACCGGTTTGAGAGAATAGAGGAAAGAAATAGCTACCTCAACTAGTGATCCTTATCTCTTTGCAATGCTCTTAAGTAGTGAAACAACTTTGTAGTTTGAGGTTTTGTGATTGGAGGCTTCTAAGTTACTCAAAAATGAAGGAGAAGGTTTGAGTTTGGAGAGAAATTAGAGAATGTGTTTTTGAAGAATTTAAGAAAGTGATAGTTAGTTTATGATGATGATGGCCATGAATTGCTTTTATAGGGATGAGGAAATGTATTTTTTTTTCTCCTTCTCTTAATTGATCTACTATCTCAATTCCAAATTAATCTCTAAAAAATTTCTAACCACAAAAATTAATCACATAAATTTAATCCTAAACTCACAAAATCCTTTATGACACTTAGTCATAATCACATCACATCGCTCACTTCTAGATCTACCTATTTTAGTAAAAATATCTAGATATATTATGTGAGTAGACTGATGTCCACATCTCTATGGATATGGATATGAGATATTAAGTTGTCACATAGGTATAAATATTAAGTGTAATATTTATACTAGATTGACCCACCGTAAGAATAATAAATAATTATAGTGTAAGTGTTATTAGCAATTCTCATGCAACCACGGTCTGTAGTCCTTCGACTTGAAGTCGCTACAATCTCTACATAAGGAGTTGTATGCTTTAACATCATCAAACATTTTTTAAACAACCATTAAGGTGGTTATTGAGTTTGCAGTAAACCATATGGAGGGGTGTAAGTGGTGTAGATAGGATTTCTCCCTCCTACACAACAAGAGTGATGATTTAATTTAATTAATAGTTTGTATTTAATTAAAATAGTTTAATTAAATATAATCATTTATGACTAATTTTGAGTTGGACCCAAAATAGGAGTCTTAGAGTTTTAGTGACTCATTCTGTATAAATAGAAGAAGAACACACTCCCAAGTAATCCTAATATTCACTACCCTCATAAATTTGCTAGCACGACATTTTGTTTTGCGCTTGCATGGACTATGTAGAGACACCGGTAAATTTTGCGTTGGTGATCAAAGATAAAACATTATTCTATAGGAAAGCTTCATATTAGTAATTTTTATCCTCCTTGACGCTTCAAGAGATAAACACATAAATCCTTCTAGTCAAATTTTGTGCTTACGAGTTCCTTGGCTACAGGGTTTTTATGCTCATGAGAATGCTTTTAAAATTCTATCTCTTGATTTCCCAACTAAGATAATACCACATTTTTCTCACCAATAGATTCATTTTCAGTGTCAACATTAGAGTCAAAGTCTAAGTGAATGTTTGCCATCAGAGTCATACTAGCTTGCTCTTCATTGTCATTAGATGATTTTTTAGAGTTATCTCAGGTAGCCATGAAACCTTTTATTTTCTTCCTATAAAGCCTTTCCCTTAATAGTTTCATTTTTTAAATCTTAGAACATTCTAATTTGAAATGTCCTCGCTCTTTTCATTCATAATAGATGATATGCTTCCTTTTGTATTCCTCTTTTCTTTCTCTATTGTCTTTAGATTGTCTGAAATCTTTTCTGGGAAATGACTTCTTGTTGTTACACATTCACTGCATTTTCTTTGAAATGGAGGATAGTTCTTCATCATCTAAGTCTTCACTCTAACCATCTAGTCCACTTTCCTCTGAGTCCTTATTAGTTTGTAGAGCCTTGGAATTTGCTTTCTTTTCTTAGGAATTAAGATCTAAAGACTTCAACTTCTTCTTAGGTTTATCTTCAGCTAGTTCAATCTCATGGGATCTGAGTAAACTCCTAAGCTATTATAGAGGCAATATGTTAAGGTCTTTAGCCTCTTAGGAACATTTTTTCAATGTCTTCATACTTCCTAACAAGCAGATTTGTCTTAGCTTCATGTACTTGTTTACTTCCTTCATATGTGAGGACCAAAACGTCAAAAATGCTTTTTGTTGATTCTTTATTGTTGCACTTGTTGAATTATTTGAAGGTGATTGCATTAATCATAAAGGTTCTAACTTTATGATGCATCTTGTGTTGTTTGTTTTGTTCAACATTGAGATCCTTTCTGGTTATTTCAACACTACCAACATCCTTGGGAGCTTCAAAGCCATTTTTGACTATGTTCTAGAGTTTATGATCATGTGAGATGTATAAACTTATCAACTTATCATTCCAATATTCAAATCTCTCTCATCAAATAGAGGAGGCCTATTAACATTTCCACCTATAACTTCATCATCAAAGTTAGTCATAATACTAAAAGAAGATCTTTACTCAAACACGGTTAAGTGCTCAACCTTGAGATCAAGCTCTAATGTCAACGGAAGAGGGGAAAACACAAGAAATGGGAAGTTTGAATTGTGTTTAAGGCTTAAAAAATTGTTGATAAAGCAATAAATAAATAAAGAGATCAAGCGAGGAAATACAAGCCAAATTATATTGGTTCACCACCAACATGGTAGTTACGCCTAGTCCTTTCAATCTAAGGAATTTAATCAACTAATCACCAAAAGTATCACACATCAATTGAACACCTACTAGTCAAATTGACGGTGTTTGAATTGTATCAACAGTCTAGCTTAGTACAGTCAAGCTATTGAGCATAGCCACTATTAAACTAAATTACAAATAAGTGTTTAAGGTTGTTTCCTGAATAACTATCACAAGAGAACATTTACAAAGTATGCGTTTAGAATGTATTTGAAGTTTTTCAACACTAAAAAATTAATGCACCGTTTTTAAACGATTAATGTATTGGTGGAAGTAGGATTCTGGTATGTGTATTTTGTAGTGAAGATCACACATCCTTTTATAGAAAGACATCAACGTCATTAGGATTCCTGACTATAGTTGTGAATGCATGCAATCTGAATGAAAAATAATGAATCATATCAAATCTTTAGTGATCAATAATCAACATTAAAAACATGTCCAAATATGTCTTTATAATTAATTTAGCGTATCTTGATGGAAGCAATAGGAAAAAGCAAAGGACTACATTTTTAGAGGATGTCATATGTGTCTTTAGTCATAGAATAAATCCATATGATGAGCAGAGAATGTTAAGATGTTAACAAAAAATTGACTCTTTATCAAAGTGTTAACTTTGTCAAAGTGTTTACATGACGCGTTGACCAAATTATCAATTGGTTTGCAAGATTTATCAGACGCAAAATAATCATAGAGAGCTTGTATAAATAGATTATCAAAGGTGCATTAAAGCTTGTTGATCAGAGTCATACATAGCTTTAACATATTTTCTAGAGCATTGTCTTGATTTCTTTATTTCTCTCATCAGAGGATGCAACATCAACTTTAATACTTTTAACTTTAGGGCCTACACACTTAAACGATTTTATTAGCATAATAAATTATTTCCAATAAAATAATTTTCTCAACAAAGCCATGGGGTTTATATGTTGTAGGAATAAATGAAGACGCGAATTTTATCTAAGTGTGATTGTGAGCGCTTGAAGTGTGTGTGAGTATATTGTAAAGATAATGACTATTTATAGAAAAATGAAATTGTTGTTGGTGTCATCGTTGATGTCATTGTCATCTTATCCACCTCTCACTCAATGCATTATAAATAGGTACCTTAATCCATTCGTTCACTAAACTAAGAATAAGCCTTCTAAACGCTTGTTCATAAGTATCTTCAACCCACAATCGTAGTTCTAGAAGTGTTTTTTGTCTATGTATAATACAATGGATCTATTGAAAGGACAAACACATAAGGTGTTATATTTGCATGCACCAATTCATCCTTGTTCAAAGTGAAGAATAACATAAAACTGAACTGACTTATCCAATATATCTAAACAAAGATTCAACCAAATAACTCAAAGAGAGTGGTCGATCCTATTTATCGATACCTTACAACTCTTGTGCAAGGACTTGTTCGGTACGAGTGTTTAACTTTTATAGGAGATAACATCATGCAAATGATGTTTGACATGTTTAAGGCTTATAAACGCCTTGTATTTTAACATTTGAAGTATACGTAGAGTTGGTAGACAATTAATTAAAATATAACTTAGTTATTTAATTAATTTGGATTTAATTAATTAAATAACATAAAATATTAAATAATTATTAAAGAAATTAAACTATTTTTTTTATTAAAAAAAAAAAACCATGATTGTGAGAAATCGGTTCTCACCACACTCCCGTCACTTTATTTGGAAAAAAAAATGTCAGAAAATTAGACTTCCTTAAAATAATTTGTAACCTATTTAAAAAATTCCACATGAAATGAGTAGTATATTGATAGTTAATTAAATAAAAATATTTTTTAAAATTTATTTATTTTTTAGGGGTACACAAAAAAAACTGCAGGAATGTATTTTATTTTAAATCTAAATATTTTTAGATTTTTTTTTAATTGTTTTCAAAAGTATCAATCAAATAACCAATAGAATTGAGTTTCACATAAAACTTAAACGTCAATAATGTGATCAAATAATATTTAAATATCAATTAATAAAAATAGAGAATATAAAAAATTAAAAAGCAAAAAAAAAGTTTAGTAATCTACTCTAAAGAAAGGAGAGGTAAACCATAGTGACTTTTTTGCCGCGTAAGGGTGAGGGGCATGATTGGTTGACCATTGACAGTGCGGTTGGTAATTGCAGACTTTTCCGTAATGGTAAGTGGCGGCAATTAGTACCTGAAATTGTAAATGTCTATTAAATTTATTTTTAAATTTTGCAAATCAATAAATTTTTAAAATTATAGAATATTAATTAAAATAGTGTTAATTTAAACTTTTGCCAATTAGATTTTTAATGCAGAACTATAATTGAATATCTTTTAGATGAAAAATTTGTCGATCAATGTTTTTTTTTAAGATAAATTTATCAATAAAATTTTGATCAATTAAAAATAAATTCGTGAATAGCTATAATTGTACATGAAATAGTTATGAACAAATTAGTTGATAAAAGTTAAATTTTATCGAAAAATTAGTTCATATTCTTATGACATTGATATGAGATAAATGTGAAGATGTCAAATATTTAATTAACGTGTTATATTATAATCTATAATGATTAAAGTTTAAATATGGACTATTTTAATTATTCGTTTGTCCTAAAATAAAATTTTCATTTACACACAAAAATTATCTCAAAATAATTGATGATTTTAATTTTCAATGCACTTTTTTGCAATTGTACATTTAATAATACAGCTTTTTATAGTTCTACCACACAAAAAAAAAAATAAAGTGTGAAACTACCACTATTTTTTTAATTATCAAATTTATTTTATTATTTATAAAATTATTTTTATTAGTAGTGCTATTTAGTAGACACATGCATAGGGTATTTGACCAATTAATAAAGGCACACTCATCCACTAAGAAATAATGCACCACATTATTTCTTGTTAACATCTTTCTTAATAATAAATATATATTTTATTAATCAATAATTATTATTTTAATTAAATAGCTAATTTAAGTTTCATTAATTATTAATTTAATTAATAATTATTTAATTAAATAATTAATTTAAGTTTCATTAATTATTTATTTAAGTAATTATTATTTTAATTAAATAAATAAATACAATGTTGATTTTACTTTTTATAATTATTAAAAAGTTAATAAAATGGAGTCCATAAAAATAATAACATTTAATTTAATTTTATAGTTAAACATACAAATACAAAATGAGTGAAAAAAATATACACAAATTTTATTACATTAACCTCTTATATGGTGTCCAGTCCTACATTATGGTGGTCGACGAATACATAGTGGACGACGTGGAGGTGAGTTTTCTTCGTCAACTGGGACATGTGTCTCCTGTACATTGTTACTTAGTAGGTCGACATGCATTGAAGAAGTAGGACCTACTTGATTGGGGAATGATGCAACACCAAATAAGTACATGTTATTAATATAACGAGCAGCCGACTCAAACGTACCTAGGTTTGCACCAATAAGTTATTCACAAAATCTAGATCACTTGAATGTAGAGATTTTCAGTGACCATCTTGTTGAGTTCACGTGAATTGAAATGATTGTCTTGGTGGTTCAAATTGTTGTTGTGTTGGGGTGAAAGAACATGAATGGCGATGTGGTTCTGGTGCTTCATTTTCAATAGTAGCAAGGGGAGTCGGTAGGCAAGGTCTATTACGCCTTTGTTGGTGTGATGATTGAGTTGGATCTTCTACAACACCACATTGTGGATCCCGCAGTAGGTGCGAAGGTGATAGATGCAAATTGGAGTTGTGTCTAAACCACACCATATACTCCTCTGTTGGTATTGGGTGTCCATGTATCGGTTGATCGGTAAGACAACGACTTCGACGTTCGTTCCAAAATTGAATACATGCAACATGTTTGTCTTTCCAATTTTCCAGATGATTCCATCTCATATCTTGACAGTGAAGTGTATCAATATTTTTAGGTTCATCTGATATTTCTTGGAAAAGTCCAAATTGCATCTGGTTCAATAGTTGAGAAACAAATCAAAGCGGTTTTAGCAGTCCATATCATTGAATCCTAATATGCTTGTTGTGGTATGAACTTTTCAAGATCCCTACCAATCCATCTAGTAAAAGAATATGAAACTATTATTTAGAAAGTATATTATACGTAATTTATTGGGTTAATATGAAAAATATTTTACCGTTTTTCTAGTGGAAATGATATCTCTCTAGTGCAATGAGGGGAAATGAACGGCATGCGATACCATACCCAAAATTGAAGGAGCAATGTATATCCACTCATACATGCATAAAACGGCGCGGTTGCACGACATATTTGTCTGTATAAGTTTGCCAAATAGGTTGAACCCCAACTATATAGTTGAACACGTTGAATATGTTTCAACAGGGGAAGATACATCAAATGAACTCTATTACAAAATTTGTCAAGGATTACCAAACCCGCAATCTAGTGCAATAGGTACGCTCTATAATGATGTTGTACTTGCTCAATTGTTGCATTATTCGAAACATGAGCAAATGTGTCTTTCAACCATTTCAGGTTGACGAATTGGCCCACCATTTGATTTTTCGGAAGAATGACACCAAAAAGTTGTTGGCTTTCTTTATCCCAATCTAAAGCGCCACCTTCAGTTACTGGTCTTCTCTTGTCAGATAGACCCAGTTGTAGTGCAACATCTTCAAGAGTTATTGTACACTTTTCTATTGGAAGATGAAATATGTGTGTTTCTGTTCTCCAACTTTCTACCATTGTGGTCACCAATGATGGTTCCACATTACAAGATTCCAATATTGCAACGATAAAAAACCCAACTTCCTTCAAGTAAGGAACTATCATTTCATTTGGTTCCTCCATTCTAAAGTGGTGGTGACATTCAATCAAGTTCTATATTTTAAATAAATTTTGTATTAAAGTAACGAAATGATGATTAAAAACATGTATACATAAGATGATTACAACCACTTACCATCTCAACGATATCTCTAGACCTATAACGATACTGGTTTCTTAAAAGAGCCATTAAGCTTGTATGTTGTGAATGTGATAGCTTTAAAGTGTGTTTCAATAATAATATGAACATAATGACTATTTATAAAACTAGCGTTATCCTATCCAAAATCGAAACTTGTCAATTAGTGGAGGATTGGCGGATTACGCTAACATCATCGCACACGTAAGCACTATCCTATCCAAAATCGGAACCAACAAATCAGCGGAGGATTGAGGGATACGCTGATATTATCGTAGAAGATTACACTTAAGTTATCGTACACGTCAGCACTATCCTATCAAAAATCAAAACCAGCCAATTAGTGGAGGATTGGCGATAACGCTGACATCATTGTACACGTCAACGCTATCCTATCCAAAATCAAAACTAGGCAATCAGTAGAGGATTGGCGGATTACGCTGACGTCATCGTACACGCCAGTACTATCCTATCCAAATTTGAAATCAGTCAATCAGTGGAGGGTTGGCGGATTACGCTGACATCATCATACACGTCAGCATTATCCTATCCAAAATCGAAACCAACCAATCAGTGGAGGATTGGCGGATTACGCTGATGTCATCGTGCACATCAGTGTTATCCTATCCAAAATCTAAATCACCCAATCAGTGGAGGATTGACAGATTACACTGACGTCATTGTACACACCAGCGTTGTCCTATCCAAAATCAAAACCACCCAATCAGTGGAGGATTGGTGGATTACGCTGACGTCATTGCGATGTTATCCAACATAATATAATACGCAATGTCGTTCACTTATTCAATAAACTAACAAATATCATTCTAAACACTTGCCCATACACATATTTTACCTACAATGGCTCCATCAGATTTTTTTTATCCTAGTGTATTACAATGGACATATTGAGACGACAAACATAGAAAGTGTTGTCTTTGCCTGTGCAAATACATCTTTGTTAAAAGTGAAGAAAAATATCAAACTTGATGGACTTATCAAATGAATCCAAACAATGATTCAACCAGACAACTCAAAGAGGGTGGGTGGTCAATGTTATTTACCGATACCCTATAACTCTTGCGCCAGGACATGTTCGATATGAATCGTTAAATCATGTAGGAGATGATGACGTGCAGATGATGTTTGACATGTTCATTGCAAGTAAATGTCTTGGTTTTTCAATAATTGAAGTTTATGCACAGTTAATAGATGATCCTAGAGACGACACATAAGTAAATTAACCATATATTGAGCCAACACCTTATTCAATCCGTAACTCCATACCCTCTTCATATCCCAACTCCATTCCATCTTCATACCCTTTTATCGAAACACAAATCCTCCATCAGTGCATACCCTCATCATCATAACACCCATCAACAACAACCTATATAAAGAGCTTCCAAGGTGGATCCTTGCTTTCAAACATTATCTTCCAATCATTGTTACCGATATTGGAGTGTGACCTTTTATTGAGGATGTCAAATGAGCTCCTAGCAAAGTTGTCTTCCATTTCCACCCTTGGAGTTTCCAACCATGTATCAATGGGTTTGATCATTGTAAACCAGTTGTTTCAGTTGATGGAACATGGTCATATGGGAAGTATCGTGAGACATTACTAATGGCAATCGCTCAAGATGGTGATGATCATACCATTCCAACAACATACACCATTGTTGAGGGTGAAATATAAGATGCTTGGTTTTTCTTCCTCATTCGTCTACAAATGTTTTTCACACCTCAACCCAACCTCTGCTTGATTTCGAATAGACATGAGTCGATTAAAAGTGTTGTTAGGCATGTAAACAACAATTGACATCATGTCTTTTGCATTCGACATATATCATAAACTTCATGAGGACCTTAAAAAATGGCCAAATGAAAACAATTATATCCAACATGGGTTAGTATATATATATATATATATATATATATATATATCACACATATTTTTTTCTTCATATTTTTCTTTTCAAATTGTCTATAACAACATCAACTTTTCTTCCTTCAAGATACACTATGACTCAACCAGACATCACATACTATAGAAGACAAATCAATGATTAGAGTCAAGATGCAGTGAAATGGCTCGATGATATTCCAAAGGAACAATGGCTATAAGCATATGATGAAGCTAGACATTGGAGACACATGACAACTAACATTTCTTAGTGTATGAACAATGTATTAAAGGGGACACACAATCTTCCAATCAGTTCTTTGGTGCAAGCAACATACTACAAAGTGATTGCAAAATTTGAAGAAAAAGGGATACAGGGCCAAGTAATGTTGGCATCAGGTTTGATTTACTCAAATACAATCAATCAAAATCTTAACAAGGAACCAACAATATCAAATTTCAATGAAGTTGTTATTCACAATTGAGCCCATAGTATTTTTACTGTTAAGGAGTTGGTTCGTCCACCAAGCGGTCGTCTTGTAGGGACATTCAAAGTAGACCTCGACAAAAAGATGGTCTGATTATGGTGAATTTCAAACATTACACCATCCATGTTCACATGTCATCACCGCTTGTTCGTTTATTCACCGTGACTACATGATGTATGTGTCTTCCAAGTATACATTGCAATGTATCTTTGATGTGTACAAGGAAGAGTTCCCAACAATTTCTCTTCAATCATATTGGTCAGAATATAGTGGAATAGAATTCTGCCACAATCCAGCCATGAGAAGCGATCCAAAAGGTCGTCTACAGTCTACTTGCATTCATACTGAAATGGATCAACGAGAGAAAAATACACATCCCAAGACATGTGATTTGTGTCGAAATGAGGGACATAGCAAGAATAAATTTGCTTATCGTACTAACGCTCCCGATAGAAATTAGTTCATTGTAATAAAATTAGTTAATTTGATATTTGTATGTTTAGTTATAATATTAAATTAAATGTTGTTATTTTTATGGACTCCATTTTTTTAATTTTTTTTAATAATTATAAAAAGTAAAATTAACATTGTATTTATTTATTTAATTAAAATAATAATTGCTTAATTACATAATTAATAAAACTTAAATTAATTATTTAATTAAAATAATTATTAATTAAATTAATAATTAATGAAACTTAAATTAATTATTTAATTAAAATAATAATTATCGATTAATAAAATGTATATTTATTATTAATAAAGATGTTAACGAAAAATAACGTGTTGCATTATTTCTCAGTCGTTGGGCGTGTCTTTATTAATTGATCAAATTTTCTATGTATGTGCCTTCTAAATAGTACCACTACAAAAATGATTTTATAAATAATAAAATAAATTTTATAATTAAAAAAGTAATAATACATCGAGAATTAGGTATATGAGAAACCGATTTCTCTTCGTTTATTAAAAAAAAATATAGTTGAGAAATTGGTGGAGAAGGAATCGACTTCTCAACAGAAGGGTAGAAAATTTAAAAAAGATGATAGTTTAGTATTTAATTAGGAATTAGTGGTAGTTTGATATTTTTTGTTTTTTGGTAGAACAATAAAAAAAGTCTTAATAATACTACTTGCATCATTTTTAAAGTAATATTTTTCATTATATATTTATGACATTAACTTGATAAAAATAATGTTATTTATCTTTTATTTATATATTTTTTTTAATAGTTATGAAATGATGCTCAATTATTTTGAAATAAAAAAATACTATTTTCTAATTTTAAAAATATACTTATTAATTTATAAAATTTGTTAACTCACGCCTACGATTTAAAAGATTTATTTATCTATTTACGCTGTTAGTATGTACTGTCTGGTAGTAGGGTTGGCAAAGTCGGTATAGTGAAACCAAATAATGGTGGCCGGCAAAGCGTATAGTAGTAACTCAGTTAGTCAGATTAATTGATGGTCGGTGAAAAGGGAATGAATGTGAGGCCAAATGTTCACGTGTTTGGGTCCCGAATCGAATGCGTTTGTTTTGTTGTCGTTCAGTTATTCTTAATCCAATCCATTGTTTAGTTACACAAGTTGGGTCCTAAATAATGATTTTCAGATTTGGGTGGTCCAAGAACAACCATCTCGGTTAAATTTTTCCTTATATCTTGTCCAAAAAAAAAACATTTATATTTACAGGCGAATCTCATGTTTGAACCGAGCTCCTTCTTCAAATTCTTTGGATAATTCTTAGCTTACCAATCGTGATATTTAATTTAGGAGAATAGATTCAATATAATTTTAACTCTTATAAAACTTTAATATTTTTTTTTTAATTCTTATAGATATTTTCTTAGATTTTTCATCAATCGTTTTAATTATTTTTTATAAGTCAATCTATATGAATTTTACAACAACAAAAAATCACATATCTAAACATTATAAAAATTTCTCAACAAAATACATAATTTTTAGCAAAAGTTTAATTTATAATGTCAAAAGCTCAATAAACCAAAATAGCAAAACTTTGGACCTAAAAATTTTGTTTTAGTTCATCATTCTCTTTTCAAATAATTCAATCATAACACATAAGTATATGCAAAACTTTGTAGCATTTCAATAAGGCTCAATTTATTTTAATTTAATAGTGATTAAAATTGTTGACCAAAAATATTGTGAATAATTAAAACAATTTGAATGATATTAATAACACATTAGAAATTAAAAGTGTTAATAATTTTGAGACAGTTTAGTTTATAAAGAAATCAATTATTGCAAGATTGAGAAAGTAAAAAAAATTTTGAGCTAAGAAAGAGTAATAAATTTGTTAATTGTGTATATTAATTTTTTAAAAATGCTTTTACAAATATTTGTCTTATAATTCTCTTAGTCTTAGGACTATTTCTATCAAATATCACAAGACACAGATAATCTTTTTATTATATTATTTGCTTATTAAACAAATAGTATTAATTTATTAAAGAAATCAATAACGCAATAGATCATTTATATATAAAGAGAGAAAGAGAAAGGTTAAATTTCATGCATTGTTATGTAAAATTATTAAGGAATTAATGGTAGTCTTTGGTCCTCTTAGTTTTACCTATTTATAGAGTTGGGTCCTCCCATTTTAAAATCCTTTAAATTTCGTCATTTCTTTAAAAAAAAAAAAACCACTCAGCAAAATGGAATTGTTGAGTTAAGCATTAACATATTTTGAATCTGACCCGTGCACTTTTGTTTCATGCTAAACTTCCCAAGCCTTTTTGGGTTCATGCCATATTTCATGCAGTCTTTCTTATTAATGGGTTCCTTCCAAGCTGTTACATTTTGATTCTCTTTTTAACATACTTTATAATACATCTCCTTACTATTCCAACTTGAAAGTTTTTGGTTTCTTATGTTTCTCTACTACTTTAAAATCTAATAGGAAGAAATTTAACTCACAATCTCGTAAATGTGTTTACTTGGGACAAAAATCAGGCACTAAAGACTATGTTCTTTTTCATGTTCATAATAAAGAAATATTTCTGTCTCAGGACATTGTTTTTTTTTTTTTTGTTTATATTTCCTTACCCTATCATCGATTTGATTGACATTTATTCTTTAGACACAAACAAAACATGAATTATATATGTCATAATAAAATATCAATATCTATTAAACATATCTAACTATCTATTGTTATTAGTTTAGTTTTGTATTATTTGAGTTTGACAAAGTCTTTGACCTCCACTTTATTAGGAGGTTTGTTTAGGCAGTAAGACTTTGGTTTTCTAAGTTTTTTATTTCTTAATTGGTTCATTCTTAATATATATATAAAAAGGAAAAACATACCAAATTAGAAGAGAGAGAGAACTTTTTCTAATGAATAAATGAGGTATTCCAGGAATATGAATTTCACTAATATGGTATCAAGAGGAAAACACATAGTTCATTTCTCGCTCGTCCCTTTCATTGTGCACTTCTCTCTAATTTATTTTTCTTTTACGGTGTCCTTCTTTCTCGTTATTCACGATGGAGGAATCAGACCAATAAGCTTCTTCTTCATCATCTTTCGATGATCAATATCAGATTCATCAACATCTCAAGAAATCTCCAAATCGCAATCGCAACTACCAAAATGATATGCTTGATCCTTACTTTATGCACCTGAGTGACAACTCTATGCTCGCTCTCGTTTATCCATGTCTCAACAACACCAATTTCAACACATGGTCTCGCTTAATGCTCGTCTCCCTCCGCCCCAAGAACAAATCAGATTTCGTTTTTGGAACCCTAAATTGTTCTCCTGACTCAGATCAACTTTCAGTTGTTTGGGATAGATGTAATACCATGGTCATGTCATGCACAACAAGGATATATTGAATTTGTGAGGATCAAAAGCCCTCACAAAGGGGGAGAATCAGCCACAAAAGGAGGCATTTGTGGCGGCCTTAGGCAGCCACAAATAAGGTGGTCACAAACCTTTGTGGCGGCCAAAACGGCCACAAAATTTGAAATTTTCGTTGCCATTTGTGAGGGCAAAGGCGGTCACAAAGTCCTCCTTTTTGTGAGAGCTTAGGCTGCCACAAATGCCTCCTTTTGTGAGGGCTTAGGCCGCCACAAAGGTTAAAGCAGAATTATAAAATTAAGCTTTTGTGGGGCATAGGCCGCCACAAACGTCTTCCTTTGTGAGGGCTTAGGCCGCCACAAAAGATGAAACCAATTAAAATTTAAATCTTTTGTGAGGGCTTAGGTCGTCACAAAAGTTTCACTTTTTAAAAAAAAATAATTTTATTAAATTTGAAATTAATATTAAAAATTGATATTATATATAATAAATTAATATCAATATAAATTTAAAATATAATATTACCATTTAATTAAAATTTAAAATATAATAATTAAATTAAATCTTAATTTAAATTTAAATTAAATATATTATATATAATAAACTAATATCAATAAAAATTTAAAATTTAAATTTAAAATATAATATTACAATTTAATTAAAATTTAAATTAAATTTAAAATATAATATTTAAATTTAAATAAAATTTAAACTAAAATTAAATTTAAATTTAAAAATTAAAATAACTATTATATATTAAAATATAATATTAATATTAATTAAAGTAATTACTACCAAACCAAATAAAATATTCTAAAATTAATAAATCATGTATTACAAACCAAAAATTAAACACACCATAATTAAATAGGAAAAGATATAATGTATTCATATAATAAATTATTATCAAGACTATAATTATATAAACCGAAATAAAATTTTAAATGATGTTTAATGAAATTTTTCATAAAATAACTCCTATATATATATAAACAAAAATAGAGACTATTAAAGTAAATAAATTTTTCGTACAAACTCAACTACAACTCTTTTTAATAACTAACAGCAAATATTAATATCATCAATTTTAACAATGTTTTTTTAAAAAATAGTTATATTAAAATTAATAAATTTTACTTGTGTTTCAAATTTTTATTTATCATATATTATGTAAACAACATAATTTCTATTTTTTTATAATAAATCTATAATAACACATATTTTACTAATCTATATTTTAAACATAATATAAATTTATTTATAATATCACTTATTTTACTAATCTATATTTAAAATATATAAAATACTAACTTGATGTCGGGTAGTGTCTGACTTGAAGCTTTCACAGAGCTGACAACTCTTTGAAGTAAACACAATATATCACCACTGTGAAAATAAAAATTCAATAATATTAATTAAATAAATAACTTCAAATCATAAATAAAATTAAAAAACTAAACATATAATATATAATATAAACTTACCAAAATTCAAGATAGTAAAGAAAAAACTTTGAGAAATAATTTTTGTAGAGAGAAGGTGGAGAAAAAATTTAGAAAGAAGGTTTAGAGAGAAGGTAGAAGTGAAAAATGATAAAAGTAGTGGAGGGATATTTATAGAAAATGGTTGATCATTTGTGGCAGTCAAAGCAGCCACAAAAGCCAAATGTACAAAATCTTTTGTGGCGGCTTTAACGGTCATAAATTAAGTCATTTGTGGCGGCCTGGGCGGCCACAAATGGCTTGCCTTTGTGGAGACCTTTACCCTCACAAAGGGTTGATTTTGTGGCTTGCAAAAGTCCTCACAAAAGGCTCAAATTTCAGCTGAATTTTGTGGCGCCCTAAGCTCTCACAAAATGACAACGTTGTAATTTTGTGAGGGTTTAAGCAGTCACAAAATCCAGCTAAAATTTTAGTCTTTTGTGAGGGTTTTTTCAGCCACAAATAAAGACCAATTTGAATTTTTGTATTTGTGAGGGCTTTTTCAGTCACTAATTTGTGAGGGTTTTTTCGGTCACAAAATATTTATGAAGTTGGCCACAAATGAGGGTATTTCTTGTAGTGATGGATAACCAACTCTCTTGATTCGGAAATTGCACAGAGCATCATGTGGATGGAATCTGTAGCTGACATATCGAAGGAATTGAAAGATAGATATCATCACAATGGTGTCTTCTCTATCTCTTATTTGCAAGAAGAAATATATGCACTCCGTCAAGGTGACTCCTTTATTACTAACTACTTCACAAATTTAAAGTAGTTTTGGCAAGAACTTGACCATTTTCGTCCCCTCCCTACTTGTTCATGTAACCCTAAATGTTCTTGCAACTTATTACCTAAAATTTGTGCCAATAGAGACAACGATTATGTCATTAGATTTCTTAAAGGTCTAAATGAGCCATATTCACCGATTCAGTCTCAAATAATGTTGATGGATCTCCTTCCTAACATTCCCAAAGTTTTCCCTATACTCATCCAACAAGAAAGACATTTATTTAATGCCACTGATGAGGTAAAACATGTTGCTTCAGTTTCTAATTATGGGTGTGGTTTTGGTCGTGGCTCTGTTCCTGGTGGTGGACGCTACTCTGGTGATCATGGACGTGGCTACAAGGTGTGTAGTGTAAGACCCTTAATTTTAAATTCTAATTTATATATTTTGGGGACTTTGTGTGTTGAATTTCTGAGGCTTTTTACCCAATTTTATGGTATTTTGTGAGTTAAATACAAAAAAGAAAAAAAAAAATCTTTTTTGTACACCTGATTTAAATCTTTTTGTACATTTCCCTGTTTCACGCTCTCCCTCCATCTTTCTTATACTCTCTCTCTGGTTGAAGAAACAAAAAAACCAAAGTATTGTTGGTTTTGAAAAAAATAATAAACATAAACCTCAATTTATCTACTAGATCTAAGCATCCATTCGAGAAGTGACAGAAGGAAAAGTTGTTCATTGCTACACTGTGGTGCTAGTGAGCTAGTTTTCAAAGTGACAACTCGAGCAAAAATTTTACCGGATTTAATTGGGCGCTGTAATCGGTTGTTAAAACTACAACGGAGGTAAGGGCTCCTTCCAAACTTTTAGTTTGCATTTAAGACATTAATTGTGATTTTTTTGGAAAAGAAATTTGATGTATTTGATGTGTGAATTTGTAGAAAATGAATTTAGTTTGTTTATGTGTGAATTATTGAAATTTGTTTTCGACGTGTTTTGAGGTGTGGTTTATGATGATCCATATTTGATGTGAGTTATATGTTCATAATTTTTATTATGAATTTTTTAAATGTGATATATTTGTGGATTTTGTGGAAAATGAATTGATGAAATTTGGTGGTTTATGTGTAAAAATGTGGAGCTTTGAAATTGGGTGAGTTATGTTTGAATTATTGAAATTTAATTGATGTGTTATATGTGTGGTGTGGAATTGAATTGATTGTTGTTGGTGTGAATTAACGGGAATTAAATTTGATTAGTTTGAGTTACGTAATGAGTTATTTTCAAATAACTGAGTTTGAACTGAAATTGAAATTTTACAAAAAAAAAAAAAATTAAAGTTGTTAAAGTTGTGAAAAAGTTCATATTTTAAATAAGTTAAAGAGTTTGAGCAAAAAGATAGATTGAAATTAAAAATGATTAGAGTTTAAAATGTTACTCTTTTAATTAGTCTTGGACTGAGTTTAAAAGGAAAAAAAGTTTAGAGTATTTTATTAACTCAAAAATTTCAGTGCTCTAATAGTCGAATGTGTGTATGTGAAATTTAGACAATATTTGTTTTATTTAGTTTTAACTAAATAATATAGATTATATGGTTTTAAAAGTTTGATGTGTGAGAACGACTTAATTTTGAGAATTTCGTTGTGGTTGGATTAATTTTATTGTGAACAAATTGTTATAAATATTTATGTTTATGTAGTTAGCTTCTTGAACCTCGAAAAAGAATCGAGACCGTTGGCACTAAGTTAGCGGTGGGGAGAACTCTAATATATTAATGTTGTTGCGGTGATTTATGGTTGAAAATTTTGGAGATTGAATATGGGTGATTAATGTTTGAAAATTTTGGTGATTCATGTTTGGTGAAATTGATGTGTTCATAATTAATATTATGAATTTTTGGAAAGAAATTTATGTGTGACTTGGTGGAAAATGAATTTAATTCAATTTGTGTGGATTGAATTTGGAAATGTGATTTATGTGTGTTTGTGGAAAATGAAATTGGTGTGAATAAATATGTTTGAGTATGTTCTGCGTTGTATATGAAAAATCAGTAGTGTTAAATGAGTATTAAAAATGGAGAATCTTTTAATAGTTGCATTTACTTAATGATTGTGGTGAAAAGAGTTAGAGTATGCTTATGCATTTCATAGTACATGGTGACCGCGATGGGGCCAAAGTGATAGTGGTGACCGTGATGGGCCACGGGATGATGCCAAGTGAATTGTTGTTTCATGTTATCCTTGTGGGGATTGTCGCGTCGTGCTGATTTGTGAGAGATTGTACTCTAGAATGTGCTGATCTGTGAGCGATTGCACTCTAGAAAATCGTGTTGGTCTGTGAGCGACTGCACTCTTGTATGTTGTGCTGATTTGTGAGAGATTGCACTATAGAATGTGCTGATCTGTGAGCGATTGCACTTTAGAAAATCGTGCTAGTCTGTGAGCAACTGCACTCTTGTATGTCGTGCTGATCTGTGAGAGATTGCACTATAGAATGTGTTGATCTGTGAGCGATTGCACTCTAGAAAATCATGCTGGTCTGTGAGTGACTGCACTCTTGTATGTCGTGCTGGTCTGTGAGCGACTGCACACTAGTAAATCGTGTTGATCCGTGAGAGATTGCACATCGGTAATAAGTATTGGTTTGTGATATGCGGTACAATTATGATTTACGCCCCTTCGAGGAGGGTTTTGGTATTGAATTATGGAATCATGCATTTTGGCATATACACATTGTATTAAAGTGCTTGACACACAATTTAGGTTTGTTATACTATGATGATTGTATATACATATTCGGTTGTTGTTGTGATTTGTCGTAATTGCTTAGAGGTGTGAAGTTGAATTGATTAAGTTTTGATGTACTTATGTATTCATAATTAATGTTATGAATATTCGATGTGTAATTGAGGTGTGAATTTGTGGAGATTAATTTGGTGTTAATTATGTGTTCATAATTGATAATATTAATGTTTGAAGTGTTGATTAATTCAGAGCCATTTTAGAACTGAAAATCCACATTTTCTTAGTTGTATTCGGCTACGACAGTATAGTATGTTAAAACTTCATTTTTCAACATTGTTTATGCATTTTTTGGACATATGAAAACCCTTTCGAGGAGTATGCTAAAACGAAAGGTTATTTTGAGCATTTGAAAATATAAGAATTTTGTTATGTGATATTTGTTAATTTCGGTTGGTGACCTTTACAATTATTGTGGAAATCTGGGCTTTGCCCTTATATGAGAACCAGGATCATCCTACCGGTTAGTACCTGGAGATGGGAAAGTAGTTTGTCATACCTGACTGAAGCTATGTCAGAAGGATCTTGCGGGGCGCGTAGAGATCACCCAGGTTGTATAGCTTTTTGTAGCATGATCAGATTAGAGGGTTGTATAGGGTTTAGTTGTCTTTCTTTTGCGGATGTATTTATTTCAATTTGAAAGACTGTACATATACCTCATATTGTCAACTTGGCTTTTATTTTGATGGGTCCTTGTACCATTTTTTTGGTGCGACGTGGGGAAATTAAAATTCTTGAGGCAGTGTTTTTTAACAGGTGTCTGCCGAGAATACTCCAGGGGTATGAGCTATGTCTGATAGGTCTCATAGCTCTGGTGTATTTTGTCATGTAAATACTTTGGGTTTGTATTTCAAAAACTATTTCCGCTGCTTGTAAATATTGTTGGCTTTTGTCGTTATGTTACGACTTAAATATTTTAATCAAAAGTATTCCTTACTTTATTTCTTTATTTTATGAATTTGTTTTAAAAAACAAATACACTTGTGGTGTTAAATATCGGGGTGTTACATGTAGTCACTGCAATAAACCTGGCCACACCATCGACACATGCTTTAAAAAACATGGTTATTTGCTTAACTATCCCATGTCATATTTTGCCACTTCCTACAATTGTTCCTCTGTTAATCAACATCATGATACTGATGACATGCTGATGAAAATGATAATTCCATTGTTTATGTTGGCTCACAAAGTTTCATTTTGGATCAACAAAAGGCCTTACTAGCATTACTACAAGCTTCTAGAGCTTCTACTTCCAACACTATCAATCACCTTTAGAACTCTTCTTAATTTGTTTTAGGTATCCTTCATCTCATCATGTTTTGAATTTATTTTCCCATGATTCTTGGCTCCTCGACACAGGTGCCACTGATCACGTATGTTTTTTTGTTGATATGTTTCAATCTTTTAAACGTTTTCCACCCATTTCAGTTAAATTGCCTAATGGTTCTATGATTATTGCTCAGTTTTATGGCACTATTTTTTTTTTTAATAAAGTGTTATATCTTACTGATGTACTTTACATACCTCAATTCACTACCAATCTAATTTATGTCTCTAGGTTAACTAGTTCTCTTAGTTGCAATCTTATTTTTCATGCCACAAGATGTGTGATACAAGACAACATCTCCCAGTAGATGATTGGTACAACTAATATTCAACATTTATTATATTTCCTTACTTTTTCCAACTTACATGTTTTTAATGTTTCATCTATTTCTTGTAATTTTCATTAAACTATGTTTTCTAGTATTCATAATGTCATAGGAACCAACTATAACATCTAGCACTTTCAGCTTCGACATCCTTCTTTGGATACTTTGCAACTTCTTAATAAACAATTTCCTTTTGTTCATATTCATAAATGTCATTCCCCTTGTTATATATGATTATATGCTATACAAAAGCAATTGGCCTTTTCACAAAGTGTTTCATGTTCTGAGGCTTGTTTTGATCTTATTCATTTGGATATGTGGGGACCATTTTGCGTTCCATCTATGTTTGGTTACAAATATTTTTAACTGTTGTGAATGATAAAAGTAGATATTATTGGATTTTTCTTATGAAACTTTAGTATGAAACCTCTTTTCTTGTTAAGTCATTTATTTCCTTTGTTCATACTCACTTTAATAAGAAGGTTAAATGAATCCATATTGATAATAGCATTGAGTTTTTTTAATAGATTTTTATCAAACTAACAACATAATCCACCAAACATCTTGTGTGAAAACCCTTCAGCAAAATGGAATTGTTGAGCGTAAACATCCGCATATTTGGAATGTGGCCTGTGCACTTTTGTTTCAAGCTAAACTTCCCAAGCCTTTTTGGATTCATGTCATATTTCATGCAATCTTTCTTATTAATGGGTTGTCTTCCAAGTTATTACATTTTGATTCTCTTTTTAACATGTTTTATAATATTTCTCCTGACATTTACAACTTGAAAGTTTTTGGTTGCTTGTGTTTCTCTACTACTTTAAAATCTAATAGGAATAAAATCTGGCTCACGATCTTGCAAATACGTTTACTTGGAACAAAAATCAATCACTAAAACCTATGTTCTTTTTCATGTTCATAATAAAGAAATATTTCTGTCTCGAGACACATTTTTTTTTAGTTTATATTTCCTTACCTTATCGTTAATTCTACTTTGCAGCATCCAAACCCTCTCTCCCTTTTGACAATGACCTTGGATTTGATGATTTTCATAATATTGCATCCCCACCCCTCTCCCCTGCATCTTGTTCTGCTGCACCTTTGTAAATTGACACAGGTTTTGTAGTTGCAATTGCACCTACACACCACGACCAATTGTTTAACGACAAATCTGACTAAATTGTTGATCTGGTGTCAGATGCTTCAAATTATGCGTCTACCGTTTCTCCTATAATTCCTGTCATTATTCATAGGAATAATGGCAGGGTTACATATCCTCCTTCATATCTTAAAGATTTTCATTGTTACATGTTAAAGGGTAATTTAGATATTAATTTGTCTCCATCTAACAACAATCAAGATATTTCATATCCCCTTTCTAATTACATATGCTATGACAACTTATTTGATTCCCCCAAAAAATATAAACTCTTTCTACCTTTAAATAACCAACTTCTTATTTAGAAGCTATCAAAGATTCCAATTGAAGACTTGCAATAGCCTTTGAACTTCAATCTCTTTTGAATAATCACATTTGGGATCTAAACTCTTTACCTCCAAATAAAAAGGTGATTAGATATAAGTGGATTTTTAAATTAAAATTTCATGCTAATGGTCATATTGAATAAATACTACAAGGCTCGATTTGTTGCTAAGGGTTACACCCAAACTCAAAAAATCCCTTTATGGTTTTAAACAAGCAAGTAGGTAGTGGAATACCAAATTATGCTCTTCTTAAACACAATTTGGTTATGTCCAAACTAAATATGATTATTCCCTATTTACTCGCTCTACTTTGGCTAGTTTTACCATCATTCTTATTTATGTTGACAAAACTTATTCTTGTCGGTGGCAGTTTAACATAAATACAATCAATTAAATCCTCTTTGCAATATGTTTTTAGTATTAAAGACTTTGGTATTCTTAATTATTTTATTGGTTTTGAAATAGCTCGCAATACCAATGGTATTTCCTTGTGTCATAGGAAATACTCTTTGGATCTTGTTGCATAAACTAGCTTGCTAGGTTCAAAACCTTGTTCTACACCAACATGATATGCAAGTTTCTCATCCCAAACCGATTGTTCTATACCGCGACAACAAATTTTCCCTGCACATTGCTTTGAATCTCGTTTTTCACGAACGAATCAAACACATTGAAATGAATTTTCATGTTGTTAAAGATAAAATTAGAAATGGATTTAACTCATCTGTAAACCTGAGATACAAAGGAAGGCTAAGGTGAAAGTGAAAGGTCGCTAATGGAAGAAGACTTCGTTACATTATAATATTATAATTTTTTTTTTTGCAACTTTGCCATTTGCCAATCATTGGAAGAGCAACTACACCCTTGTGGCCTTGGCTCTTGTGGGCTTGTTTCGGTATCAATCTATTAAAGCACTCAGTCATCCTAAACGCCTATACCCTTTGTCCTTGAAGTTTGGGGGATGTGCTCAAAACTAACCTTGTAGACCAGTTAGTCATCCTAAGCGTCTACACCCTCTGACTTTGGTACTTGGAGACTTTGTTCAGTATTAATCTATTATAAAAAGAGCGACATGCTCAAAAGTAGGGTGAAGATACTAAACACATCAATTAACTGGAAAATAGTCGATCAAATATGAGTGGGGCCATCGCCGACCAATCCCATGAGGCACAACTAGCTGTAGCATGCTTATACCCTCAATTTTGTACATTTCTAATCATTAGTAGGTATGAAGAACTTTGGCAAAAACCTCACACCTAAATTAGGATTGGCCTACTACGATGCAAAGGGTTGAATCATAATTTTTAGACCACTATATTTTTAAAAGGTAAGAAAGGGATAAACAAACTTTATTTTGCATATGGACAATCAGACTTTTACTTATTAACCCAAATATTAGATTGACAACAACTAAAAAATTTTAACCTTAAAGATTTTAGTGACTTAGATCTTTGTTCTTGCATGTAACAATATTACACAATAATTCTACCCACATGCAGTCCAAATTATAAGAATTTTTTTGGAGATATTTTTAGTCTCACTTATAAGCAAAAGTTGTGACTTTAAGATATATTTATTGTTTAAATGATCTTTTTATCCTCATTTAATAGTTATCTTTTAAATACTAGTCGGTGTACTTAATGTCCCACACTTTTTTATGAAGGGGTATATTTGTAGAAAAAATCAAATAGTGATAGTAATACATGTTCTTTGGTATTGATGACTATTTTGGCGCATGTTATACTTGCATAGTTGGATAATATAATTGTTTTTGGCTTCTTAAAAAGAATCACCGTATTCAATACAATTTTTTTATAATGTGTTCACGACATTTCATAGGAAGTGATAAGAATTAAATGTACAAATTTCTTAAAACAAAAAATAAATGAAACAAAAGTATTTTGACTCAAGATCCCTTAATAATTACCTAAAAAATAAAAATCTATCATCGATTTGATTGATATTTATTCTTTAATAACAAACAGATATGAATTATATAAATCATGATAAAATACTAGTATCAATAAAAAGAATATTATTAAGAATTCAACTAATATATTCAAATACTCCTAATTTTCATACATATTTTCGATACTTCAATTTCTTGCTATTTTTCTCTTCTATTACATAATCAATATATCACATCATTTTATTTATTTTTATTTCTCTCAAAGTATCAATTGAATTTTGTGACACTACGCCAAAAAAGCGCTTTTACACCGCTTTTTTTAAGCCTTCTACAGCGCTTTTTCAAAAAAAAAAACGCTGTAGATTCGAGCGCTGTAAAAGCTACAACAGCGCTTTCAAAAAAGCGCTCTTAAAGGCACCCTTTATAATGCGCGCTTATTATGCACCTTTTACAGCGCTTGTTACAACAAGCGCTGTAAAAGGCATACCATATTTCATATATTTGGGTACCTTTTACAGCGCTTTTTTGTAAAAAGCGCTGTAAAAGGCATACCCACATTTCATATATTTGGGGTACCTTTTACAGCGCTTTTTTGTAAAAAGCGCTGTAAAAGGCATACCCATAATACATATTTGGGGTGCCTTTTACAGCGCTTTTTGTAACAAGCGCTGTAAAAGGCATACCCATAATACATATTTGGGGTACCTTTTACAGCGCTTTTTGTAACAAGTGCTGTAAAAGGCATACCCATAATACATATTTGGGGTACCTTTTACAGCGCTTTTTGTAAAAAGCGGTGTTAAAGGTGTTATTTTTTTTTTTTTAACCCTGTATATATTTTAAAAGCGTTTTTTAGCTTTTTATGGCACTTTTTTTATAAAGCGCTGTCTTTTATCTTTTTATCCAAAATTAGTTTGAACCAGTTCACACAACACAACACATCCAGAATCACTAATTTTAGAACATATTCATGTGCATGTTAAAACAGAAACAAAATCAGTAACACAACCAGAACCAGAACCAGAACAATGATACACAGTAATTTACAACATATTTGGTATGAATATACATTGAATCTAATTTACAACATATTTGGTATGAATATACATTGAATCTAATTTACAACATATTCATATGCAAGTTTATATACTGTCCTATGATCATATACATATAATAACTATGCACCATATAATATTCAGTCCCTTGCAGCATGCTGTTTCCCAGAAAATCAAATAATTTTCATTTCAAGCACATACTCACACCATTCCTCCTTTAATTCCATCAGATCTTGCTCAGAATATGAAGGACTGGAATGTTCAAAGTACTGCAATATAAAAATTGAACATATTATATTAAGTTAGTATCAAATATATAGATAATTTATATATGAAAATCATATAATCAAAATACCGTACCGTTTCTGGGATAACAGTTTTATTCTTGTCAACAATCTCCTTCATGAATCTCAATACGTAGTACCCACAGTCGATATTGTTTGTTTGACGAGGGCACTTTATTGGGATCCATGTAATATTATTAGACTTTTGCTTCGACACTACCGCACCTCTTTGAGCTCGAAAAACTTTTAATGCACTATAAAATGAATAAATGTGATTATTTTAGCATGAACAAACACTTATTTATATATATGTGTAACAAAAATAAATGAATATTACTTACGTGTCGAACAAAGTCTTGATTTCGGAGTGATTGTTGTAATCGCCATGCAAGGGATCCAAATAGTATACAACTTCAGAGACGGCATTGATTGCAAATAGCACCCAATGTGCCCTACAACAACAAAAAATTGGTTACACAATTTGGTCTATACACAACTAATAAATTAAATTCTCATCAATTAAAAAAGATAAAATTACGTACCCTGAATTATATGGTGCTAAGAACAATTTATCCTTTGAAATATTTCCTAAAAACATATTTACAATGTATTTCTTTACATTGTCTTCATCCAGTTTCCACATGGACGTTTTATGCGGAGAGAAGAATGAGTATTTATTCGATAATTACCTAGGGCACACGACCTTCTCATGCAAAAACCTTCAATGAAAATATTAAACTAGATTAATTACCAATACATTTAATTAATTACAAATAAATGCAATTAAAAGTATTTTTTACCTTATATACAAGCTCATTACAGTTGCACTGAGCTCCTTATGTTCGAGAAGCTCGTATACGTGCTCCTTGTCGAATAATTCCTCATACTCCTCTCCGAATATTTCTTTATTCATATGTATCATGCGGCAATCGTCGCTGCTGCATAGGTTCTTTTTTACTTGAATGTCAAGACACGCCCCGTATTTACCAAGGCGTGGCTGACTTATTTTAGGAGGAGCAGCAGCAGCGACTGATTTGCCACGATCCAATTTTTTTATTGTTGCAAATTTGGCAGCTTTATTGGCAGCTCTATTAACCTCCAATTTTTGAGGTTTGCTGCTTTTTTTTGGATGTACGGGTGGTTTATTTATTTGGACCTACAAAAATGAGGTTAAATGTTAGTTTATTGAATATGAAAAAATTGACAAAGCTTATGCAATAAATGTGACAAACCTTATCGGGAGACGTCACTGATTTGTTTCTGGGAGGGCTCTTAATGAGGGCAACAAGATTAGTGGGCCATGCCACGTAACTACCGATAGCTTCGCCCAATGACTGCATATCTCCGTCGTTGTCCGGTATCGGCAACGGTGCAGTTGGTTCGAAAGCAACAGTAGGCGATACCTTGACATGGCCCTTTGGGATCGGAGTATTGTGCAATACTTCTCCCAAAGTATTGTACAATTTTGCTTTTCCCACCTTCCGATGAGTGGGCGAGGACAAGTATAGAAAACACGAAGTGACACCCTAAATCAATAGTTAAAACATAAGTACAGTTAATATATAATATTGTTTAATGCATAAGTAATTACATAAGCAAGTAAGTAATTAATTACCTCGGGAATATTTTTCAAACCGACGTTGCAACTCCCGCTTTCACTCTCCATTTGTAGTTCACCTTGGAGCTGAACCGGAAGTTGCTTGTCTTTGTTTGTATTCACCAATTGTGCCACTTGCTCAGATAGGATTCTGAGCTTCTCTAATACTTCCTCGTTGGAAGGTTTTTGGCGCTTCTCTTGAGGAAAAAAGCTTCTGGGAGTTACGCCAAATCCCTTCCCCCTAACTCGGCCGGAATATTCAGGAACATTAAAAACTTTGCCCAAAATATCCCGGCAACTATCCTTGTTGCACTCTTCACATTCAGAACTTTGAGAGATGGTCTCCTAAAATACATGTAACATTAAAATAGTTAAGTTCATTATCATTTTTAAAATACAATATTAAAAAGTATTCAAGTGATAAATACAATATTGAAAAATATTAAAGTCATAATATACTTACACAAAGTTCTATTACTTTTTGAACATTTTGGTTATCAACCACTCCATCTTTATTTAACCTAGCTTCCTTCCACAAGATGTGACGACCCAACGGTTGATTAGTTTGGGTCTCTTGTCGCTATTCGATAAAACAAAATATTAGTTAGAAACTATAGTTTATAATACAAATTCATTCATTATATAAAAGTGATGTTTAATTACTTACAAACCCTTGATCAAGGCGTGCATATCCCATACGTGATTTTCTGTATGGGTGCGTCGGGTTTCTTGCCCTTTCGCGATTTGCCTTACTAATGTTCTATATAAAAAAATAGCAATTATGTAAAAATTTAAAATACGATGCGAATATAAATAATAAAACACACAAATGCTAATAAATTAATCACTTACGACAAACGTGGGGTCAGTACGTTTGGAAACAAACGCTTTCCATTCCTCATTTGATATATAATGTCGATATATCTTTGGAGGTTCAGCTGTTGTGTTTCCTTCTTTATCTTTAAGATAGAAGTTTGAGAGATGCGATCTAAATCCACGATGGATTTTGCCAACAACTCTCAATACATAATTCTTTCGTCCCTCATCAAGGACAAAAGATGCCTGCAATGAAAAAAATTATAAGTAAAGTATTTCAATGAAAATATTTATAAATGACAAAAGATTGGATCAAAAAATATACTTGAATATCATTCCATATGATATCTTTGGCATCCTTCAATGCCTTATCTCTCCAGTCGTCAATTGTTATTGGAATATTTTGACGAACAACAGCCCCAATGTTGCTCACAAACATTGCGCTGTGGGGGGTCAACTGGCTGACCACTTTCATTCCATCCAACCTAATAAACTCATATAGTAAGTACATGCTATTAAAAAAAGCTAAAAAAATACACAGCAAACAGAGTATAGTATACCTCAAATTTAATGCCATTACTCCTTGCTTTAATGACTTTTTGCATGATAGTTGCACCACGTTTGACTTCATTTTCATAAGTCCTACTGGTGCCAACTTCTTCATTTTGACATTCTAAATCTCTGTTTGTATCCATTTAACTACAACAAGTTCAACATGCAGTTTAGTATAACATCAACAAGCTCAACATGCATCATGCATTATTCTAAACAAGCTCAAAATGTATCAGTATATTTATTTTAAACAAGCTCAACATGCATTTCAATGATTACAAAAAATAAATAACATCAATACCTGAATAATGGTTCGAAGAAAGATGAAATGCAAAGAAAAGAGCGAACGCAGAATTTTCACAGCAATAAAGTTCACAAAAAAACGGTTTTAAAGAAATACGTAATGAGGGTTACGTATTTCAATGAAAATATAAGGTTCGAAATGATCTTGGATGGAAATAAGGTTCGAAATGAAGGAGATGATCGTGGAAATACAGTTCGTAATGAACGAGATTATAGGGTTTGCAAAAGAAGAGAAGAACGATGAAGGTTGAGATGATAGTGTAGTTTACGTAATGAAGAGGAAACTGAAGAGGTTACTGTTATATATATAACCCTTTTACAGCGCTTTTTTATAACCCTTTTACAGCGCTTTCCCAAAGAGCGCTCTAAAAGGCTAAGCCTTTTACAGCGCTTGTTCAAAGAAGCGCTGTAAAAGACCTCATTGTTTTAGTATGTTATATAATGTTTTTTTTAAAGCCTTTTACAGCGCTTGTTCAAAGAAGCGCTGTAAAAGGCCTTACTTAAATTTTTAAAAGACTCTTTTACAGCGCTTATCCCAACAAGCGCTGTAAAAGACCTCATTGTTTTAGTATGTTATATAATGTTTTTTTTAAAAGCCTTTTACAACGCTTGTTCAAAGAAGCGCTGTAAAAGGCCTTATTATGTTATTTTTGTGTTTTGTTATGTTATTTTTTAAACAAGCTCTGCAAAACCCACATAGTCCCACCAAAATATCTTCCTCTTCACCAAACTCCACCTCAAAGTCCTTTTATGCATCTTCTTCGCAAACATCAAAGCTTACTCTTTCAATCTCCACCTCAACACCCTTTTTATCTCTTTACATTCCCTTTCATTCTTAAATCGTAACTTGATCTTCAGGTTCATTGCCATGTTGCGAAATGGGTTTGTTAACAATGTGTCTGATGTTTTTGTTAACAATGTGTTTTTGGGGATTCCCATGATGCGTACAAGGTGTTTGAAGAAAATCCTGTTAGAGAAAGTCATGTTAGGTATCTGATGAATATTATTTTTAAATCCTTTTACAGCGCTTGTTCACAGAAGCGCTGTAAAAGGTATCTTTATTTGATTTTTAAAAGGGCCTTTTACAGCGCTTGGTAAGAAGAGCGCTGTAAAATGTCTCATTGTTTAATTTTTAAAAGGGCCTTTTACAGCGCTTTTTTTAAAAAGCGCTGTAAAAGACATGCACTTTTTTTACATGCATAGTTCTTAAGAATTGAAATTGTCCAAATTTACATAAACATGCACTTCACCAAAGACCCTTATCCCCCAACTTAAGTCCTAATTGAATCACTGGTTATGCTTGCCTTCTTAGACAACAATAAAACAAGAATAGAACCAGAATAATTCAGATTATATAATACCACAATAATTCAATAAAACCATAATAGAACCAGAATATAAAATAATTCAGATTTCAATAATTCAGATTACAACAATAAAACCAGAATAGAACAATAATTCAGATTACATGCATGGCTTATATAAAACAATTAAACATGTACATTAAGATGCCCTTCTTCTTTTCCTGGTGGAATTCACATTTGTTTGTCCATTTACAATACGAAACGATGGATTAATCCAAATTCCCTCATCATGATCATCTCTAAGATATAAACCATCATCAGTTGAATCAATTTCATGTGGTTGTTGTGATGTTGCAAATAAAAGATCATTACCAACATCTTCATCATTGTTGTTATCATCACTTATTTTATTGGTCGATAGGACAACAGACCATTTATCATCAGAAGGATCAGTGACATAAAACACTTGTTGAGCTTGCGACGCTAAAATAAAAGGCTCGTCTTTGTATCCCACCCTATTAAAATCAACAAGCAAGAATCCTGACTCATCAATCCGAACGCCATTATTATTATCGACCCACTTGCAACCAAATATGGGAACACGAAACATTGTGTAGTCTAACTCCCATATGCGCTCGATAACCCCAAAATATGATAGATTTGCATATATTGGGTTTTTGTCTTTTGCACTTGAGACATGCATCGCTTCAGCTACGAGAGTGACTCCACTATTTTGCATAGTGGTCTGATCATCTTGTTCTTTGGTATAAAATGTGTAGCCGTTAATAACATAACCAGTGTAAGAAAAGACATATAAGCTCGGACCATTTGCTAGCCACCTCAATCTCTGTGAAATTGATCTGGGGTCTATGTCAAATTTTGACTTTATGTGATTTTTTAACCATGTTATAAAACTTCGATTGTGCTCTCGAGTTATCCAATTTTGATTCCTATTCATGTTCAAACGAGATAACTGATCCATGTGTATTGTAACATACGGTTGAACCTCATCATCATTGTGCAGAACATACAATTGTGCCTGCTCTAATTCTGTCCTTGATATAGTCAGTAGTCTCCTTCCAATTATCCCTTCTCCTGATAGTCTTCCCGAATGACGAGACATGGGAAGTCCTATGGATTCAACATTGGACAGATATTCAGTACAAAATTCAGCAGCCTCTTCAACAATGTATCGTTCAGCAATACAACCTTCTGGTCGACTTCTACTTTTTACATACCCTTTTAATATTTTCATATATCGTTCTATCGGATACATCCATCTCATATAAGCTGGCCCACAAAGTTGTGTCTCCTTAACCAGATGAACAGTAAGGTGAACCATTATATCAAAAAACGATGGTGGGAAATACATTTCAAGCTCACACAAAGTAACAACAATTTCCCTCTGCAATGTCGGTAATTTCTGAGGTTCGATCACTTTACTACAAATTTCCCTGAAGAAGAAACATAATCTAGTTAATGCTAGTCGAACTTTTTCAGGTAAAATGGAACGTATACATATTGGTAGCAAATGCTCCATTAGAATATGACAATCATGGGTCTTCAAACCTTTTAACTTGAGGTCTTTCATACAAACCAAATTTCTAATGTTCGAAGAGTATCCTTCTGGAACTTTAACTTCGTGTAGAAATTTACATAAAACAATTTTTTCCTTTCTAGATAGAGTATGAGCGGCTGGAGGTAGATATGTGCGATTTCCTTTCTTTACTGGAGCCAATTCATTTCTTATTCCCATATCGACCAAGTCCAATCTTGCGTTGATGTCGTCTTTAGACTTTCCTGGAACATTGAGTAACGTACCAATAACACTATCAAATACATTTTTTTCAATATGCATGACATCGAGGAAATGTCTTATATACAATGACTTCCAATATGGCAATTCAAAGAAAATTGACTTTTTCTTCCACCCAGTTTTGACCAGCTCTCCCGCAAAAGGTTTGCCAAATTTATTGGTCAAACCTTGTACTTTTTCAAGTATTTGATATCCAGTCGGTGGTAAAGGAGCTTTATCTTCCTCTGATTTTCCATTAAATGCATTTCTCCACCAACGATACTGATGACTATAAGGTAAAAATCTACGATGTCCAAGAAACACATTCTTCTTACAATTTTTCAACCGCATCCAATTTGTACTCTCTTCACATACAAGACATGCACACTGACCTTTAATGCTATATCCTGATAAATTACCATATGTTGGAAAATCATTAATTGTGCCGAACAACATAGCCCTCAAATTGAAATATTCTTTCTTATACCCATCATAAACTTCCACACCTGTCTCCCACATACGTTTTAAATCTTCTATTAGAGGAGTCAAGTATACGTCGATATCATTCCCCGGTTGTTTGGGTCCAGAAATTAACATAGACAACATCATAAACTTACGCTTCATACGTAACCATGGAGGTAGGTTATATATTACCAAAATCACAGGCCACGTGTTGTGTGTGATGCTTTGAAGACCATGTGTATTCATTTCATCAGTAGAAAGTGCAAGTCTTAGATTTCTTGACTCTATCCCGAATTCAGGATAATCGTGATCAATTTTTGCCCATTGTGGGGAATCTGCAGGGTGTCGAAACATTCCATCTCTAATTCTTTCATCTGCATCCCATGTCAAGTGTTTTGAATCTTCTTCACTGTGATACATGCGCCTAAATCTTGGTATTATAGCAAAATACCACACGACTTTTGCTGGAGTAGATTCTTTCTTCTTATATCGAGAGACATTGCATTTCGGACACGCCTTAAGTAGTTCATATTCATTTCGAAATAAAATGCAATCGTTAGGACACGCATGAATCCTTTCGTAACTCATGCCAATAGAACACAAAATCCGTTTAGCCTCGTAGGTTCGACTGGGAAGTTCATTATCATCTGGCAACATATCTTTTATGAGTGTTAATAATTCTGTAAAGCTTTTATCAAACCATCCATTACTCGCTTTTAAGTTGTACAACTTTAATATCACCGACAGTCTTGTGAATTTAGTACAACCATTATATAATTCTTTCTCTGCATCACTCAACAAACTTTCAAACATTTTAGGACAATCTCGAAGATCTTCTTCAACTGCTTTTGTGATCTCATCATCTCGGTCCGGCTCATATGTATCTGTATCGAAGTCAGTTGAAGCATATGTCGAACTATTCTCAAAATTAATGTTTCCTTTTTTTTCTCACCATGTCTTATCCAACATGTGTAGCTTTGATCAATTCCATTACATACTAGATGTCCTTCTAATTCATCTTCTCTAACACGTTTTCCAAAACAACATTTTAAACAAGGACAAACTACTCTATTTGGATCTTTTGCATTCTTCACTGCAAACTCAACAAACTCCTTCACTCCAATTTCATACTCTTTTGACAATCGATTGGCTGACATCCATTTCCTATCCATATTATACCACCTATATAAATGCAGTTACAAAACTAATAAGCTTTCAAAACATATCAACAAGTTTCAAAAAGAAACCAATATCAACTAACAATTTCAAAAACAGAACAGATCATGTGGTATGAGTTTTTGACTAGTAGAAGAGATTTAATATATATATATATATATATATATATATATATATATATATATATATAACAATTTCAAAACATAACACAGATCATGTGGTATGAATTTTTAATTTGATAAAAAAAATCTAGTTAAAAAAAAATACCTGAGACAACACGTAATAGGTAGATGGCGGCACAACACGTAATGGATATGAGGGTATGAGGGTTCCCAGAGTAGAGATGATGAAAGATGTAGAGGATATGAAGGTTCCCAACGTATATAATTATTTGAAATTTATGTCTTTTACAGCGCTTGTCAATAAAAGCGCTGTAATAGGTAGTTAAATTCAATGAAAGCGCTTGTATTTTATAGTGCTTGTGAAAAAAGCGCTGTAAAAGGTGGTTCAATTATTTTAAAGCGCACGTATTTTACAGCGCTTGTGAAAAAAGCGTTGTAAAAGCATACGCGAAAGCGCTTCATTTTACAGCGCTTTTTTGAAAAGCGCTGTAAAAGCCTTATAACATTATGCGCAAACGTTATATGACCTACAACAGCGCTTGTTTTACAGCGCTTGTGAATAAAAGCGCTGCAAAAGGCTCCGTTATTTTTCAAATACATTTACAACAGCGCTTGTGTTTAGCAAGCGCTATAAAAGGGGCGCTGTTTAATGTCATTTTTGGCGTAGTGGTTATTCTTAAAAATTTGAGCCTTGTCTTACATAATTATTATTAAATCATCAACACCATCAGTAATTTCTTGCCATGGATCTTAACCCTGTACACCATGTGCACTATCATCGTCTTATAAGAAATGAAGAAAGAAGAGTCGAAAATAAATGGTAATAATTAAGAATGAAAAAAGGAAAAAGAACATAACTTCTATTTCATGTTACTAATAGTATAATTTTATTGACATTATAATTAAATTGAATGAACAAATCAAAGAATTTCATTGTCTAGCTAACAACTAAAACACATTCGAATTTTTTTTTTCTCGTGGGAAACTCGAAGACACAAACACATTTTCTTCTCTTTATTTATACTAATGTAGAACAAGCTGAAGTTTTAGGATCAAAAAGAGCAGGCAACAAATACTTCCTTCCATTAATGCCATTTGCATTATAGCTAGCACCCGTTGTGGGGTCCACCAAGAGATCTCCGGCATAACCAGGGTAAGCACCTTTAGCATAAACACCAGTACAAGCAGAAGCAGCTTCCAAAGGAGCTTCTTTAGGTCCTTGAAAATATCCATTACCAAAAGGATTAGTTACTGTTCCTGCTAATAAACTAGCAACATTGATAACCATTCCATCAAGACCCACGTCGTTATTTGGTGCAACCAATGGTGAGCTTTGTGGACCATAAATTGGTTGGTGAAATGGCCACGCGCATTGACCAGCACACTGAGTTTCTGAATTCCCAACCCAAATGTACGCGAATTTGTATCTCTTGCCATTCACGCGTGCACCATTAGACGAACCATGGGTCCCACACCTACTTGAACAGAAACCGTCGACTGCCACATCAGCAGATGTAAGAACAATGTTAATAGAGTCTTTTTGCGGTCCTTTAGATGCTAGTTTTAGGATTTGGTTAGTTGTCAGTGATTTGCCTAAAGAGTAATTCTCATCAAGAATTTGAGCACCGAGGGAGAGAGCGAGATTAGCTGATTTCTTGTTATTGGTGAGGAGGTAGAATTTTTCGGTTGATTTCCACCACGTGGCAACTGAGGGTTCTAATGTTGTGATTTGTTTGGGAGAAGAGAGTGAATTTATGAAATCTGTGATGATTGTTCGTTGAGATGGTTTGAATTTTCCATACCAAATGATGTTGATAGAGATTTTTCCACTAAGTAGAGGGCCTTTGTGGTATTGAAATTTAAGTAGTTGTTCATTTGTGTCAGTTAATTGTCTAGCTGAAATCAAATGAAGTAGAGTAATTGTGAGAAAAAGTGTAAAGATTGCACTAGTGTTAAGAGAGGCCATTTGTGTTTTGTATGGAAAAAAACAAAGAGAGTAAGAAGTAGAAAGGATTTGTTTTGGAAAATATTGTGATAGAAATGAGGTTATGGAAAGGAAGGATGAGATATTCGATATATATAATATAATGGAAAGGAAAGTGGTGAGAAGGAGACGAAATAGAAAGGTGAGGAGTGCTTTATGGGTGAAGTCAAATTATGAGGGAGGGTGAGTGGAGTGACTGGTGGAGATGTGCCAGCTCGATAACGCGTTGTAATTTAACTATTCCAATTAGGATGATGTTTGGCTCCTTCTAATAACAAAATTAATGTGTTTGTGTTGTGCGGCTAGCTGCCATGTTTGGATCAAATTCATTAGTGTTTGGACTGGACATTAACAGCACAATTACGGGAATTAAACGACAATGCTGAGTTCCGTTTCTAGAAAGCATGCCCCTTGCTTTTGGGTGCATTGAAGAACGAAACTTTTTTCCTCTAGTCTATAAATAATTGCTGGATGGATCTCCTTCCAAATTTGGCCATTGGGCATTTATGGATTTTTTTATTTATTTTAAAACAATTTAGGTTTAAATATGTCTTTTGAATTATATTTTTTATTTTAGTCATCATAAATTTCTTTTGTTTGATTACTATTCCTTTAAATATAGTTTTAATTTAAAATAGTTTTTTTATTCAATTTATGTTACAAAAAATATAACACCACTAAATTTAAATATAATTAAAATATAATTTTTTTTTACCTAAAAATAAATTCCCACTATAATTAAATTATAATATTTTTGAATCTAAAATTAACCCTCAAATGTTTCAGTCTTCTTCTCTGAAACTCCTATACAAGAAAAGGAGGTGTTCGCGATTTAGTTTTTTTAGGAGTTACAGTTTTTGTAACAAAAGTTTTGTGGAAGAATTTATATTTGTAGGGATGTTAAATCAAGTAAAAAAATTTGTTATAATTGCAAAAGTCAAACACATATTTAAATCAACATTTCATCATAAAATGAGAAGGAAAATATCACTATAAACTAATTTTACACTAACAGTGAATGGTTTCATCATTCAAAATCATTCACTGCATAATTATAATTTACATCATCAAATAACCACTTACTCAGTGGCTTGTGTTTTTTGTCATTTGAAAAATATTTATATTGATAGTGTATGGTGTAACAACCTATGTATTCTGTTAAGTCTAGTATTTAAATAGTGAAATTATAAATTTAAAAAAAAAAATTAGTTTGAAACTTGCTTAATTAAGGAAGGGGCACTAGGATAATATTTTGGTAAATGAAGGGCAAAGTTAGAATTTCAACCATACTTCCATAATATCATCCCAATACCAAAAAAAAAAACTTTCCCTAATTTTTTTTCTTCTCAAAACCACTTTCTCTTCTTATTCCGTTCCCGTGAGCCTGTTCATTCCAATCTCCCAACCCCATTTTTCTTGCTTTTCCAAATCCTTCAAACCCAAAAGATTCGTTCTTACTGTCTATAAATCTTCTTACTACTTTTAAACATTGCATGTCCAAATCTATCCCTAAATCAAACTCGATTAATGAAGTAGAGGAGAACAACCCAAAACTGAAGAACTTGAGCCAAAGTTGCAATCCAATGGCTTGTGCTCAAAAACTAATTTAATCAGAACCTCATCTTCTCCCTTAGCACAAACTGTGAGTTCTTTATATTAAAACTTTTTATATCATGGGAGATTGAGGATTTAATTTTATTACATCTTCTGAAGTTGTTAGGGAAAAGGGGAATGGAAGAAAAGACTAAAACAACGAGGAAAAAGTAAATTTAGCACATAGGGATTTCAATGAAAATTTTAGTTTATCTTTGTTAATTTATAATGTGGATGCAACATACCGCTGGTTGTAATATTTGTGAATGAATTATATGTTAGAAAAATTTAATTACATGCGCAGAACTAGATTTAAAGTCAGTATGTTTATTGAGCACAATTTCTACTCGTTATTGTTGTTGCCTCTGATGTGTATGTGAAACTATGAGTTTTGTTACATTGACTTATTTTAGTATAAGGGTTTTGGACATTGAAATTTTTTAAATAAACTATTTTGGGGCTATTATGGATTAGGAGAAATAGAGTGTGAGGAAATGAAATTTTTGCATATAGGTGTTTTAAAACGGCATCCAAATGATTCTTCGTGACTTTGATGTTGATATTAATTTCATGACTCTAATATTGTTACCATTTTCATGAATTTGATGTTTTTACTATTTTCATGATCCAATATTGTTTCTATTTTTATGCCTATGGTTCCCGTTTGGAATTAAGGACTTAGGATTAAACTATTATGGATTTAGTATATCGCTAAGTTATTTATAATTATTGTGGATGAATGATTCATTGCATACATGGCATAATAAAGAGATTTCATAGAAAACATCTCAAGTTCAGTATAGTCTCATTAACCAGATCAAGCATGGCCTTATTCACAATGGAACATTAAGGTTGTTCCAGGCATGGAATATCAAGTAAAGGAGAACAATCAGGATGCTGACCACCTTTACCAATCAGGACTCAATTATCTTGGTGACTCAGATCAAGATATTGGGCGGTTTTTCCTTATTCCAAAGGAAAAGATTTTAAGGTCATGCATATGTTTTGCAAAAAAACAAAAAAAAAAGATTATCAGTTAAACTTTTATAAAAAATTAAAAGTGAAAGTTTTAACTCAAGATGTATAATTTTTTTCATGTTTTATACATACTTATGAAAGAAACTATTTGATATTGTTTTCCCCTTTATTTTTCAGAGCTCACTTAAATATTTTTATCTCATCCCATTTTTATTTTTATTTTGCATCTAGAGGAACATGTGACATGAATTTAACATCAGAAGATCAGTTCTGAACTTGTGGAATTAAAATTTGATGTTTTTATTTTATTTTATAATGTAATTAGACAATCGTAATTTATTTTCAAGATATAATATTTTATGAATCTACTAAACAAGTTGTAAACTATATTTAGGAATGTAGTTTTAGTTATGTTGGTGGTTCTAATTTATTATTCATTATTAGTTACCTCTGTTTTATTAAGGGGTATGGGTCCAATTGTCATATCCTAGACAAATGACAATGAGTCTTACATTTTTGGTATCAGAGCCATGTGATTCAATAGGACTTTGGGTTATGTGTTAGGAATTAGAATAACTTTCTTTTACTATACATTTTAATTATCGTTTCACCTAATATTAAGTATGATCAACTTAGTATTTTGTGTATGGTGTGTAGAATTATGGCTGGAGGATCTAAGAGGAATCTGAAGATATTATGACTTCACCATCCACTACTGAACCATGGGAAAGGGTTATGGAAGCTATGCAAATACAAGCAACGGCTACCCATAATTTGGTACAACAGATGACAGTGCAAAGAGATGACACTCTAAATGCCAATAGGGTGTTTTATGATTTTCTGAAGTTGCGGGCTCCAACATTTCAGGGTAGCCACCATCGCTTAGAGGCCTAAGCTTGGTTGGATTAGGTTAAGAAGACATTTGAAGTAGTGCCTTGTATTGAAGAACAAAAAGTGGCAGTTGTTGCCCATCTACTAAAGGGTAGGACAGAGTATTGGTGGAGGAGTGCAAAGACTTATCTTGAGACACAAGGAACCCCTATGATTTGGGAACACTTTAAGGTGGCTTTTTTGGACAAGTATCATTCAAAAAGTACCAAAAGACAAAAGGAGTTGGATTTTGTGCACCTGCAACAAGAACACATGTTTGTTGCAGAGTATGTTGTTAAGTTTGAAGAATTGGCCAGATTTTTCCCACATGCCCAATATGCACCCATCGAAGAATGTAAGATAAACCGGTTTGAGTGGGGGTTGAGGCCTTAAATCAGAGGGAACATATGTCATATAGAGCTTACTAGCTATTCTCCTCTTGTACTTAAGAGATACATTGTTGAAGATGATTTAAATAAGGTACAAGTGGAGAGGCAGGCTAAGTGGCAACAAATAGAGTCTGGAAAATTTGGTCAGCAGTTGAAGGTAAAGACTTCCCAAGGGAAGGGAAAAAAATTACAGACCTCCAATTCCCCACGAGAAAATAAGTGTCTTAAGTGGTAGAGATCATAGGAGATAGTGCTTGGTTGAAAACAAGTCTGCTACTACTGCAAACAGCCAGGTCATATGGATTCCTCTTGTGTAGTGCGCCAAAAACAAGCAGAGTCCAACCTAGACAAGCCTAACACTAGGAGGGTATTTGCTCTTAGTGAAAAGAAATGTATGAATCATAATATAATAATCGATACTAGATTCATAAATGAAATCCCTATAATTGTCATGTTTGACACTAGTGCATCTCATTCTTTCATCTCTTCTGATTTTGTTTTGCAAAATAATCTCCATGTACTTGAAATGTCTTTTCCCTTAGTTGTAAGCATTGCAACTAGCAATTCAATAGATACCTCCTTAGTATCTCACCAGTGTCCAATCACTCTGTATGATAGAGTTTTTCTAATAAATCTGGTATGTTTGCCCCTTAAGGGCTTAGACATCATATTAGGAATGAATTGGATGTCGGAATGGATTGCCATGGAAGGAAAGTCATAATTTCTCCAGGAACTCCCCAATTAGAGAAAACCGAATTTCCCTCTTTGATCAACAGTTCTATACTCTTACAATGTCTGACCAGTGGGGTTTAAGGCATACTATTATTATTATCCTCTAACTCATAGTCTGAAATGGACTTTTTCAATATTCTTGTAGTCAGTGACTTTGAGGATGTCTTTCCAGAGTATGTGACATCATTGCCTCCTAAAAGAGAAATAGATATCTCAAATAGACTTGTTCCCTATAACAAGGCCAATCTCCATTATCCCTTACAAGATGTCCTTATTAAAACTAACTGAGTTGAAAAACCAAGTAGATGATCTAATAACCAAACAGTTTATTAGACCAAGTGTGTCCTATTAGGGAGCCCATGTGCTTTTAGTAAAAAAAGAAGGATGGCAGTATGAGGTTATGCATAGATTATAGAAAATTGAATAAAGTGATCATCAAGAATAAGTATCATCTGCCTAGAATTGATGACATTTTAGACCAATTAGGAGGAGCCACTGTGTTCTCCAAAATTGACTTGAGATCAGGGTACGACCAAATTAGAATAAAATCACAGGGTGTACCAAAAACAACCTTTAGAACTAGGTATGGGTACTATGAATTTTTTATTATGCCTTTTGGTGTAACAAATGCCCCAGTTGTGTTCATGGATTACATGAATAGGAATTTATAGGCCATACTTATATAAGTTGTGGTAGTATTTAAAGATGACATACTAGTATACTCTAAGACCCCAAAGAAACATGCAAGTCATCTTCAAATAGTATTGCAAGTACTACGGGATCGAAAACTTTATGTCAAACCAAGCAAATGCGAGTTTTGGATGTCAAAAGTAAAATTTCTAGGCCCTGTGATCAATAAGAAAGGAGTGTCTTAGGAATGGTAGGGTACTATAGAAGATTTATTAGGAAATTATCCCTTTGACAAGACTAACTAGGAAGGAGCAACCCTTTGTATGGGATTAGAAATGTGAAAAGTGTTTTCAGACTCATAAGACCAAATTAACCACTGCCCCTGTGTTGGATATACCAGATCCAACCTTATGTTTTGAAGTGTATTGTGATGCATCCCTAAAAGTTTTAGGTTATGTATTGATGGAAAACAACAAAGTAGTGGCTTATTCTTCAAGGCAACTAAAGCCATAACTACCCCAATCATGACCTAGAATTGGTTGTCGTAGTGTTTGCCTTGAAGATATGGAGATGTCATATGTATGGAGCGTAATTTGATGTTCTCAATTATCACAAGAGCCTAAAACATCTCTTTGACTAGAGGGAACTTAACATGTTGCAAATAAGGTGGGTAGAGTCTTTGAAATATTATGAATTTGAATTGTAGTACCACTCAAGCAAGGCCAATGTAGTGGTTGATGCATTGAGCAAAAAGTCCCTACATATGTCTCATTTGATGATCCAATAACTTTCATTGTTGGAAAACCTTAGGGACTCGAACCTGAAGATGACAATCCTCTAATGGGAATTCTTTTAAATAAACTAGAAATAACTAGTGTCCTTAGAGAACAAATTAGGCAATCTCAAGAGATAGATGAGGAGTTACAATTTATAAATGACCAAGAAATATTTACAAGGGCAAGAGATAGAACAATTCTATTTCAAGGCAGAATTTGTGTACCTAAGGATTCATAATTAAAGATATTGATCCTAGAGGAAGCTCACAATTATAACATGATCCTCCATCTTGGGTCTACCAAGATGTACCAAGACTTGAGAAAAATTATTGGTGGCCATGTATGAAGGTTGATGTGGCTGCTTTTGTAGGCCAATGTCTGGCTTGCCAAAAGGTGAAAATAGAACATCAAAGGTTAGCAAGATTGTTGCAGCCTCTAGAAATACTTGAATGGAAATGGGACTCAATTTCTATGAATTTTTTTGTAGGTTTTCCACATACCCATACTGGGTATGATTCCATTCGGGTGATTGTGGACATATTAACTAAGTCAACGCATTTCTTACTAGTAAAATCAAACTACAACACCCTCAAACTAGCTAAGTTATTCATTAAGGCAATAGTAAGGTTGCATGGGGTACCTCTTAGTATCATATCAAATAGGGACCCTAAGTTTACCTCCATGTAATGGAAGGTTTTTCAAAAGTCTCTAGGAACTAGACTGCACCTTAGTACTGGCTACCATCTCCAGACTGATGGTCAAACTGAAAGGACTATTCATACTCTAGAAGATATGCTAAGAACCTGCATTTTAAAGGAAGAGGGAAACTAGGATACACACTTGCCTCTGGTAGAATTTTCCTATAACAACAGTTACCATGCCAACATTGGCATGACACCTTATGAGGCTCTGTATGGGCGAAAATATAGGACACCTTGATGATAGTTAGAAGTAGGGGATAAGGCGATCTTAGGTCCTAAGGTTATCCAAGAGACCACTGAAAATATTAATGTCATTAAGGATAAACTAAGGATTGCTCAAAGCAGACAAAAGACTATGCTGATATTAGGAGAAGGCCTTTGGATAGCTCAAAGTAAGGATAGCTCAAAGTAAACCCTTGTTTTGTTGGATCCTTTCAAATTTTGAAAAAGATAGGTCTCTATGCATACATAATAGCTTTGTCACCCAATTTATCCAATCTACACAATATTTTTCATGTCTCCCAATTAAAGAAATACGTTCCTAACCCTTACCAAATTTTGAGTCATGAGTTTGTCCAACTCAAGTCAAACCTTACTTACGACCCAATGCAGTTCAAATTATAGATAGAAGTGTAAAAACATTAAGAAGCAAATAAATTCCCCTAGTAAAGGTTGTTTGGGAAGGATCTTCTGTAGAGGAAGTGACATGGGAAGCAAAGGAAAACATGCAAAGGGAGCATCCTTACCTTTTCCAATAGGTAATCTCCTGAATTTCGTGGGCAAATTTTTTTTTATTAAATGGTAGAGAATGTAACAACCTATGTATTTTGTTAAGTCTAGCATTTAATTAGTGAAACTATTAATTTAAAAATAAAATAAGTAGCTTAAAACTAGATTAATTAAGGAAGCGACACTAGGGTATAATTTTGATAAATGGAGGGAAAAGTGGGAATTTCCACCATATTTCCCTAAATATCATCCCAATACAAAAAAAAAATACTCCCCAATTTTTTTTTCTTTCTCAAAACCACTTTATCTTGCTTTTCCAAATCCTTCAAACCCAAAAGCTTCGTTCTTACTGTTTTTAAATCTTCTTAATATTTTTAAACATTGAATGTCCAAATATATCCCTACACTCTTAGAAATCGACTCGATCAATGAAGTAGGGGAGAACAACCCAAAACTGAAAACTTGAGCCAAAGATTCAATCCAACAAAAAGGAGAGCTCAAAAACTAATTTAATCAGAACCTCATCTTCTCCCTTAACACAAATTGTGAGTTCTTTATATTTAAACTTTTTATATCATGTGATATTGGGAATTTAAATTTATTACATATTCTGAAGTTGTTAGGGAAAAAGGGAAACGTAAATTTAGCACATAGGAATTTCATTAAAAATTTCAGTTTATCTCTATTAATTTAGAATGTGCATGCAATTTACCGTTGGTTGTGATGTTTGTGAATGAATTATATGTTAAGAAAATTAAATTAGATGCACATAACTAGATTTAAGGCCAGTATGTTGGTCGAGCACGATTTATGCTCGTTACTATTGATGTCTTTGATGTGTATGTGAAACTGTGAGTTCTATTACATTAACTTCTTTAGTATGAGGGTTTTGGACATTGAAATTTTTTAAATAAATTGTTTTGGAGTTATTACGGATTAGGAAAATTATAGTTGGAGGAAATGAAATTTTCGCACATAGGTGTTTTAAAACTACATCCAAATGATTCTTCATGACTTTGATGTTGTTATTAATTTCATGACTCTGATATTGATATCATTTTCATGAATTTGATGTTGTTACTATTTTCATGACTCCAAAGTTCTTTTTATTTTTCTGTCTATGGTTCTCATTTTGAACTAAAGACTTAGGATTAAATTACTATGGATTTAGTATAACGCTAAGTTATTTATAATTATTATGGATGAATGATGCATTGCATACATAGCATAATAAAGAAATTTCATACAAAACATCCCAAGTTCAGTACACTCTCATTAACCACTCATTAACCAGATCATGCATGGCCTTATTCACGATTGTACGTTCAGGTTGTTCAAGGCATGGAATAACATGTAAAGGAGAATAATCAGGACGTTGATTGAGATTTGGTCAGACCACCTTTATCAATCAAGACTCAAATATCTTTGCGACCCACATCAAGATATTGAGCAAATTTTTCTTATTCCAAAAGAAAATATTTTAAGGTCATGCATATGTTTTTCAGCATAAAAAAAAATTATGAGTAAAACTTTTATGAAAATTAAAAGTAAAAGTTTTTACTCAATATGTATATTTCTTTTCATGTTTTATACATTCTTATGAAAGAAACTCTTTGATATTGTTTCCCCTATTTTTCAGAGCTCACTGAGATATTTTTATCTCACCCCATTTATTTTTTTATTTAGCAGTTGGAGGAACATCAGACATGAATTTAACATCAAAAGATTAGTTCCGAACTTGTGGAATTAAAATTTGATATTTTATTTTATTTTATGTTGTAATCACATAATCGTAGTTTATTTTCAAAATGTAATATTTTATGAATCTACTAAATAAGTTATAAACTATATTTATGAATGTAGTTTCAGTTATGTTGATAATTCTAATTTATTATCCATTATTAGTTACCTCTATTTTATTGCGGTAAAAAAAATCATATGTTTTAGTCCTACAAATTTATTACAAAATTATTCTACAGTTTGTTTAGTCCTTGTTGAAACGAAACATACTTTCAACTTTTAGATTTTTGAATTATCTATGCCCCTACCATCTAAATTTCTATAAAATTTGAAATTTTGTTTTTACCGGTTTAAAAAAATTATATGTTTTAGTCCTTACAAAATTATTCTACAAATTATTTTAGTCCTTGCTGAAACGAAACATACTTCAATTTTTAAATT
>JBBPBR010000008.1:42360495-42383582 GCA_037974775.1 Cicer pinnatifidum | reverse complement strand
ATTTGGTCCTTTATTTTAATTTTAAGTGACAATTTGATCTTTTATGTTTTAAAATGTCAACAATGTTATCCTTATTTTTTTGCAAAATTTCAAAAAACTCAAAAAAATTCAAACAAAACCCATAAAATTAATTATCATCCTCAATATAATGCAATTTCATCAAATTCATAACTTAAATATTTAAATAAACTCATATTTTCATCTATAACAACAACAAATAAAGAACGACAAATATGAGTTTATTTGAAGATTTGAGTTACAAATTTGATAAAGTTTCTTTTATATTAAAGAATATAACTAAATTTATGAGTTTAATTTTGATGAATTTTTGAATTTTTGTAAAAAAAGGATGACATTGTTAATATTTTAAAACATAAAAAATTAAATTGTCACTTAAAATTAAAATAAAAGACCAAATCAGAAAAAAATAAAAGATAAAGGACTAAAACGCTAACTGAAATTAAGTTAAGGGACTACAAGTGGGATTTACCCTAATCATTTGAGTAGAATCAACTATTGGGATCTTACTATCTATTTTTGCACGTGTCCTTTTTAATTATTCCAAGGGCATGTTCAATTTCTCTCTCCTTTTATGCCTCTCGATCCATCTTTTAGAAGTTAAAACAAATATCTATAATGTTTTCAAAATTAAAAACTAGAAATCACATATTCATGACTAAAATAGAAATTTCTTTCAAAAGCAAAACCCACTCCACACATAAAACATAAATCGGTTGGAAGCAGAATTGTGAAAACGTTGATGATGCAACCAAAAATAAGACCCTCTAATGTCAAACCTAATCGAAATAGCATAAGGGAAAAAGCAGTGTAGTGTGAGAGAAAGGAGAAAGAAAGCCGATGTTGAGAATAGAAACGAAAATTACACGCGATTAGATGCAATTGATACGGAGCGTGAGATCTGTTGACCAAAACAAGGAGAATAAGATCTCAATCGTTGGTTCTAATCAAACGGGTTATTCCTCTCACTTAAAATGCTTTATATATATATATATATAAAAAGAATAAAAAATATGTATAAAATAATAGAACGTCAAATTTAATCCTTGAGATTCTATATTATTTTTAAACTCTTCTTTTAATAAAATTAATAACTAATTATCAATTATTTTAAAAATAATACAATTAACAAGTGTCACATCATTAAAAATTGACCACTTAAATATTTTTCAGAGATTTATTTCATTTTAAAGGATTTTAAGTCTTATTTGCACGGACCAAAAGCCAACGTTTTATCATAAAAAAGGTTTTTAATTAAAATATTCCGTAAATGCGAATGGCCAAATTTGCAAGTATCCAGCAAATATTTCTAGGCCAGAGGAATAAAAGTCACGTTCTTCAATGCATCCACAAGCAAGGAAAATTGAAATTTTGTATTTAAGGTTTAGATCTATGCTTCTACATTTGTAATTTTTCTAAAATATCTTCATAGTTAATATTAAAGGTAAATATGTTTTGGACAATTCACATATATCCCTTTTGAAAAATCTAAAAAAAGTGACTTTTTTTTATCTAAAATTCTTGAACCGTAAAATTTGATAGTTTTCTTATTATTATTTTGTTAACTTAAAAAACTTATTTTTGAATGTTTTGGTAGTTATTTTTAATTTAGAAATTTTATTTTTAATTTTATTTATTAACAAAATAATTATCAAAAAATTTGAAAAATGAATTTTTAGTTAAAAATAACTATCATAAATTTTATTTTCATTTTTTTATAGTTCAATTTAAATAATTTCTCATTTTTTTTATCTTTTAAAAATTTCAAAAACATTAATTTTACGTACCATAAATTTTTAAAACAAAAAATTTAATAGGTGTAAATTTTTTTCAACTATTTTTTTTACCTCTCAGAAATTTTGAAAGTAATTTTTTTGTTTATTGGAAATTTTGAAGAAAAAAAGTTAAGAGGTAAAAAAATTTCTCAAATTATTTATTTGCCAATCAGCAATTTTTTAAAACAAAAAATTTAATTGGTAATAAATAGATCCACAAAATAAAATAAAAATAGTAAAAGTAAAATTGAATTTATATAGAGGAGTAGAAATCAAAGTGAGAATCTAATTTTGAAACAAGACGCACGCCTTCTACAAAATGAATTCAACTTTGTCAATTTCTCCGGCGCCTAAGCTATTATTGTCCCAGTCTACAGTACCCTCCTTAGCTGGCCATGCCCTGTCCCCGCTAATCGTTACTAGTCATGTCCCTATAATGATTTACACACTAAACTATTGAATTCGGTCCAAACTTGGCAGCTAGCCGCACAACACAATCCCATGAATTTTGTTATTATTAAGAGTCAAATATCATCCTAATTGGAATAATAAAATTACAACGCGTTATCTAGCTGGAACACCTCCACCAGTCACTCCACTTCCTCCCTCATAATCTTACTTCACCCAATAAGCACTCCACTTTTTATTACCTCTCCTTCTTCCCACTTTCCTTTCCACTATAAATACCGAAAACCTCGTCCTATCATTTCATCACCTCAACTCGATCACAGTATTTCTCACTACAAACCCCCTCTACTTCTTAATCTTGTTTTTCTCCATACAAAAGACAAATGGCCTCTCTTAATACAAGTGTAATCTTCACACTTTTTCTCACGATTTCTCTACTTCATTTAATTTCAGCTAGACAACTAATTGAATCAGACCAACTACTTAAGTTTCAATACCACAAAGGCCCTCTCCTCACTGGAAAAATTTCTATCAACCTTATTTGGTATGGAAAATTCAAACCATCCCAACGAGCAATAATCACAGATTTCATAAATTCACTCTCTTCTACCAAACAAACCACAACATTAGAACCCTCAGTTGCCACGTGGTGGAAATCAACCGAAAAATTCTACCTCCTCACCAATAACAAGAAATCAGCTAATCTCGCTCTCTCCCTCGGTGCTCAAATTCTTGATGAGAATTACTCTTTAGGCAAATCACTCACAACTAACCAAATCCTAAAACTAGCATCTAAAGGACCACAAAAAGACTCTATTAACATTGTTCTTACATCTGCTGATGTGGCAGTCGACGGTTTCTGTTCAAGTAGGTGTGGGACCCATGGTTCGTCTAATGGTGCACGCGTGAATGGCAAGAGATACAAATTCGCGTACATTTGGGTTGGGAATTCAGAAACTCAGTGTGCTGGTCAATGCGCGTGGCCATTTCACCAACCAATTTATGGTCCACAAAGCTCACCATTGGTTGCACCAAATAACGACGTGGGTCTTGATGGAATGGTTATCAATGTTGCTAGTTTATTAGCAGGAACAGTAACTAATCCTTTTGGTAATGGATATTTTCAAGGACCTAAAGAAGCTCCTTTGGAAGCTGCTTCTGCTTGTACTGGTGTTTATGCTAAAGGTGCTTACCCTGGTTATGCTGGGGATCTCTTGGTGGACCCCGCTACTGATGCTAGCTATAATGCAAATGGTGTCAATGGAAGGAAGTATTTGTTGCCAGCTCTTTTTGACCCTAAAACCTCAGCTTGTTCTACTTTAGTATGAAGAAAGATAATGTTTTAGTTGTTAGGAAATGATAGATTCTTTGATTTTTTCATTCAATTTATTATTACAATGTCGAAAATTATTATAGTAGTGTTACAAATTTATAGTACTAGAAATTTGATATATCATAAATTAAATCAGCGCAATTTTTTTCTTATGTTTAAGTGAGAGATTTTTATATTTATATGCTCTTATGCCACACTTTAAAAAAATAATACAGAAATATCTTATTTTTTTGTCTCAGTTGATTGCAACCTGAGATGCGACGAGGTGAAGGGATTTTTTTGTATTGTTAATAGATGGTCGCATCCCGAGGATGCGACTTTGTACTGACATTGTTTTTTTTTTGTCATTTAATAAATAATTATGTTTATTATTAATCATATTTATTATTATTTAATAAATTATAATTAATTTAAATATTTAAAAATTCAAAATATTATTAATAAATAAAATACATTAATAATAAACAGTTATGTTTAATAATAATAATAATAATTTTAATAATAATATGACAAAATAAACCGGAGAAAGTTGTTACTAATTTCCCCGTAGAAGCTACTTTGAAGGATTTGAAGGAAGGGATAAAACCGTGTGGTATGCTGGTTGATTTTTTTCTTTCAAATCGATTAAACTTTTCAGAGACAGAGATTCATAATTGCTAGGTTTGTGAAGGTGAAGGATGTTGGAAAACTTGTCAAAGCTATTGGAAATGTATGGTTCGGTTCTTTTAAATTGTGGGTGAATGAAACACATTTTGATAGGGAGCGAGAGGTAAGAAGGACTGGTGGAGGCACAAACTTGCTTCAGAATGTTGCTGCAAATTTCAGATATGGTAAAGACCAGACATACCAAAGATCGGGGGAATTGGTGAGAGGTAGAACTACAAACGTCTCATACGTAGATATGGTGCGTAAAAAACAAAGAGCTGATTGGCATCCGAAGGAAACTATAAGTACACATAATCATAACAAAGATTGGTGTGGTATCAGATTCGAGACCAAAAGGGAGAATTTGGAGTGGGCAAAAAGGGGGCGTGTGGGGATTCTCCATGATATGGAAATGGCCTCAGTCACTTCATTGTGAGTCATACCCATGGGGGTCGCAAAGTATTTATTTACGGTGATGTAACTATGGATGTGAAGGGGACGATGGAAGAGGGAGCTGAATTTCTTAGTGCATTATTTGAATCTATTGAGGAATGGACTCTAGAAACAGACATCTTTGGAACGATGTGGGTGGTTCTGATTTTGCAATGTGCCCATTCATGCATGGAGTATTGATCTCTTTAAGGAATTGTCACACACGGTGGATAAATTTGTGAAGGTCAATGAGTGCACTGAGAAAAAAAATCGCTTAGACTTTGCACGAGTTTTTATTGAGACAACACATTTTGAGTTAAGTAATCGTTTTATTCAAATTAAAATTGATGATAATTTGTTTAAAATTGGAATTGTGGAAGAACAATTCTTCGGTCCAGTATTTGATTTTGAGTGGGAGGATGTTGCATGGAGGGTCGATGATTCAGACTCAAATACAAGTTTAGGTCCGATTCGTTACAATCGCCCCGAAATTTGGAGTGTTATCTCCTAGTCACCTAGGAATTCCCCACCCGAATACCTCCAAGGTATAACAATCTTGCCTTAAGGCTCAATAGCAGACATCTACAATCAAGCTCATTTTGTTGTACTTCCCTAGAATCACTATGCTTGTCATACTCTACCTATATGATGACAAAATCATCTCCACCTCACAAATTTTCAATATTTATTTTCTCCCCTAGTTAGTTTAGACTACTCCATTAAGAGCATCATCTTTAGGAATAATCACTATCTCATCAACTATGAGGTACTTCAATATTCTCATCACAAATTTACAAGATCATTAATCATACATAATCATGATCATCTATAAACTCATCACAATTTTATAACATCACTATAATCAATCAAAAATCATCATTGTCATCACGTAAACATATATCATACAATGCATCCATCTTTTATAATCATATCACATAAATTCGTCTAATCAAACATATGCACATAATTTCATTCGACATCAAACATTACAATAATGACAAATATCAACTACCTCACAAGTATCGACACCTTATAAACATTTCTATTTCACATTTTAATCACACAATTCTCATATTTCACATTAATCAATTTATCTATCAAAGGGCTACTACTGTACGTAGCGAACCCCTGATGAATTGTTGGAAAATATGATTTTCCATCTCATCTCACAATATATTATACTAATGAATTCAAACGCTCTCTCACCCCTTACCTTATTCCAACACTTTCACACATGAGTATCATTCCACGAGAAAACTGTTGGTGGAATGGCCTTTATCCTTAGGAAGTTGTACACAATATTATTAACAAGATTATCCAAATTCTTCCTAAGTGATGAACTTAATATTAAAACCAACTTGTTTAATATTAATTTCAATTTAACAATAATAGATTCAAAACTTATTCAAAACAGAGATTCAAGAACACATTTATTATCAAGATAAAGAGTATAGAGATAGAAAAGTGTGCACCATGGATTTTTATACTGGTTCAACTATCGATTCGATAGTCTACATCCAGTCCTGAAATCACTTACCGATTCCAGCCTTTACTAGAAATGATTTGAGTATGTTTACAGACTTTCCAGCACTTCAATGCCTATACATCTAACTCAACAACAATCTACAACAACAACCAATCTATCCTTAAGAAATAATCACCAAGCTCTAGCAAGATCAGATTGAGATCTCTTTTAGATGATCACACACACTCTAAAAGATGACCACCAGTTTCACAATACTGGATTTCAACAACAACCAATCTATCCTTAAGAACTAATCACCAAGCTCTAGCAAGATCAAATTGAGATCTCTTTTAGATGATCACACACACTCTAAAAGATGACCACCAGTTTCACAATACTAGATTTCAACACACTTTCTTTTACAAAGATGGTTCTTTCAAAAAGAACTAAAAGATTTGATTCAATCACAATGAATTCTCACACTAAGTATTTGCCAATGATGTTTGTGAGTTATAACAATTTTTCTCAAAGTGTATTTTTCGAAAAGCCAATGAATTTCCCTCCGTTCTTTCTATCTTTCTATATGTTATAAAAATTATGATTGATTCAGTTTATATAGTTTCAGAAAAACTTCAAAAAAATTGATTTCCCAATCGATTTTATTAATGCTTATTACCAGATCAATCGATTTCCTAATCGATTATCGTCTTTCTTGTTTTTCTTGAATCTTGAAATAGATGAACTAATCGATTTGCTAATTGATTCTTTTAATGCATATATTAGAAATTGATACTCAGTTCATATCAGAGTCGATTGAATAATCGATTATAATTGTTTTGGTCAAAATGCGAGATCAAACAATCGATTACTCAGTCGATTCACTTTCATTAACATAATCGATTTGGCAATGGGCTAATTTTTCCCTATAACTCAGACACTTAATCAAATCGATTTGCCAATCGACTGATTTATCCCTGTAACTCAGATTTTTAATTAAAATTGATGTGCCAATCGATTATGCAATATGTTTCTGATAAATGATGAACTAATTCATTCATGCAATCGATTTACTAATTGATTAGTAAAATGCTTGTAACTTAAGAAAAGTATATCAATCGATTGTCCAATCGATTTCCCTTAATCATAGAACACAGATCTGATAAAATCATTTAAGTAATCGATTTTCTAATCGATTAACTCAGTGAAAACTTTGTTCTATGAACCAGAAAATCAATTAACCAATCGATTTACCAATTGATTGTCCAATCGATTTCTTTTAATCATAGAACACAGCTGATAAAAAACCTTTAAGTAATCGATTTGCTAATCAATTAACTCAGTGAAAACTTTGTTCTATGAATCAGAAAATCGATTAACCAATTGATTGATTAGCACACTTATTTTATGATTTCAGTTTTAATTGGCAAATATTAGATGTGTGAAATCATAATGATGAATCTAACTAATAAACACTATGAACACTAGACAAATTTACACATAATCTTCAAGCCTTGTATGATATGATCAATCTTTACTTGATTGCTTGAGATCCAAGATTTGTCCAAGTGTAGTGTTTGATTCTTTCCTGAAATGTATCTTAACCCAAACTATTAGATTGATCAGATAATGCATATACATTTTATGTTTGGAAGTTATATAAAAATCATAGTCAAGGAGGCATATATCTTACACAAACAATCTTTGTTCTTTGATTTTTTATCCTTCAATCGATCTAATTCAACAGTTTATGGGTATACGTCAAAATAAATTATGAGAAGATACTCTGAAAACTATATTTCAAAATTCGGTCAAGAAAAAATACCATAAATCAGAAAATCAATCAGTGGATAATATAGCAATTTTTCACGCGATCGATCTAGTGTTGGTTTCACTCAAATCGGACTTACGGTGAAGAAGAACGATGCAAAATAACAAATTCCAAAAATAGATAAGTCGGGTATTTTAGAGAGAAACTGAGGTTGTTAAAAATCTGGAAAACCATGTTTAATTGACTAGTTAAATGAGTAATATAAGATACTGAAATTTGGACGAAAACGGAGAAACTTTTATGGGATAATCATCGATGAACAATACCAATTTTCTTCTTTTTCTCTGAATGTACGATTGCCCTATTTTTTGTCGAGGTTACACTCTGTTTCTCATGCCCTTCATTCTTGTTATTTTTAATTAATATTTTATTATTATTTAATTATATTTTACTCTTAAATATTTGTATAATCCATAAAACACATTTTACTTCTTTCTTCTATTTATTTTTATTTTTTTAAATAAAAAAATAGTTATCAAAACTATTTTTTTAAAACATAATTTAATTACTAAAATATTACTAAGATTTTATAAAATATAGTAATTAAAGTAATTAATCTAATAAAATACATTAATAATCAAAACCCTCATATTCAAAATAATCCCTATAATAATACTTATTTTTTCAAATAGTCAAATTAAAATATTACCATCATTAGATAATAGTCGAAATTATAAAATAAATAAATATATTATCAAGACTTTATATTAATTACTAAATCATAATAAATATATATATATAAAATCACAATGTCATAACAATTATATAAAATTAAAAGAAATCAAACACATTATCACTACTATTCCAAGATAATTATTTATAAAAAAATAAATAAAAATAGAAAATAGTTATAAGTAATTGAAATATAGCTACGCGCATACTTAATTATCATCAGTAAAACGCACAAAAAAATATTACATTAATTAGGTACGCATAAAATCGCATAAAATCTTTTTCTTTAAAATATTACACTAAAATACTATCATTTATTAAAAAATATATCAAATAATAAAGTATAATATTTATTATATATATCGTTCATTTCATCTAATATTTATAAAGCTAGCACATTATAGAAAGCATCCATATACTGAAAATTAGTCAGAAAATTTATCATCATATATTATAAAATAATTTTAACATCAAATTAATTATTTAAAATTATATTTAACTAATAAAATAATTTATTATAAAATTTAGAGTGTAACACCATGAGATAGAACTAGTTGAGAATGAACCAAAGAAAAGGTTAAAGTCGCCGACTCTCAAATCTAAGGGCAAGAAAACGCATTCCAAATCTTTACAAGCTAAGGAAGAATCATATTAAATTGACTTTTATGTCTAGAGTAAAATCAAATGATAAAGGGATATCCTTGATTTCACTGATGTTCCAGCACACGTGGAATAACACGAAGAACACACTTCCCAGAAAAGAATTCGGACGATCCAAAGATAGCAAATGATGAAAAGACAAATCAATAAAGAAATATATCATCTTCTATGAGTGCAAAAAGCCGGTACAATACAAATCAAAATGTCACAAGCTTGAAAAGCGAAGTTCTATGAAGAAAGACTTTAGAGGAAAGAAGAAAAGTCAAATGGCTACTGAGATAATTCTCACGACACATTTGATGAAAATGAAAAACAAACAAATATGACTTCGTTGGCTAGTGTTCACTATGACTCTATTGTTGAATTAGTTAGGGTAGAAATAGAGGTATTTTTGATTCTTATTCATGATGAAATTATCACCATGTTAAATGAATTTCTAAATAATAGCCACAAAATTTTCTCTAAACTTCAAATTTACAAAATGATTCATTCCCTTGTATTGGATGAGTACAAAACCCTTGAAAATAATTTTGAAACCATAAAAAGGTAAAATCAGACTGTGAATAGTTGTACGTTTTTTAAGTACGGAAGAGCTTCCCTAGAATTTCTCTCAAATGACATAGATATAAGCATACAAACATATATGAGCTATGGTGTTAGCAAAAAAATAGTAGAGGTATAACTCAAGAACCAAAGGAGGAACCAAAAATAAATAAATAAACTGAACCTTGTGTTTGTATTGTTTTCAGAGAGGTCATGATAAAAGAACTTGTTCCTATGTTAAAATCTTGACAAAAAAAAGAAACATTTCAGAACTAACAAACTAGGACCTAATCAATTGTGGGTACCTAAAACAATGATAATCTATATTGCAAATATCTCTAGTAACAAGATTGAAACACCAACCACGACACATATCATGAGATAAGCTTATGTTTTAAGACCTGACTTTATAGGGTGGAAGATATGTCAAATTTGGAGGAAATCATAAAGGAAATATAATAGGTATTGACATAATAGGTAATGGTTCTATACCCTCTATAACAAATATTTTACTTGTGAAAGTACTAATGCATAACTTATTGAGCATAACTTAATTAAGTGACAGTGGTTATGACGCTGTCTTCAATTAAAAGTCCTATAAGGTTATTAGTCAAAATGATGGATCCATACTCCTTACTAACTTACTTGAGTGACACTGGTTATGAAGTTGTCTTCAATTAAAAGTCCTATAAGATTATTAGTCAAAATGATGGATCCATATTTTTTACTTGTCAAAGAAAACACAAGATTTATAAAATATATTTATTTGATTTAGGAAAATAAAAAGTAAAGTCTCTCATGTTAGTGAATTAAGAGCATGCTAAGTCGAGAATTATCTTAAAGTTGAACAAACTCAACTTCGTTAGAGGGTTGCCAAACTTGAAATATAAATCGAATGTTCTTTGTGAGACATGTTTGAAAGGGAAAACATACAAAATTATCTTTTGCTTCAAAAGATGTTATTTTCACTTTTTGACAATTTGAAATCTTACACATTAATTTATTTGGTCTTGTAAGGAAAGCCTCTATTAGTGATAAAAAGTCTTGAATCCTAATTGTTGATGACTAAATAAGATGGACAAATGTAAAATTCTTAAGATACCAAGATGTGTAACATAAAGTATTTAACATCTTCTATAAACAAGTGCCAAATGAAAAAGAATTTTGTTTCACAAAAATTCGTAGTGGTCATGCTGGTTAGTCTGGAAACAAACCTATTGAAAACATTTTTGAAGTGAATAGAATTTTACACAATTTCTCCTCCCCTAGAACACAACAACATAACGGTATTGTAGAAATGAAAAACAAATCTCTATAAGAAATGTCACGCATCATGATACATGAATTGAATTATTCAAAACATCTTTGGGAAGGAACAATAAATAATGCATCCTATGTTCATATAATATAATATAACATTTGTTATTATCACCAATTTTGTTGTTCTTGCTTTATTTGGAAATACAAATGAAAATCTTGACATTTTTGATTCAGGATCACTTATAAGTGTATCTTTTTTTACTCTGAACACTCAAAAGCATATAAAGTTTACAATAAATAGATTTTAATTGTTGAGGAAACATACAAGTCTCCCTCATACGAACTCATAAGAACAAGCAACAACGTTCCATTTGTTAGTCAAAGTTAACCAGGACCCAAGAATGGATGGAGATATACATTATCAGATCCTAATACTCTCATCATAGTAGATGTGAGTGACCTACGAAGTCCAAACCTGCATTAAAAGAAAAGTCAAACCCCTTTTCCTGTGTTTCCAACACCTATAATTTGTATTAGAGCTCTGTCTTTTGATTGAGCTCTTTACCGTGTAAGAAAAATATTATTTTCTATTGGAAATATCATTTATATGTTGGAACTAAATTGATTTTATTCTTAGAGTTTTAATGATAAAAAAGTATTTTATAATAACAATCTATTTGACTTCAAAGAGTATGAAAGAAAATTCATGTATTTGTAGCAAATCTATACAAGATTTGATTCGAATTTATAATTAAAGAAAATCTAAAATAAGATTTGATTCAAATTTATAATTGAAGAAAATCTATATTAAGTTTTGATTCAAACTTATAATTGAAGAAAATTTAAAATAAGATTTGATTCATATTTATAATCTTTGACCAAGTTGAAAAGAAAATATAGTCAAGATTTGAAGAATATTTGAAGAAGATTTGATCAACATTTATTTACAACAAAAAACAAACGTAATCAATCTGAAGAATTTACAAACTCAATCTGAACAAAATAGGAACATAATCAATATGAAGAATTTAAAAACTTAATCTAAGCAAGATACAATTCATAATTAAACAAGGACTAAATTGAAGCCCAAATTTTTACTATTTATAGATACTCAAGGCTGATGAAGAAAAACATCGAAAAACAGAAAATAGTAGAAGAACTCAAACTCAAACTCAAAATTCCAATTTCATCTTAGAGTTCAAAGAGAGAAACACTTGTTAAGGTTAGAAATATTTTCCGAGTGTTCTTTTCTTAGAATGGGAGAGTTATTTTTGCTATCAACTTTGTTAGAAGCAAACACTTAAAGTTCCAATATTTTGTATCCAATCCGATAGTAGTTTAGTTCCTTCTTCAATATGGGATTGTCAGGTTATTTGGAGAAGTCTTGACTTGTAGGGTCAAAGTGGTTAATTCCTCAAAAGTCTGGGGTTGTTAGGATGTTTAGGAAGACTGGTTTGGAGGATTAGGTGTTTTGTAATTCAAGGTTTTTGAATTAGTGATTTAAAGCTTCTGATTGAAAGGACTTGATGTAGCCAAGTTAGTGGTGAACCAGGATAAATATATGTAAATTATTTATGCTTCATTGATTGGGAAACACAATTCAACCCTCTTCTCCTGTTTACACCTTCAATTGGTATTGAAGAAATTGAGGTATTTCTGAATTTACTCGATATGATTTAATTAATGCTATAAATGATTTTCAAAATACGAATCACAAATTGACTTTAAAATGGAAAACACATACGAAAGAAAATACAAATCTAACTGAAAAGGTTAATGTTTTAAAGAATCAAAGTGCTAAATTTAAAATAGAAAACACAAATATGAAAACTGATATTATGAACTTAAAATAAAGAATGAAAATCTGAAAAATGATATTACAAACTTAAGGCTAAAAATCTAACTCTAAAAAGTAATTAAAGTTCAACATAAATTGAAAATAACACATGTAACTCTAATAAGCGTGAAGAAATATTTCAAGATTTCCTCGATAATGGTGTGGAGAGAAGCAAGTATGTATATATGATTTATAGGGTTAGTGGGAATGGTAAAAGAGTAATAGGATTTCAAGAAAAGTAACTAAATCTAAATTTATTCCCTCTAATGATTTATGTACAATTTCCTATAAGAAATGTCACACTAAAATATCTTGTCCTATGCTAACCACATAGAAAGACAAGAAATTTTTAAGATCTAACAAACAAGGACCCAACCAAATTTGGGTACCAAAGGATAAAATCGTTTATGTTGCATATGTTCTAAGCAACCAAATTGAAAACCAATCATGGTGCCTCGTCAATGGATGTCCGCAATATATGACGGCAAAAAAGTCTATATTCCAAGACCTACCAAACAGAAGCCAACTGACTCTGGTGGAAGAAAGACTAGTCAGCACAATACCTATCAAAACCAGAACCATATGATAAACCAGAAATATCAGAAAAAGTTGGAGTACTAACATAATCAAAACTGGCAGTGAAATCACACATATCAACAAAATCAAGACTGATAGATGATCATAGCATTTGGGCACATGTTTCTAACTTTTTAGTTTGGTATTTTAAAAGCTCTTTACATCTTAGAATAATTTTTTAGCTTTCATTTCTAAACTTTGGGTCGAAATTGAATTATAATTTTATTATTTGCATTTTGAGCCTTGCTTGCTCTATAGGTCATAACTTGAGCTCTGGATATCGAATTGACGCATATGAGCAGGCGTTGGAAAGCTAAAAATCAGAGTTTCTAGCTAACGGTATAGAAAGAAGCATGTATGCTTCTATGATTTTATGTATTGTTTGCTCCAAGAAATGCCACTCCAAAATATCTTGTCCCATGTTAAGCAAAAGGAAAGACAAGAAACCTTTCAAGACTAACAAACTAGGACCTATCCAAATTTGGGTACCTAAGAATGAAATGACCTATCCAGATACTTTGACAATGGATGCTCATGACATATGACGAGAGAAGAGTATAAGTGCCAAGTCCTATATTTGATCAAAAGAGGCACAATAACTTTTGGAGGAAAGCATAAAGGAGAAATCATTATACATGACACATGTTGTAATGGCACATCTCCTTCCATTAAGAATTTTGGTTTGTTATAGGTCTAAAACATAATTTATTAAGTATTAGTCAATTAAGTGATGATAATTATGATACTATATTTAATCAAAAATCATGCAAAGAAATTTATCAAAAAGATGGATTGTACTCTTTACAGTTCAGAGGCAAAATAACCTATATAAGATATATTTGTTTAGCTTAGAGTAACTAGATGTTAGGTGTCGCATGTCAGTAAATGAAGAAAAATTAATTTGGCACAAAAGGCTGGGTCATGAAAACACAAGGTTAAACTTAAAATTGTATAAAATTCAACTTGTTAGAGGTCTACCTATGCTTAGCTACAAAACAAAAATTATGTGTGAAGCTTTTCAAAAGGGTAAAACAAACTGAAACTCCTTTACCCTTAAGAACTTAGTCTATATCTCCAAACCATATGAGACCTTGCATATAGATCTCTTTGGGCCAATGAAAACAACCTTAGTAAATGGAAATAAATATTGCTTTATAATAGTAGACGATTAACTATGTGGACTTGGGTAAAAATCTTTGGAAATAAATATGGCTACCATAAAGTGTTTATTTCATTTTGCGAACAAGTCATGAATGAAAAATGTCTTAGGATTATAACAATTAGAAGTATTCAGCGAGGAGAATTTGAAAACAAGTTATTTGAAAGTTTTTAGGATGAGAGTGGAATCTCACACAACTTATCCTCTACTAGAACACCACTTTGTAGAAAGAAAGAATATACCCCTTCAAGATATGGGATAGAATCATGTTAAATGAGATGGATGATCCAAAACATTTTTGGCAGAAGCAATTAACATTTCATGATATATTCAAAATATAATTTTAATTAGGCCAATATTGAATAAAACACCATATGAATTATGGAAGGGTAAAAAACCTAATATATCGTACTTGATGTTAATAAAAGTATTTTATGAAACAATAAATTTTATGAAACAATAAATTTTATGAAACAATAAATTTCCACGTATTGTTTTGATGTTAATAAAAGTATTTTATGAAACAATAAATTTTCACTAATTGCTTCATTAAGAGTGCAAAAATTAGAGTAGGAAAATCCGAGTAAACCACCAGAGGATACCACCAAAAGATACCACTAGAGGAATCCACCAGAGTATACGACAAGAGGAAACCGCCAAAAGATACCACAAAAGGATACAAAAAAAGAATACCACTAGAGGAAGTAAAAAGTCCAGAAGAAACTAAATCAAATCAGTCAAATCCGTGGGCTAGAAAAGTTCGCGCATTTAATAGCGTGTTTTTGGTAGTTCAATATACTTCTAGTAGCTCAACATATTTCAGCTTACTGAAGCGTGCTTCTAGTTAGCATGCCTCTGATGATTCTGCACATATGCCTTTGAAGATTCAACATGCCTATGGAGTTTTTGTGACTCTGACGAATAGTAACTTCAGCATGCCTCTGATGAACACGAACTTCAGCATGTCTCGAATGAACAGTAACTGTAGCAAGCCTCTAATGAACAATAATTGAAACATGCTTTTGATGAATAGTAACTTTAGCATGCCTCTGATGAACAATAACTTTAGCATGCCTTCAATGAACAATATATTTGATCATGCCTCTAAATTCTAAAGCCACCGTACAAGGTTGCATCTAAAGGATATATTCCACTAACTTTGAAGACTACACTCTTTCCAATAGTGTTGCCTCTGATTCACAACACACTTTAAAGTTGCATTGACTCTGATAATGCAACAAAGATGAAGTTTCCCATGCCACTATTTCTAAGTCATGCAGGTCTGTATCTGCTTATGACTATAGTTATTCAAGCAACACAACATGTGAATCCAACAATCAAGTCAATGATTCTAATGAAGAATAGTGAATAACTTTGATGAAAGGTCAAAGGCTCTACTAGATTGATACATATTGAATTGGACTTAGCCGTATCCTTACGAATGATGCGTAAAAAACAAACCCATATTTTTTTCTGCTTAGATCCAATCAATTTGCAAAAATAATCTGAACAAAATTTACACAATATATTTCTAGAAAAATTGCTCATAAAAGATTGGGAAATAAAGATTGCATAACAATCAAATTATCTAGATTGTACTAATCGAAATCATATTTGGAAGAAAGCTTTGTTTACCAAGGGAAATTTGAGATATGATTCAGAAACTCAGTAATAAATTCATGAACAACAAAGTTATTCAAAAGAACCTCAAGAGCTCAATTTTCTAGGTATTTAGAGGTTAAGGTTTTAAGTTTTAGCAAATAACTCATTCAACTTTATATTATTTAGTACTTAGTGCTTCATTAATAGTCTGGGAAAATAATTGTATCAAATCTACTTTGCAGGAAACAACATAATCATAGGATGATGATTTAGAAAATCAAAATGAAGATCTAAAGGAAGAGGAGCTTATCAATTTGCAAATATAATATGAACAAAATTCACACAATATCCTTCTAGAAAAATTGCTCATAAAAGATTGTGAAATAAAGATTGCCTAACAATCAAATTATCCATATTGTATTAGTTGGAATTATATTTGGAAGAAAGCTTTGTTTACCAAGGGGAATTTGAGGTATGATTCAGAAACTCAACAATAAATTCATGAACAACAAAGTTACACAAAAAAACCTCAAGAGCTCAATTTTTCTAAGTATTTAGAGTTTAAGGTTTTAAGTTTTAGAAAATAAGTCATTCAACTTTATATTATTTAGTACTTAGTGCTTCATTAATAGTCTGGGAAAATAATTGTATCAAATCTACTTTACAGACAACAACATAATCATAGGATGATGATTTAGAAAATCAGAGTGAAGATCTAAAGGAAGAGGAGCTTGCCTTCATATCCAGAAGAATTCAGAGGATGTGGCACATTATGAGGAAATCAATCCCTTAGAAAGGTTCCAAGTAGTCCAATAGAGGAAAAGATGATTGTGGATGCACTGAACCTGGACATGTCAAGTGAGAATGACCAAATATGGAGAAGCGAAAGTTTCATAGGAATGATTCAAAGTCCATGAAGAAAATTCTAATGGCCACATATGATGACTTTGATGAATCCTCCGATGAAGAAGAACAAGACAATATGGTTCTAATGGTTGATGCTGACTTTGATTCTAATTATGGAAGTGAATATGCAGATGAAGAAATTGAGGTACTCTCTAATTTAACTAGTTCTTCATTAATTTTAATTATAAATGACTTCTTATACAAGAATCAAAATATCACTTTGAAGTTGAAAGCTGTTAAAAATTAAATGAAAATTCCGAATGATAAAATTAACACTTTAGAGATTAATATTGTTGAACTTAAGACTAAAAACCTAATTCTAAAAGGTAGTCATATTTCAACATCAATTGAAAATGTGCCATGTAATTCTTATAATTATGAAGTAGTATATTATGATTTTCATGCTAATAGTATATAAAGAAGTAAGTTTGAGTCTATGATTTATGGTGTTAGTAGAACTTGTAAAAATGAAATAGGATTTCAAGAAATAGTAATTGATCCTAAGTTTGTTCCGTCTAATGATTTATATACTATTTTCTTCAAGAAATATCACTCTAAAATATTTTGTCCTATGTTGAACACACGGAAAGACAAGAAACCTTTTAGAACTAACAAGTTAGAATCCAACAAAATTTGGGTACCAAAGGACAAAACTGTTAATGTTTCAAATGTCATAAGAAGCCAAATTAAAACACCCCAGTCATGGTGCCTAGTAAATGGATGCTTGCAACATACGATGGGAAAAAGGTCTATATTCCAAGACCTAAACTTGACAAATAGAAACTATGTAACTGTTGGAGAAAAGCAGAAAGATCTGATAATTGGAAACAGAATTGTCAGATGAATCTGGCGTATCACAAGAACCAGAACTACCAGATGAACTAGAATTGTTAGTGGAATCATACATATCAACAAAATATGAACTATCTGATGAACCATAATTACCAGAGGAACATGATACATTAGAAATACTAGAAGTGTTAGCTAAGAAATCTAAATAAGGAGATTTCCCTTTGCACTCTAATCAAGTTCATAAAGAGTGCAAACCTAGATGAGAATACAAATATCTTCATCCAAAACTTCTGATAATAGGATATGCATCTCAAAATCTGAAAACCAGAAGAAAATAAAGGACAAAGATGGTTTTTAGAGTGAAACTGACACTATTTACATATAGGTTATATTTTTCATTAATTTAATTATTGTCTAATATTATATTTATTGTGATAACAAGTAGCTTGATCTTAAAAAAATCAAAGCTACATAAGAATTCTGCAGGTTATCAAAAATATAGAGGAACTAGGAAAATAAAAGCAACTAAACTATTTAGCAGAAGCAAAATACATGTTTTGTTTTCAGAAACAACCATAAATAAAATTGATGTTTTTGTTGTATTGTTTCATTCCTTACTTATCTGATTTATATTATGTTATATGACAAATAGCTTGACTATGAAAATTCATAGAAAGTTTAAGATATTGCAGGTTTACTAGAACTAAAAGAAAATGAAAAATTAGAAGAAAATCGAAAGAAGATGACAAATCATAAGAGGATGAATCTAACCGAGTCAGAAGCAGTCAAGATAAGTCATGAGAGAGATCCGGATGGAAGTCCAAGTCATTATATCCTGAAGATAAGTCATAGGGGAGATCTGAATGGAAGTCCAAGTCAATTATATTCTGATAATTGAAAATGAAAATGATCATTTGAAGACCAAATCATCACCGAAAAACAAAAGTGTTTGTGGTTTATTATCATCAATTGAACCTATATCTATTGATGAAGCAATGGCAGTTGATGCATGGACCCTTGCAATGCATGAAGAGTTAAATAAATATAAAAGGAATGATGTTTGGCAACTAGTACCTAGACCAAAGAAAAATATTATTGGAACCAAGTGGATTTTGAATAAGGAGAGTTTGTTAGAAACACAGCAAGAAGACATTAATTTCACTGCAAAATTTACTCTAGTGGATAGGTTAGAAACTATTTGTATCCTACTCTCTTTTTCTGCTTATAATGACATTACATCATTTCCAATGGATATTAAAAGTTCATTTCTAAATGGGTATATAATTGAAGAAGTCTGTGTTAAGCAACCCCTAAGTTTTGAAAGTTGTGAAATTCCATACCACGTATTTAAACTTAGGAAATCTTGGTATGGTCTAAAATAAGCACCTAGGCCATGGTATAATAGACTTTTTGCTTAAAATGAATTTTGATAAAGGACAAGTAGTCAACACCCTGTTTAGAAAATCAATAGGAGATGATATTCTTATCATTCAAATTTATGTTGATGAGATTATTTTTGGATTTTCTAATAACAATCTTTGTCAAGAATTTGCTAAGTTGGTGCAGCTTGAATTTCAAATGAGTGTGATGGGATAACTTAAGTACTTCTTAGCGATTAAAATTTAGTAAAGTATAAAAGGCATATACATTCATCAAACCAAATATACAAAAGAGCTTCTCAAGAAGTTTAAAATGAATGATTGTAAACCTATGGCTAAGGATGAATAAGGCCAGAAGGTTAACTTGAAAACATATAGATGAATGGTTGGATCACTGTTTTGCCTTATTGCCTCTAAACCTGATATTATGTTTAGCGTGTGTGTATGTAATATTTCAAGCTGATCCAAGGGAATCTCATTTAACAATTGCAAAGAGGATCCTTAAATATTTAAAAGGTATTATCAACTTTATCTTGTTCTACAAGAAATCTACTAAGTACAATTTAAGTGGCTATTATGATGACGATTATGCTAGACGCATACTTGAGATTAAAAACACAAGTGGACACTACACATTTCTTGGTGAAAACATAATCTCATGGTCAAGTAAGTGACAAAATACAATTGCAATGTCAATACCAGAGGTTGAGTACATTTTGACAATTGGTTACAATTCTCAATTGTTATAGACGAAACATCAACTAGATGATTACAAGATTCTTGAGAGTAACATTCAAATATTATATGACAACATTTATGCCATTTGCCTAACCAAGAACACAATCCTACATAACATAGCTAAACACATAGTAAACAAACATCACTTCAATAAGGACTTTGTTCAAAAAGGAATATTAATTATCAAGTTTGTAGATACTGAACACCAATGGGCTAACAAATTCACCAAACCACTAGCTAAGATAGATTTAACTTCATTAGGAAAGATATAAACCTTACCTCCATACCTAAATAAAGTTGTACCAAGTTTAGAGTAGTTTTGATTCATACTAGGATCAATTTTATGTTATGTTCATATAAGACTACATTTTATGTTCTGACCATTCTATTAGAAAAAAAAAAAGAAAGAAAGAGCAAATGCACAACAAATAAATAATTCATTTCCAAGTCTTTTTGTTAGATGACAAAAAGGGAGAAAGATATTTGAGAATAATAATGTGGGGAGATAATGAAAAAATTACTTGGACTTCGGGGGAGCCTTAAGTATTGGGGAGTCATGTAATAAAAGAAAAATTGTTATACTGTTGGAAACCAATTTATTTTATAAATTATTTACCAGAAGATATAAATTATTTACACGATATGAACAAGAATTGTTTACAAGAATAAATACCCACAAGAAGATACATTTATTATTTGCAAAAACTAGGCCAACACTACGTTCCCACCCATGTCAAAGCAGACAATAGGAAGAAAGTTTCATCAAAAGAATTTGCGAAAGCAATCTTAACAAAGTACAAACAATATCAATATGAAGAATTTATAAACTTAATTTGAACAAGATATGAAGAATATCAATCTAAAGAATTTATAAACTAAATCTAAACAAAATATGACATAATCAATCCTAAGAATTTACAAACTCAATATGAACAAATTACGAACAATATCAATCTAGAAGAACTACTCAGATTGGATTCAAAAATAAAGAATTGGCTAAAGAACTTATTATCAAAAAAACATCTTGTTCATAATTATTTTTGAATTAAACAAGGTAAGAATGAAGATACCACTCAGAATTAAACAAGGACTAAACTCGTGCCCTAGTTTTATCTATAAATAGATACTCAAGGGCAAAGAAGATCATAGAAAAATTAGAGAAGAGCAGAAAAACGCAAGCTCAAAATTCAGATTTTATTAAAGAGTTGAAAGAGAGAAAGAGTTGTTTGAATGAGAAATATTTTCTAAGTGTTTTTCTTAGAGTGTCATAGTCATTGTTATAATTAGGTTGTTAGAAGTAGTTACTCAAGTTCCAAAGCTTTGTATTCAAACCCAATAGTGGTGTTAGTGTACCTTCAACAATTTGGAGTTGTTAGATAGAGTCACGATGTGTGTGTTCCTCAAAAGTCTAGGTTTGTTAGGTTGTTTGAGAAGACTGGCTTGAAAGTTAGGTGTTATGTAATTCAAGTTCTTGAATTAGTGGATTAGATCCTTATAAGTGAAGGGACTAGATGTAGCCAAGTTAGTGGTGAACTATGATTAGTTACTTGTGTCACTTTATTCCTGCATTCCTCAGTTTGGTTATTGCTTCAACCACCCCCTCCTTGTGTTTGCATCTTCATTCACTTGTAGGGTCAAGGTGTAGTTTGCCTCAAAATTTCTATAGGTTTATGTTGTTTTGAGAAGATTGACATGTAGGGTCGGGTGATGTTGTAGTTAAAGTTTTGAATTAGTGGATAAATCTGTTCGAGTGTGGGGATTGGATGTAACTACCAAGTTGCTAGTGAACCAAGCCTAAATCTGGTGTATTCTTTTTACCTTCGCTCTATGTGTTTATTGCAACCTCTAATTAGTAAAATTGTTTAAGTCACCGAATCAGAATTAGAATCAAGAAAATAATTTCAAATTAGACAAACACTATTCAACCCACCTTCTCGTGTTTTTGTACCTCTGTTTGATCGAAAACATTTAGAGTACTAGAAGGACACGTTGAGAAGTTTCTTTATTTCACAAGACCGTGAACTTTGCGACTTCGTTAAAGATGGTTATATTGCTCCAAAAAAATACTAATGGTATTAAGATTCCAAGGAAATAGATGGAAATTGAGGTATTTTGTGACTTAACCCGATTTGATTAAACTACTATTATAAATGACTTTTGGACCAAGAATAACAATCCCTCTGATATCTTGTGTATTGTTTCTTCTAATAAAGATCACTCTAGATTATGTTATCCCATTTAAAATACAAGGAAATACAAGATTATATATGTTGCAGATGTCTTCAACAGCCAAATTAAGATACCAATCATGGTACTTGAACTGTGGATACTCGCGACATATGACTAGAGAAAATTCTATATTCAAAGAACTAACATTGAGCAAAGGAGGAACAATGACTTTTGGAGGAAAGCAAAAAAGACAGAACATTGGTCAAGGTACAGTTGGTAATCGTACTTCCCCTTATTTTAAAGATGTTTTGTTTGTTAAAGGTATTAAATATTAGTCAGTTAAGTGACAATATTTATGATATCACATTTAATCAAAAAAACATGCAAGACAATTAGTTAGAAGGGCATATTGTAACACCCTAAATTTGATAATAAACTATTTTATTAATTAAATAGGATTTTAAATAATTAATTTGATTTTAAAATTATTTTTCAATATATGTTGATAAATTTTGTGAGAAATTTTTGTTATAAGGATGCTTTTTATGATGTGTTGGTTTGATAGATGTTACATTTAATGAGCAATATAAATAATAAATATTTATTTTATTATTCTATATATTTTTCTAAAAATAATAGTATTTTAGTGTAATATTTAAAAATAAAATAAAATATTTTATGCGATTTTATGTGTATATACGTGTACCCAATTAATGTAATATTTTTCTGTGCATTAGATTGATGTTAAGTATGTACATAGTTATATTTCAATTATTTATAACTACTTTCTATTTTAAATTATTTAATTTATAAATAACTATCTTGAGATGTTAGAAATATTGTGATTGATTTCCTTTACTTTTATGTATAACATATGACATGATGATTTT
>JBBPBR010000008.1:42313841-42360478 GCA_037974775.1 Cicer pinnatifidum | reverse complement strand
GTAATTAATATAAATTGTTGATGTTATATTTATTTATTTTATCGTTTTGACTATTTTATAAAGATGATAGTATTTTTATGGGTTGATTTTGAGAAATATTATAGTAATAATTATAGTTATTATAAAAATGTGTTTTATGGGTTAGATCCATATAGAAGAATAAAACCTAATTAAACATATTATTAAAAAAATAAATAAATATCCATATAATTGTTTCTTTAAAATAAATAGATAAATAAATAATAATGATACATTAAAATATATAAGACAAGCTAAATTGTAGAATCCGATTGATATATGTAAGGTAGGCATGAGCTATTAACTAATTTTACAAATATTTAGATGAGTTTGTTAGGTTTTGCTAATATTTAGATGAGTTTGTTAGGTTTTGCTGCTTGTTTTCTATCCGCCGCTTTCCAAAACAAAAACATAAATAAAGAGACCATGTGAACCCTGATTTGTACTAAAATAAAACAAAACAAAGAAAAGGGAAGGGAGTTGAAGGGGAAGCCGTAGAACCAAAGAGTAAACACAACAACAACCTATCGTTTTTGACACCGATGATCGATAACTGTTCCGTAAAAGCTTCTCCTTTTTCATCCAAATTTGAGTATGTTATTTCATTCATTTAACTCGTCAATTAAACATAATTTTCTAGATTTTCAAAGGCTCCAATTTCTCTCTAAAATACCCGACTTCTGCGTTTGTAGAATTCGTTATTTTGCACCGTTCTCCTTAACCATAAGTCCGATTTGAGTGAAACCAACGCCAAAACGATCGTGTGAAAAGTGACTATATTATCCACTGATTGGGTTTCTGATTTATGGTAATTTTTCTTGACCAAATTTCGAATTTAGTTTTTAGAGTATCTTCTCATAATTTATTTTTAACGTTTACTCATAAACTATCTAGTTAGAATGATTGAAGGACAAAGAGTCAATGAACAAAGGTTGTTTGCTCGTGGAATCGTATTCGTGTGTGAAAGCTTCAAAATAAGGTAAAGGGTGAGAGAGCGTTTGAATTCATGAGTATAATATATTGTGAGATGAACGGGAAAACCGTATTTCCCAACGATTCATCCGGGGCTTGCTACGTACGGCAATAGCCCTTTGAGAGATAAATTGATTAATTTGAAATATGAGAATTGTGAGATTAAAATGTGAAATAGAAATTTTTATAAGGTGTTGATTGATTTAATTTTCGATACTTGTGTGGTAGTTGATATTTGTTATTATTGTGATGTTCGATGTTGAATGAAATTATGTGTACATGTTTGCTTAGATGAAATTATGTGTACATGTTTGCTTAGATGAAATTATGTGATGTGATAATAAAATATGGATGCATGGTTTGATATATGCTTACGTGATGATAATGATGATTTTTGATTGATGATAGTGATGTTATAAAATTGTGATGAGTTTATACGATGATCATGATTAATTATGATTAATGATATTATAAAATTGTGATGAAAATATTGAAGTACCCAATACTTGATGAGGTAGTGATGATTCTTAAATATGGTGCTCTTAATGGAGTAGTCTAAGCTAATGGGGGGAGAAAATAAATATTGTGAATTGTGAAGTGAAGATTATTTTGTCGTCATATAGGTATAGCCTGACAAGCCTAGTGATTCTGGGGAAGTACAACTGAATGAGCCTGATCGTGGCGGTCTGTTGTCGAGCCTTAAGGCAAGATTGTTATACCTTGAAGGTATTCTGGTGGGGAATTCCTAGGTGACTTGGAGGTAGCACTCCAAATGTCGGGAGCTACCATGCAACACACGTTTACCTCGACTGTCACGTATATGTGTCTCGGGTTGAGTTGAGGGGATCTATGAGGACAAGGCCAATTTGAATTGTCCGTCCACCGGGATGGTGGCATAGTATCATGGCCTCCTAACCAAGTACTTCAGAGTTAGAATGGTACCACATTGTGAAGTAGAGTCTAAGCTCGTGCATAGCATTGCATTTCCTTGTGATTGTTTTGTTGTGATTGATGTGTTTCAAAGGTAATAATAATTAGATGATTTGATGTATATTATAATGAGATGATTATTTTACTTGAGTGATTGATGTTATAGTATGATACTATTTAATTAAATATTTTGATATATCATAAAGTGATTATGATACGGTTCTATTGTGATTGTTTGTGTGTTCTTCTTACTCATATTATACTATTAACATGATTTCGAAACTTACCTCCTTCGTTGTTAGTGTTTGATTGGTCGGGCCCTGCGTTTGCTAAATCGCAGTTATTACAGGTTAATGAGTCTTGAAGTTCATGTTTGGGAGGAACCCCGCTCTGATAGGTGATACCGGGAATAAGGGTTTTAATTTGTATTTTACTTATTTAATTTGAATCAAATTTTTGTATGAAAACCTTAGAAGTACTAGTAAGTTTTTAGAATTAAATCAAGTAATTATACTTAAATCAAGTTCATTGAGATTAAATTGTTTTATTTGAGTAATAAAATTTGAATTGTTGCATGTGTACTTTCAAAAACGTGATATCCTAAATTAGTTACAAAAGTTTTTATTTTCTTGAAAATATAATTTTATTTATCCGCTGCAAATTTTATAGGAATATGATATAAATTATTATATATATATATATATATATATATATATATATATATTATTTTGGGATTTAGGGTGTCACACAGATCTGTAACCTTTACAGGTTAGAGGCGAAACAACATTTATAAGAAAAATCTAAATGGGCATAGGTAAAATTCTTAAAAAGTAAGGAAGAATCCCACAATATATTTATGTCATTTTTCAAACAAGTAATGAATGAAAAGGGTCTTAAAATTGTAAGAATTGGAAGGGGTCATGGAGGATAATTTAAAACTAAGTTATTTGAATGTTTTTGTGATGAGATTGAAATCTCTCACAACATCTCCTCTTTTAGAACACACCAATAAAATGGAGTTGTAGAAAGAAAGAATAGATCACTCCAACAAATTGCCAAAACCATGATAAATAAGATGAATGTTGCAAAATACTTTTGGGCTAAAGCAATTAACTCTTCATGTTATATTCAAAATAGAGTCTTAATTAGGTCTTTATTGAATAAAACACTACATGATTTATGGAAACGTAAAAAGCCTAACATCTCTTACTTTAAACAATTTGGTTATACTTGTTGTATGTTGTACACTAAAGATAACCTTGGTAAATTTGTTTCTATATCTCAAAAGTTTAACTTCATTGGATACTCTGAAAGATCTATGGCTTATATAGTGTTTAATAGGGAAACTCAAATTAAGGAAGAATCCATACATGTTAAATTTTATGACAAATAGGTTGACCTTGAAAAGTCAAAATAAGTTGATGATAGTGCAAGTTTGCTGGAACCAGAGGAAGCATATGCAGACAAACCAAAAGAACCAAGAAAATTAGAGGATACAAGAAAATCAGAAGAAGATGAAAAATATTTAGATGATGAATTTGATCATGTCAAAAACAATCAAGATAAGTCAGAAGGAAGATCTAGATGGAAGTACAAGTCATCTCATCTTGAAACTCTAATAATTGGAAGTGTAAGTGTTCCTTTAAGTACCAGATCTTCAATAAAAGATACCACTTAGTTTGGCTTACTCTCATAAATTGAGCATACCTCTATTGATGAAGCATTGACAGGTGATGGATGGCTTCTTGCAATGCAAGATGAGTTAAATGAATTCAACAAAGTTAAAATGAGTGATTTCAAACGTATGGCTAGACTAATGAGTGATTTCAAGATGAGTATGATGGGAGTAATTAAGTTCTTCTTAGGGGTACAGATGCAACAAAGTTAAAAAGGTATATACATTCATCAAACTAAATATACAAAGAGCTTCTCAAGAAGTTTAAGATGAGTGATTTCAAACCTATGGCTAGACTAATGCACCCTATTTATTCACTTGAAAAAGATGAATCAGGCAAAAAAGTTTACTAGAAAACCTATTGAGGAATGATAAGATCCATACTTTACCTTACTGCTTCCAGACTGCACATCATGTTTAGTGTGAGTGAATATGTATGTGCAAGATTTCAAGCTGACCCTAGGGAATCACATTTAGCTTAGATACCTCAAAGGCACTACCAACAATACCTTGTTTTACAAGAAATCTTATGAGTACAAGCTAAGTGGGTTTTCTGATTCTGATTATGCTGGAGATACACTTGAAAGAAAAATCACAAGTGGAAATGCACATTTCTTGGTGACAACTGAATCTCTCAGTCAAGTAAGAGACAAAGCATAATTTCCATGTAACCAACAGAAGTTTCGCACATTTCAACAGCTTGTTATATCTCTCAATTACATTGGATTAAACATCAAATAGAAAACAACAAAATCCCAAAAACAAACATTCCCTATACTTTATAGATCTAACATATATAAATCAAACACCATTTCATAAGGGATTTGTTTAAAGAGTTTTTTGAATTGAATGAATTTCTATGTTTATGAGTTCATGTTTTCGTCTTCAGCCTTGAGAATCTGTTTATAAAATATATTAGGTTTTCAATTTTGTCCTTGTAAAATATGGACCATATCTTCTTGTGAACAATATTTTGACCATATCTTCTTGTGAACAATACTTTGGACATATCTTGTTTCTCTAAGCTAAAGAGATTTATCTCATATAGGTTATTTTTCCTCTGATCTGTAAAGAGTTATTTTTCCTTTTGACTATTTTATTTTCATGATTGTGATTAAATATAATATCATAGTTACTATCACTTAATTGAAAGGTACTTAATGAATCACGTTGATGTTCATTAACAAACAAAACATCTTTAATGGAAGGAGATGTGCCATTACCAACTGTGTCGTGTCCAATGATTTGGCCTTTCTGCTTTCCTCCAAAAGTTATTATGCCTCATTTGATCAAAGTTAGGTATTGGAATATAGAATTTTCACCTGTCATATGTCATGAGCATCCAATATCTAGGAACCACAATTGGTGTTTCAACTTGGCAGATAAGAACATTTGAACATAGATAATGTTTTTCTTAGGTACCCAAATTTGGTTGGATCCTAGTTTGTTAGTCTTGAATGCTTTCTTTTCTTTCCTTGTGTTTAACATGGGGCAAGATATTTTCGAGTGACCTTTCTTGGAGCAAACAATACATGAAAATTCATGTTTGATAGGTTTAGACTTAGTTATTGTTTCTTGGTATCCTAGACCTTTTCTTGTTTTCTTTATCATATATATTAACTCCATAAATGATAGAAGCATACTTGCTTCTTTTTATACCGTTAACTAGAAATTCTTGGAATGCTACTTAATATTTATCATAATTACATATTTGGTGTAATTATCTTTTAGAGTTGTGTTTTCTATTTTAATCTCTACACTTTCATTATTTAAAATATTAATTTCTTTAGTCAAGTTTGCATTTAGTTTATAAGTGCTTCCAATTTTAGAGATAAATCTTGGTGTTTATTTAAGAAATCATTTATGACTTTATTTAATTCAGATCAGGTTTAGTCAAAAAGTAGCTTAATTTCTTCATTGGCTGATTCACTTCCAGAGTCATAATAAGAGTTCGAATTAATGTTAGTGTTGGATTCAGATTTAGAGTTGTATTAGCCATCGAAGCCAAATTTTCTTGCTCTTAATCATCAAAGGATTCATGACAATCATCTCATGTAACCATCGAAACCTACTTATGGGGTTTGGAGTCTTTCCCCTAATGTTTCTCTTTTTCTAGATTTGGATATTCATACTTGATATGCCCAGGTTCATTGCATCCATACCAGATGATGATTTTCTTGTCAAACTTGTCATCCTTTCCTCTACTAGACTGCTTTGAATTTCTTTGAGTGTATGGCTTATTTCACTTGTACCACACCCTCTGAATTTTTATGCATATGATCTCCTCATTCTTTAAGTCCACATGCTCTTCATATGAATCATTATCCTCTTATTCTACTGTTACCTAATATGCATTCTTCTATTGGATTTAAAAGCCACGATCTTCTGCTTTTTCTTGGGCTCATTCTCTCCAAGCTAAATTTCAAGTGATCTCAACGAGCTAATAAGTTCATCGAATTTAAGGGTATTTATATCCTTAGCTTCTTAAATAGCAACAATATTAGGTTTCCACATGTTCGGAAAACTCCTAATAATTTTCTTCACATGATCTGCAATAGTATAACTCTTTTCAAAAACCTTCAATCTTGATATTAGAGTTTTAAATTTGGAAAACATTGTTTCAATGTCATCATCTTATTCCATCTAAAATAGTTCATATTTTCTTACGAGGAGGTTGGCCTTTGCTTCTTGAAGTTGGTTATTTCCTTCATAAGTCAGAAGCAGATTGTCACAGATGATCTTTGTTGTTTTATTGTTAGTGCATTTGTAAAATTCCTTAAAGGTGATTGCATTTATCATGAACGTTCTTGAATTTTTATGCATCTTATACATCTTCTTATGTTCAACACCCATCCCCTTCCTCTGAATTTTAGTGCAATTAGTATTTATTGGAATGATGTAGCCATCTTCTACAAAGTCCCAAAGTTCAGGATCTTGAGAGATAAATGAGCTTCTAAGTCTATCCTTCCAATATTCAAAACTTTCTCCATCAAAAAAAGGTGGTCTGTTGATGTTTCCACCAAAGACTTCTTCACTAAATCCAAACATGTCAAATCCTTGGATCTTTCCTCAAACACTATAAAGTGCTCAACCTTGAGACGAATTAATGCCAATTGAAGGTGCAAACACGTGAAGGGGGTTGATTTGTGTTTGTCTAAGTTGGATTCTTTTTTATTATTTATTCAAGAACTAGTTCAGGTTGGTGATTTTAACTGAAGCAGAGGTAGTAGCAATCAAGCTTAAGTCATCAGAGGCCGTAGTAAAGTAAATAATGCATAAGTAAAGTGACACAAACACATTTATCCTGGTTAATCACAAACTTGGTAGCTTATTATAGTCTCCTCACATATAAGGATTTAACAACTAATTCAAATTCTCGAATTACATAACACCTAACCCTACATGCCAATTTCACAAAATAACCTAACACCTAGAGACATTTTGGGGCAAATAAACACCTTGACCCTAAAGTCAAGTCTTCTCCACATATCCTGAACAATAAACCCTTTATCAGGTTAGGGTTACACAAGTTTGAAACTAATTGTGTTTCGCTTCTACTAAGCATATTTTTTCAATTTATTCCTCACACTAAAACACTTAGAAAATATTTCTTTGAGAAAGTGTTTCTCTAGAGTTTCAACCATTGAACTTTGAATACTTAGGAAATTTGATCTCTCAATACTTTTTCTAAGGTGTATGGATTTCTGAGTTTTTTTAGTTCATCTTCAACATTTAGTATCTATTTATAGCAGAGATATAGGTTTCACTTTTGTCCTTGTAAAATATGGAACATATCTTTCTTGTGAACAAATTCTTAATGTTTCTTCTTATGAAAAAATTATAAGTGTTTCTTCTTGTAAACAAATTATGAGTGTATCTTCTTGTGAACGATATTTTGGCCACATCTTCTTGTGAACAATATTTGGATCATATCTTTTTGTGAATGATAGTTAGACCATATCTTTTTGTGAACAATATTTTGACCATATCTTCTAGTGAACAATATTTTGGCCATATCTTGTTTTGAACAATATTTTGACCATATCTTCTCGTGAAAAATATTTTGGCCATATCTTGTCACCTTGGTCAAAGATTTTCTTCAATTATAATTTTGAATTAGATCAAACTTAAAATTGTGTTGAAAAGCTTATTCATCTGAATCTTCCTTTATACTCTTGATTGATTGGAGCGGGAATGGATTCAAGCTTGTTCTTGGATTTTCATAAATTTTGATTCAGCTAAGTCTTTTCTTTAGAATTAATTCTTGGAACTAGGTTTGTTGATTTTCCATGACAACCATTGACTTTCTTATTGTAGTCAGGCGATATCTTTCTTGGATAATAATAGTTTGAGGCAAAATTTCATGACTTAGAATTAGTGGCCTTAGGAAAATCAAATTGTTGAATCATTAGAGTCTCAACCACATTAGAGGCTGTATATCAGAGACAACATTTATAATGTGTTGCGAATTTTTGATTAATGGAATATGAGATTTGAATGCATGGCTTGAACAATCTTCAAAGTTAATCATAGCTTGATTTGAATTCTTCAGAGGCATGTTGAGTTTGTGAACATTGGAGGCACGCAAGGGCTTTAAATTCATGCTTCAAATTTAGTCTTTTGAAAGTCTTTTGACTAAGTCATCAAAGGCAATCTTCATAACCTTTTGTATTCCACTAATCTAATTCTATGGTCACTTCATCTAGTTACTTCTTGTGGTAACTTCCTCTCGCAACTTCATTTGGTGACTTTCTCTGCTCACATCCTCTGATCGCTTCCTCGAGTATCTTCCTCTAGTACTCTGGTTCTAATTGTTGCACACTTAATGAAGCCATTGGTCTAATTAACTTGTTCTCATAAAATTCCTTTGTTAACATCAAAAGCCAAAAAGGAGAAACAATTTGGTTCCAACAACCTCCCTTTTTTAGTGATGACAAAACTGTATTTTATTTTGATTACCACTTATTTGTTGGTGCACAAACACGAGAAAGGGGTTCAATTATGTTTGTCTAAAACTTGAATTACAACAACACTTGATCCAACAAGTCAGTCTTTTCAAAACATCCTGAACCTATAGACATTTTAAGGAAAACCACACCTTGAACCTGAAATCTTCTCTACACAACCTGAAATCTACATATTGTTATAGGAAAACTAAAGCCATTGTTTTTGTTTTGCTTCTTCTAGGCATATTTGTTAAAATGATTACACACCAAAAAATAAGCACTAATCACTAAATAATATACAGTTGAACGAGTGTTTCTCTAACACTTGAAACCTTAAACTTTGAATGCTTAAAGAATTGAGGTCTTGCGGTTTTCTAAATAACTTTGGTTTTTAGGATTTATGAGTCTTTTTTTTTGTCCTTTTCTTTTTTATCCTTGATCTAGTTAAGTCCTTTGTGAATTATGCATCATATCTTTATTCCACTTTGGTTAATAGATATTTCTTTCAAATATACTTTTGATTGATACAATCTAGATAATATGATTGTTAGTGCAAATTCAGAGTATGTTGTGTATCAGAGGCAACACTTTGGAGCGTGTTGCAATTGTTAGAGCCAATGGATAATGCGCTTCAAAGGCATGCTTGAAAATAGTAGACTTTAGACAAATGCTAAAAAATATCATTCAAGTAGTGGCATGTTGAAGTTACTGTTCGCCAGAACCATCCAACAATTACTATTCATCAAAGGCATCCCACAATTACGCTTCATCAAAGGCATCCTACAGTTACTCCTCACCAGAGGCATCCTACAGTTATTTTTAATCAAAGGCGTCCTACAGTTATTGTTCATTAAAGTCATCCTATAGCTATTGTTCATCAAAGGCATGGAAAACTCCAAAAACACTCTAAATCTTCAAAGGTGCATAATTCTTCAGAGGCATGTGTGCATACTCATTGGAGGCATGCTAACTAGAAGCACGCTTCAGTTTTTCAGAGGTAGATGCAGAAACATGTTGAACTTCTACAAGCACGTTATCAAAAGCAGATGCACTAACTTTTCCAACACGTACATTTTTTTACTTCCTTTAGTTACTTCCTCTAGTGGTATCCTGTGATTTTCCGGTTCTAACTTCTACATACTTAATAAAATCATTAATGCCCTAGATTTTGATCCAAGACATTACTTAAAGATATTTGTTTTCCCTTAAAAATGATAATTTTTTTATGAGTAGTTCATCATGAAATAAAGAAATGTTTCGCTACAAAATAACTTGATATCATTTTTGTGAATGAACAGAACGCGATTTACTAGATATTTTTATTATTATTTTTGCAAAGATAATTTTCTTGTTGTTAGAAAAATATTCACTTACGTCCAAAAATAGACGAAATTCTCTTTTGGTAAAATAAAAAACAAGGTTGACTTATTCAAATTTTCCCTAGCAGAAGAAACATCACCTTTACAGTTCTATTTAAAATTAACGATGAAAAGTAAATAAACATTAAAAATATACCATTTTGGTTTTATCAGTACAAACATTATTTTTAAATTAAAATCCCCGTTTTCCCACGCGTGTGTGCCAAGTGAACATCATTCATGCAACTCTTCAATATCATTAGTACCTAAATGTTGGTGTATGGGGTCATTTCATCCCACGACAAAATTAAACCAAATAGTAAGTTAACAGCCATAAAATATGAATATAAAATGTTTTTGTGATATAAGATTGTAAAAAATTGATTTTTTTTTTTAACTATTCACAAAATTATATCAAAAGTCATAAAATGCGTCTAAATAAATCAAGTAGCAACTCACCCTATATTTATACTGATACATGGAATTGGTCCCCCTATTTTAAAAGTCGACAGTTTTGGTCTCTATTCAAGTTTTTAAACTAAAAAATTGATGATTTAATATATTTTAAATGATGTGACATATAGTTCTATGATATAGAACCATCTAGATGCATTAATTATTCATATGTCAATTGAAATTTAAGTTTTCACTGCATTTTATTTCAATTTTATGGTTGTTAATCACTCTCATTGATGCTTAAAATCAAGAATTAGTAATTTTGCTATCCCAAATATATAACTCATAAACACGTTAATAAATATCTTAAGAGTCACAATTTTCATTTTATAAACTATAATATCATATTAGATACATGTTATTGATAGATATTAAAACTCAAAATAACTAAGAACATACACAAATATAAACTTTATTTCTTGTACTATAAAATTTCTCCCATTATTAGTCATTTAGACATACAAATCAAAGTTTACCACTAAACCCATCACAATAATCAACTTAATCATGTTATCACAATTAAAAATTAAAACTTTTCATCAATTCCCTAATGACTCATAACATACATAAAAATCAAAACTTTAAAATGAAATAGCACAAAAAATTAAAGTTTAAATTAGAAACTTCCTAACAAACATATTACTCATGAGATCATAATAAAAATCATAACTTTATAATTAAGTACACCTAGACAACACAAAAGTTGCAACTTTACATCAAATATATGATAACAAGCATATTACTCATGTTGTAATAATAAAAATCAAAATTTTAAAATCATTTTTCTTTTAAGACATCAAGACATCATATCAATATCTTACAAAATTTAAATTTAATATATAACCTAACCTTGCATGGGGAAAAGCCCTTACCTTATGCGTTATACTTCCTAGCAACATGTTATAAGCCCCACAAACAAAGACAAGAAAAAGGTCCAAACATTACTTGAGATGATATTATAAGAAGAAAGAAAATTGTAATTCGACTTGGTGATGCTAATGATGGTGTGAGAAAAGGAATATGACTATCTCTCTCTCTCTCTCTCGATTTCTTTTGTTTGTGATGGGAGATTTGGGAACTAAAGAGAAAACAAAAATAGGTATGAGAATAGAACATGAAGGTGCGTAGACCATAATTCAATTTTAACCATCCTTTCAAAAATGAATTAAAGGTGTTAATAATAAGGGGATGTATATTATATCCTCTCTTAATTGGTTGAGACAAGGGCATAAAGTCTACAATATGTCAATAGAACACCATTAATTGTTATAAAATCTTGCCATGAACGAGAGTAAAAAAGAATGAGGTAAGTCACATTTTTTTTATACTAAAGATTGATGGACCAAAAATATTTTCAAGCAAAAACACTCATAGATGAGAGTCACGTTTCAATAATTCTACTATCTCCTAGGTCGAATACTTATTTGGTCCAAAATAATACTACAAACAATACAACATTTATAAATTCTAATTTAATTAAATAATTCAACTAATATTTTCATCAACTAAAATAAATCACGCAAAATATAAAATATCTCTACAGGTCACACATAACAAAATAAAATCAACACATCAATTTCTTGATTTTCGAAACTAATCAGATAAACAAAATATGCAATATTCCATTTAGGAAATGATCATGCCATAAGTCATTCTCATGTGATTGTCACGCCAAAACAATTAAACTATTAAATATTTAGAGTGATAAAATTTAATTAAATTTCTTTAGACATAAAATAAATTATTAATTAAATAAAAAATCATGACAATTACTAAAATGACACATATATAATATATATGAAAATATTGGGGTGTTCCAAAATCATTAGTACAATAAATTGTTCTCACAAAGTACAGTTGTTAACATCAAAACCACAAAGAGAAAATCTTCAAGGGACCAGCTTAGTTCCAACAATCTCCCTTTTTTTATGATAAAAAAACATTACTTTTGATAACAATTTAAATAAAGGCAAAGTAATTTATGTTTTATTTATAATGTGTTTAGCCCTAGACTGTAGAATTGGATTCTTAGTTAGAAAAATGGTAGATGTATTATCACATAATATAAGAATGTTACTCTCAATTATTTTGTAGTCCTCCAATTGATGTTTCATTCATAGAAATTGAGATTTGTATCCTACTCCTAAAATGTACCCAGCTTCTGTTGTTGGCGTTGCAATTGTGCTTTGTCTTTTGCTTGACTAGGAGATCAAATTTTCACATAAGAAAACGCAGTTTCCACTGGTGTTTTTTTTTTCCTTCAAGTTTTTCTTCAACATAGTAAGCATCATAAAAAAACCAAGGTGAGAAGTAACTTTCAAGTATCTTAGGGTCCTCCTAACAGCAATTAAGTGGGATTCCCTTTGATCCTCCTATAATTTCTTTGTATGTTTTCTAGTAAACTTTCTTTCCTGATTCATCATTACTAAGAAAACAAGTGGAATGTATTGGTGTAGCCATAGGTTTGCAATCATTCATTTCAAACTTTTTGAGTAGATTTTTTGTATACTTGGTTTGATGAATATTTATCCCATTTTGACCTTGTGGAATTTTAATGCCTAATAAAACTTCAGTTCTCCCATCATACTCGTTTGAAATTCCTGTTACATTAGCTTATAATTTTTGACACAAAGTGTTATTAGTATAACTAAATATAATATCATCAACATAAATGTGAATAACAAAAATGTCATTTTCTATTGATTTCCTAAACAAAATGGTGCCAACCCGACCTCTATCGAAACCATTATCAAGTAAGAATTTACTTAACCTATCATAACAAAATCTAGGTGCTTGTTTTAGACCATATCGTGATTTCATAAGCTTAAAGATGTGATTAGGAACCTCTAAGTTATCAAATCCTGGGGGTTGTTTTGCATATACTACTTTACTAATGTAATCATTTAAGAGTGCACTTTTAACATCTATTTGAAACAAAGTGATTTTATTATAAGCAGCAAAGGAGACTAAGTTATGTATTTCCTCTAATTTGGTAACTAGAGCAAATGTCACAAATTAATCAATAGCTTATTATGGATTGAAACCTTGTGCAATGAGTTTTGCCTTGTTCTTGACAACATCTCCTTTTTCATTTAATTTTTTCTTGAATACCCACTTGATTCCAATGGGTCTCTTATCCTCTGGTCTAGGTACTAGATCCAAAACATCAATTCTTTTAAATTCATTAAGCTCTTCTTGCATTGCATGTATCCAACCATTATTTGCTAGTTCATCATCAATAGTGGTAGGTTCAATTGAGGAGAGCAAACCAAATATAGATATATCTTTCAGTGATGATCTAGTCTTCAGATGATAATTTGCATCTCCAATAATCAGAGTCTCTAGATGAGATGACTTGTACTTCCATTCAATTTTAGCTTCTAAATTAACTTGATTGGTTATGATTTGATCAGAGTTATCTTGTGATGTTTCATCATGTTCCTCTAATTTTCTTGTATCCTCTAATTTGTCTGGTTATTCTAGTTCCTATAAACCTACCATATCCTCAAGATACTTTGACTTTTCAAGGTCAAGTTGTTTGTCATCAAGCTTAACATGCATTGACTCCTCCACTGTGTGAGTCTCCTTATTGAACACTCTATAAGCTTTGGATCTTTTAGAGTATTCAAGGAAGGTACACTTTTGTGATTAAGGGTCAAATTTTCCAAGATTATCTTTAGTATTTAAAACATAACATACACAACCAAAGTGATGAAAGTAAGAAATCTTGGGCTTTTTACCTGTCCATAATTCATGAAGAGACTTATTCAAAATAGGTCTGATATAGACTTTTTTCTGAATGTAACATGAGGTATTTATTGCTTCTGTCCTAAAATGATTCGCAAGATTCGTTTACATCATAGTGTGAGCCGTTTATTGAAGAGTACAAATATTTCGACACCACCATTTTATTGATGTGTTTTAAGGGATGAAAAACCATGTAATATACCCATCTCTTCATAAAATTGCTCAAAGAGTTTGTTCTCAAACTCTCTACCATGATTACTACGGATAGTTACTGCAGATAATTGATTCTCATTTTGCACTTGCTTCTAAAAGAGAGTGAATACCTTATGAGACTCATCCTTATGTTTAAGAAACTTAACTCATGTCCATCTAGAGTCATCAACAATGACCACTCCATACTTTTTACATTCAACGAGGTAGTTTTAACTAGACCCAAAAGGTCAAAGTGCAGAAGCTCTAAAGGTCTGCTTATGGAAACAATATTCTTTGATGCAAAAGAACTCTTTGTTTGTTTCACTACTTGACAGGCCACACCAAGAACTTGTGATTTGAACTTGAGGTTTGGCAAGCCTCTAAAAAGATGGAATTTGTTTAATTTTGAGATTAACCTCAAATTGGCATGGCCTAATCTCTTGTGCCAAATCAGCTGCACATTGCTCACATACACAAAGCATCTAACCTTTTGTTCTGATAAGTTAAAAAGGTTGGTTTAATAAAGGTTCCCTTGCCTCTTGCTAGTAAATAGAACATAACCATGATTTTAACTTATAGCTCTATAGGAATTTTGATAGAAGACTATGTCATAACCTTTATCACTTAATGGACTTCTGATAAGTAGGTTACGTTTTAGTCCTTTTACTAATAGTACATTATCTATAGAGGTTAAGGAATTTTTACTAAGTGTGTCGTGTCCAACAATTTGGCCTTTCTATTTTCCTCCTAAAATCATCGAGCCTTCATTGATTAAGGTTAGATCTTGGAACATAGACCTTTCATCCATCATATGTTGTCAGCATCCATTGTCCAAGTACGATGACAGGTGTTGCAACTTGGCTGTTGGGAACATCTACAACATAGACAATTTTATCTTTGGATACTTTTATTTGGTTAGGTCCTAGTTTGTTAGCCTTGAGAGGTTTCTTGTCTTTCGATGTGGTTAGAATAGGGAAAAATGTTTTAGAGTGGCCTTTCTTAGAGCAAAAAGTACATAAATTATCGGATAGAGTAAACTTAGGTTCAATTTCTATTTCATGAAATTTTATTCCTTTTTTCCAATTCTACTAACACCATAAATCATAGAGGCAAGATTACTTATTTCTATACTAACAGCAAGAAATCTTGAAATGCTACTTCATATTTGTCAGAGTTGCATGGTGCATTTTCATTTGATGTTGAACAATGAATTCTTTCCATAGTTAGGTTTTCAGTCTTAAGTTCAACAATATTACTTTCTAAAGTTTTAATTTAATAATTCAGATTTCATTTATTTTCCAAGGAGTTTTCAACTTCAAATTCATATAGTGATTCTTGTTTAAGAAGTCATTTATAATTGTAATTAGTTCATAACGAGATAAATTAGAGAGTATCTCAATTTCTTGATCTACATATTCACTATCAAATTTAGAATTTGAATCAACCACATCGTTAACCATTAGAGCCATATTGGCTTGTTCTTCGGCATCAGAGGATTCATCAAAGTCATCATGTGTTGCCATTAGAACTTTCTTCTTAGAATTTGAATCTTTCCTTTGAAACTTATCTTTCTCAAGATCTGAACATTCTAAATCTACATGTCCAAGTTCATTACATCCATTGTAGACTGCTAAACTGCTTGAACCTTTCTGAAGGATTGATTTCCTCTTGTTGTGCCACATCCTCTGAATTCTTCTAGATATGAAGGCAATCTTCTCTTTCTTTGAATCTTCATTCTAATTTTCTAAATCATTATCCTCTTATTCTGCTTTTGGTTGCAAGACTTTCTTTAGCTTGAATTGCAAAGCCAAAGTCTTGTTCCTCCTTTTGGGTTCATCTTCTTCAAGCTAAATTTCTTGTGATTCGAGAGCGCTGATTAACTTTTGCAGTTTAAGAGCATTCACATCCTTAGCTCCTTGGATAATTGTGATCTTGGATCTCTAATTGTTGGGCAAACTCATTGGGATGTTCTTGACATGATCAACAGTTGTTGAGCTTTTTTCAAGTACTCTTAACCCTAAGATCAAGATTTAAAATCTGGAAAATATAGTCTCACTATTTTCGTCTTCCTCCATCTAAAATAACTCATACTTTTTTATAGAAGATTTTCCTTTGTCTCTTGAATCTGCTTGCTTCCTTCATAAGTCAAAATCAGATTATGATAAATGATTTTGTTGTTTCTTTGTTGGTGCATTTGTCAAACTCCTTGAAAGTGATTGCATTTATCATGAATGTTCTAGATTCATTACGCATCTTGTACATCTTTTGCTGATCAACATTCATATTTCTTGGAAATTCAATAGCACCTTTTTTTATTGGAGCAGTATATCTAGCTTCCACCAAGTCTCAAACTTAAGGATCCTATGAAATAAAGAAATTCTCCAGCCTATCCTTCTAGTACTGAAAATATTCACCATCAAACATAGGCGGTCTATTGATGTTTTCTCAGGCAGCTTCTTCACTGAACCCAAACATGTTGAATCCTTGGATCTTTCCTCAAACACTATAAAGTGCTCAGCCTTGATACCGAGCACTAATGCCAATTGAAGGTGCACAAACACGAGAAATGGGGTTATATTGTGTTTGCCTAATTTGAAATTATTTTCTTGATTATAATTCTGATTTGGTGACTTAAACAATTTTAATTATTAGAGATTGTAGTAAACAGACAAAGTGAAGGTAAAAATAAATCACCAAATTTTATGCTAGTTCACACAAACTTGGTTGCTAAGTTTAATCCCGTCACACAAAAGGATTTATCAACTCATTTAAAACTTGACTTACAAAACCACTTGACCCTACAAGTGAGTCTTTTACAGGATTTTTGAGGCAAACTACACTTTGACCCTACAAGTCAATGAAGTAGTAAACACGAGAAGCGGGTTTAATTGTGTTTGACTAAGGTGATAGCTTTTTCTTAATTTAATTAAACTTGTTCAAACTTGATCATTTACTTGGAGTAAAAGCAATGACAAAACTAAGGAGTGCAAAAATAAAGTGAACTGAGTAATTTATCCTAGTTCACCACTAGTTTGGCAAGGGATTTAATCCACCTATTCCAGAACTTGAATTACAAAGCACATGACCCTCTAAGTCAGACTTCTCAAGCAGTCTGACAACCCCTAACTTTTGAGAAACACACACACCTTGAATTTACCAACCATGTCTTCTCCACACAATCTGACAACCCTAGTTTGTTGAAGGCACATTAACACCACTATCAAGTTTCGAATACAAAGGTTTGAAACTTGAGTAGGTGCTTCTAACTAGGTTATAATAGCAATGGTTATCACACTCTAAGATGAACTCTAAGATGAATTTGGAATTTTGAGCTTGAGTTCTTCTACTCTTTTATGATTTTTCGATGATTTTCTTCTTCAGCCTTGAGTATCTATTTATAGATAAAATTAGGGCTTCTGTAACACCCCGATTGTTAACAGCGAGAGTGTATTTTTTTTTTTCAAAACAGATTCATAAAAAACAAAGAAACAAAGAGAAATAAATAAGGAAATAATTTTGGATAAATATTTAAATCGTACACAACGACAAATAAGTCAACATAATTTACAAGCAGCGGAATAGTTTTTGAAATACGAATCCAAAGTATTTACACATCAAAAAGTGGTACATGGAATCCATCAATAATAAAATGTCAAGCTAACAATATTGGTATAGGTAAAGTCTTCCAAATTAAAATAAACACATCCCAAAAGAAAGACATCTAGTCCCTATACGTCAACCTAATCTGATCATTCTACAAAAAACTATACATCCCGAGTGATCTTCACGCGCCCCGCAAGATCCTCCTAACACAGCTCCAGTCAGGTGTTTCCAACTACATTCCCATCCATAGGATACGAACCTGTAGGATGGTCCTGGTTCTCATCTGAGGGCAAAGCCCAAATTTCCACAATAGTTGTAAAGGGTCACCAACCGAAATTAAAAGTTTTTAAATGCACAAAATAACCTTTCAACTTAACATGCACCTTAAAAGGGTTTCTATATGCAAAACATGCATAAACAAAGTTGAAAAATGAAGTTTTTAACAAAACAACACTGTTGTATTCGAATACAGCATCTCTGTATTCGAATACAGCATCTCTGTATTCGAATACAAGGCTTTTTCAGTATTCAGCAGCAAAAACAACATGTTTGTATTCGAATACAGCCTTCTATATTCGACTACACAGCAAGTCAGTAGCAAAACAACATGTTTGTATTCGAATACAATAGTCTGTATTCGATTACACAGTAAGTCAGTGGCAAAAACAGCATGTTTGTATTCGAATACAACCTTCTGCATTCGAATACACATCAGACAGTAGCAGAAAAACAGCAAAATTCAGCATTTTTAGAGGGTTCTAAACCAATCAACACTTACACACAAATCCAAACAATCACACTTAGCAATTATAGCGCAATCACCATGACATCTTGAGTTTCGAAATAGTTTTGCAATCAATCACACTTACACACAATTCCAAAACATCCACACTTGGAAATTATAACACAATTACCACGACAACTTAAGTTTCGAAATGGTTTTGCAATCAAACACACTATCACACAATATCAAAACATCCACACTTCGCAATTATAACACAATCACCACGACAACTTAAGTTTCGAAATGGTTTTGCAATCAATCACACTTACACACAATTCCAAAACATAACACTTAGCAATTATAGCACAATCACCACGACAACTTGAGTTCAAACATTCAATCATAATCTTGAATCAAACACGACTCGTGTGCCAAGCACCCCAATGCAATGCGTATATGCCAAAATGCATGGACTCGGAATTCCAAACCAAAACCCTCCTCAAAGGGCCGTAAACCATAATTGTACCGCCTATCACAGGCCGAAGTACTAAATTACCGAGGTGCCACCTATCACGGGTCAACACGATTTATTAAAAACGTAAATCATAAATGTACCGCCTATCACAGGCCGAAGTACTATTTACCGAGGTGCCACCTATCACGAGTCAGCACGATTTACCAAAAATGTGCAGTCTATCGCAGACCTTACACGACGCGACAATCCCCACAAGGATAAGATGAACCAACCGGTCGCCATGTACTACGAAATGCATGATCATACTCTGACTCTATCCACGACAATCGTTAAGTAAATGCAGATATTAAAAGATTCTTCATTTTTAATACTCATTTAACTCTAACAATTTTCACGACAATCATTAAGTAAACAGAGATATTAAAAGATTCTCCATTTTTAATACTCGTTTAACTCTAACAATTTTGACGATAATCATTAGGTAAATGCATATATTAAGAGATTCCCCATTCTTAATACTCATTTAACTCTAACAATTTCGACGACAATCATTAAGTAAATACAGATATTAAGAGATTCCTCATTCTTAATACTCATTTAACTCTAACAATTTTCACTACAAACATTAAGTAAACAGAGATATTAAAAGATTCCCCATTTTTAATACTCGTTTAACTCTAATGATTTTCAAATTCCACACAGAACATACTCAGACATATTCTCAAATTCAATCCACAATTCACACCAAATCACATCAATTCATTTTTCCACAAAAATCCACACAAACACATCTCAAAATTTATAATATTAATTATGAATACGTCAAACACGACAAACACAAAATTATCACAATCCACCACTCAAACACATCAAATTTCATTTCCTCAAAACCACACATAAACGAGTTAAATTCATTTTCCACGAAACACTCATCAATATCACCAAAACCCAACTCTAAAATTTCACCCATAAAAGCATTAAATTCATTTTCCCCAAATCAACACTTTAACCCTAACAAAATTATTTTCCACACAACCACAAATAAGTCCCTAAATACAAACTAAAAGTTTGGAAGGAGCCCTTACCTTAACGATAGCTTTAACGAATGATTACGGTATCTCGAGTAATTCCGATAAAATCTCCGTTCGTGACATTGCTTTCAAAGTTAGTTCACTAGCACCGTAGCATGGAGATGAACAACTTTCCCTTCTATCTTTTTGCGAAATGAAGCTTAGATCTAGAGGAAACATAGAGGTTTGTGTTTGACGGTTTGAAAACCCCCAACACCGTTTTTCTTCGTTTTCGAATCAAAGAGGACGAATGAAACTGAGAAATCCTTGTCTTCTCATCCACAAGCCTTGGGTTTTCTCTTCTTGAAGCAAAAGAAAGTAAAATAAGAAAAGAAGGGAGAAGGAAGAGGCTTGAATGCGCGAGGCAGTGAGATGATTATCTTCCTCTGTTTCCTTTCGTTTTTTTCCTTTCTAATATATATATATATATATATTATATATTTAAATCCAAACCCAAACAAATATCTTACAACTCTTACACACATCACAATCTATTTTGATAAAATATATACTCTCGCGCAACTCAATTGACAGATAAAAGTTTCTGCAACTAGAGATATTTTTAACAAAATTGTCCGGTATTAAATTCTTCGTAACGTAAATAAATTAGTCCTCGACAAATAATTTTAGTCCAATTTCCAAAAATATATTTGTGGCATTTAACTCTATATATACCAAAATCTGAGCTAAAAGCCTAAGAAATTCAACACAAAATACCCTTAGATAGTATAATTTAGGATTTAAAATTAAGGGTCTTACAGCTTCAATTTAGTCTTTATTTAATTTTAAATTGCATCTTTATTCCTAGATTGGTCAACAATGATAAAAAATAATTTTAAACAATATGCCTTTTGATAATATGTTCTGTAACCCATTATTTATTTCTGAATCCAATTTAAGCAGTTCTTTCAGATTGATTCTATTTGTATTTTGTTTATATTGAGTTTGTAAATTAATCATATTGATTATGTTTGTATTTTGTTTAGATTGAGTTTGTAAATTTTTTAGATTCATTTTGTTCGTATTTAATTCAGATTAAGTTTATAAATTCTTTATATTGATATTGTTCATACTTTGTTCAAATTGATAATTTTCATATTTTGTTAAGATTGATTTCTCAAATTGTTTAGGTGAAACTTCCTTCCTATTCCTTGCTTTGATGTGGGACGAAACATAGTGTTGGACAATTTCTTGAATTTTGACAAGTAGGAATATGACTTAGTTCAATTCAGTATTTTGTCCTTTGTCAAAATTTAAATTATATATTTGCAAATAATAAATGTATCTTCTTGTGAGTGTTTCTTTTTGTAAACAATTCTTGATCATATACTCTCGTAAATGATTCATATCTTCATGCAGATAAATCTTGATCAGATCTTCTTATAAATAATTTAAATCTTCTTGCCATAAATATTGATCGAATCTTCTTGTAAATAATTCACATCTTCTTGTGATAAATCATGATCACAATTTCTTGTAAATAATTCTTTTTTCTTCTAGATAAATCTTGATCAAATATTGTTGTAAATAATTCATATCTTCTTGTGATAAATATTGATAAAATCTTCTTGTAAATTTGGTCAAAGATTGTGTCCGATTATAAATCTAAATCAAATCTGATTTTTAGATTGTCTTCAAAATCATGAACAACATCACCATGGGCAACTTCACCATTGTTGCATTATTAGAGTTAGTTCAACTTCAAGGCTTGTTGCATATCAGAGGATGCACTCTGGAATGTATTGCAATTATTAGAGCCATTGTAACATGAGCTTTAGAGGTAGGCTTGAAAATAGTAGACTTTAAAGAAGATCTTCAAAAATATTATTCATCATATACATACTGAAGTTACTATTCATTAGAAGAATCTTATAGTTATTGTTCATCAGATGCATCTTACATATATTGTTAATTAGAGGCATGGAAAACTCCTAAAACATGTTGAACCTTTAGAGGCACAAAATTCCCCAGACGCATTTGCGCAAACTCATCGGAGACATGTTAACCAGAAGCATGCTTTAGTCAGAGGAAGACGCAGAAACACGCTGATCAACAAGAAGAACACTTCAGTCTTTAGAGGTACACGCAGAAAAACCTTGTACTACCAATAACACGCTATTAGAGGCAAATGCACGAACTTTTCTAGAGTGTGCATTTTTTTCTTCAGATTTTTTAGATTTTGTTGACTGGTTTGATTTCGTTTCCTTTGATCTTTTTACTTCCTCTGGTGAGTTTCTCTGGTAGTATCCTCTGGTGGTATCCTTCGATTGTCATTATCTAATTTCACCATACATAATAAAATAATTAGTGCAATAAATTGTTTTCACAAAGTACATTTGTAAACATCAAAGCCAAATAGAGGTAATGTTCAATGGACAACCCTGGTTCTAACATTATTTGATTTTATTACTTGACTCCCTGTAACTTAAGGTTTCCCCTAAGTTTAAGTATTTTTTTAGTTTCTTTTCTCTCCATATGCTTACAAAGAATTTGAGAACAAATTATTTTTTGATATGTTTATGTGGCGAGAAAAAGTGTATGCAAGTGACGGAGAAAAGAACTGTAAAACTATTTAGGCTAAGAGGGATTCTTAAGTAATGGGAAGTCAGGTAATAAAAACCAATAAAATGTTATAAAAAATACATTTTTGTCAACATCGAAAAATGGGAGATTATTGGAACCAATTTGATTTTCCTCTTTTGACTTTGTTGATAACAAATGTACTATGTGAGAATAATTTGTTTTGACTAATGGCTTCATTAAGTGTGCAACAATTAGAACAAGAAAATCAAAGGAAGGTACCAGAGGAAACGACCATAAGAAGTCACCAGAGGAACAAAAAAGCACATGTGTTTGCCTATGAACATTTGCCTCTGAAAGCAGCGTGCCCCTGAAGGTTATGAATATTGTCTCTAATGGTTCGCTCTAAAGTTGGGTTCTGAAGACTGCCTATCATAACAAGGTATGAAGACTCTCTCTAATCATTGTTATACTCAGCTTTGATCTAAGCAGGAATATGAAGTCAAATTCAGTAATTTGTCATTTGTCAAAATATAATATCTTTGCAAATGATAAATGTATCTTCTTTTGAGTGTTTCTTGTTGTAAACATTTCTTGATCATATCTTCTTGTAAATTATTCATATCTTCTTGTAGATAAATTTTGATCAAATCTTCTTGTAAAAAATTCATATCTTCTTGAAGATAAATCTTGATCAATTCTTATTGTAAATAATTTGTATCTTCATGTGAGAAATATTGATAAAATCTTCATGTAAATAATACAAATATTCTTGTGATAAATCTTCATCAAATATTTATTTAAATAATTAATATTTTTTTTGTAGATAAGATGTTGATCATATCCTTTTCAAATCTTGACCAAGTCATCTTTTAAACTTGTCAAAGAGTTTCTTCAATTATAAATCGGAATCAAATTTTGTTTTATATTGTCTTCAAAAACATGAATCTTCTTTCATGCTCTACAAAGTCAAATATATTATTCTTATAAAATACTTTTGTTTACATCAAAACTATAAGTATAAAACCAACTATGTTCGAACAATCTCCCTCATTTTGATGATGATTAAACAGTATATTTTATAACAAATTTTCTTTAAATACTTTGACTCTCTCTTACTTAAGCCTGCTTCTAAGTCTAATTATTTTTCTAAGTATTTTTTCTCCCCACATTTTCAAACATTTTTCTCTCCCTTTTGTCATCAGAAAAAAAAACTTGAAAATTACAACTAGAAAATATAAAATGACATAAGCAAAAAATATAAAATTTTCCTTCTAATTTGTGTTTTTGTTAATATAATGAAAATGACTTAACATAAAATATAAAACTTTATCCTAAGTATGAAACTAAACTACTCTAAGTTTGGCACAACATCAGTTAGGTAAAAGATTGAGGGTTAGGTTTTTCATGTTGAAGTCAAACATATATAGCTAGTGGTTTGGTGAATATGTCATCCCATTGATATTTAGTGTCTACAAACTAGATATTAACCACACATTTTTGAACAAACTCCCTATGAAATGGTGTTTGATTTATGTGTTTAGTTCTAGAATGATGTATAAGCTTTTTGGTTAGGCAAATGGTAGAATTGGTGTCACAACATATGGGAATATTGGTTTCTAGGATTTTATAGTCTTCTAGTTGACGTTTCATCCAAATTAGGTGAGAGCTACCATCAACTGTTAAAATGTACTCAGCTTATATTGTTGACATGGAAATTGAGCTTTGTCTCTTACTTGACCAAGAGATTAAGTGGTCACCTAAAAATGTGTAGTGTCTACTTGTACATTTTACTCAAGTTTATCTCCAACATAACCAGAATCACAATACTCACTTAATTTGTACTCAAAAGACTTCTTGTAGAACAAGGTAATGTTAGTATTGCTTTTAGGTATCTAAGGATTCTCTTAACAGCAGTTAAATGTGATTCCTTAAGGTTAGCTTAAAATCTTGCACATATACAGACACTAAACATAATTTCACGTCTGAAAGTAGTAAGGTAGAGTAGGGTGCATTGATGTAACCATAGGTTTGCAGTCACTCCTCTTAAACTTCTTGAGGAGCTCTTTTGTATATTTAGTTTGATGAATGAATATACCATTTTGACTTTGCTAATTTCGTATCCTTGAGAAAAACTTAAGTTCTCCCATTATACTCATTTGAAATTCAAGTTGCACCAATTTATAATACTATTTGCAGAAAGTGCCATCAATAGATCCAAAAATAATGTCATTAATATAAATTTGAAAAATAAGAATGTAATATTCTATTGAATTTCTAAAAAGTATATTATCTACTTGTCCTCTTTCCAAGCTATTTTTTAGCATGAAGTTACCAAGCTTATTTGCTCTAGGTGCTTGTTTTAGACCATACATATATGTCCTAAGTTCAAACATATGATTTGGAAATTCAAAACTTTCAAAACGTAGGAGTTGTTTAAAATAGTATTCTTCACTAATATAACAAAAGAACTTTTAACATTTATTTCAAAAAATGTAATGTTATTATTTGCAGCAAAAGAAAGTATGATATCAACAATTTATAATCTGGCCACTATAGCAAATCTCTCAATGTAATCAATGATCTCTTGCAGACTATAGCATTGTACGAAAAATATTTCCATGTTTATAACCACTTCACTATTTTCATTTAGCTTCTTTTTGAATATTCACTTGGTTCCAATAATGTTCTTTATTGTTCTAGGTATTAGATCCCAAACATCGTTCCTCTTGAATTCATATAACTCTTGCATGGCAAGATTTCATCTGTTATCTGCCAACGCTTCATTAGTAGAGGTAGGCTCAATTGATGAGAGTAAGCCAAACTAAGTGGTATCTTTTAATAATGATCTAATCCTCAAAAGTTCACTTGCACTTCCAATTATTAGAGTTTCAGGATTAGATGACTTGTACTTCCATCCAAATCATTCTTCTGACTTATCTTAACTGTTTTTGACGTGATCAAATTGATCCTTTGAAGATTTATCATCTTCTTATAGTTTTCTTTTATCCTCTGATTTTTTAGGTTCTTCTGGTTTGTATGCATCTGCTTCCACAGATTTCGATAAACCTGCATTATCATCATCTTTCTTTGACTTTTCAAGGTCAAGTTGTTTGTCATCAAATTCATAATGTAAGGATTCTTCCACAATCTAAGCTTCCCTATTAAGGACTCTATAAGCCTTATATCTTTTATATTATCTAATGAAGAAACACTTCAGAGATCTATAATCAAATTTACCATGTTTAAAGAGATGTTAGGTTTTTTACCTTTCCATAATTCATATGGTGTTTTATTCAATATGGACCTAATTAAGACTCTATTTTGAATATAGCATGCAATGCTAATTACTTCACCCCAAAAGTATTTGGAGCCATTTATCCCAAAGGAGTTCTTTGTTTGTTTTTCCTTTTGAAGAGTTTCACACATAATTTCAGTTTTTTAACTAAGCTTAGGTAGACCTCTTACTAGTTGAAGTTTATTTAGTTTTGAAACTAATCTAAGGTTTTCATGACCTAATCTTTTTTGTCAGATTAGTTTCTCTTCATTTACTGGCATAAGACACCTAACCTCTTATTTCTCTAGACTAAACATATTTATCTTATAAATGATGTTTTCTCTAACCTAAAAAGAGCACAGATCCAGCCATTTGACTAATTGGCTTGCATGTTTTTTGATTAAATACAACATCATAATTATTGTCACTTAACTAACTAATACTTAATAAATTCTCCTTAAGACCTTCAACGAATAAGACAACTTAAATAGAAGGGGAAATACCATTACCAAGAGTACCTTGACCAACGATCTTGCCTTTTTGCTTTCCTCCAAATGTCCTTGTGCCTCTTTTGCTCAATGTTAGTTCTTGGAACATATACTTTTCTTTCTTGATGTGTCTCAAGCATCCATTGTTCAGGTACCATGATTGGTGGTTTAACTAGATTGCTGAGAACATCTACAACATAGATAATTTTAATCTTAGGTACCCAAATTTGGTTCGACCCTGTTTTGTTAATCTTGAAAGGTTTAATGTTTTTCCTTGTATTTAACATGGGACAAACAAATTATCAAACATCTTGCTCCCCCTTTTTTCATTAGACAAAAAGACTTGAAAATGAAACTTGCCTTTTTTATATTTAATTTTCCATCTTTTTTAAATAAATGAAAGTAACATAAGCATAAAACATAAAATTATCCCTAAGTATGAAACTAAACTAAACTAAACTACTCTAAGGTTCGCACATCATAAGTTAGGTAAAAGAACGAGGTTTAGATTTTTCTTTATAAAGTCAAACCTATCTTCAGCTAGTGATTTAGTGAATATGTCAACCCATTGATGTTTGTTGTCTACAAGTTGGATATTAAGCACAACTTTTTGAACAAAATCCCTAATGAAATGGTGTTTGATTTATATGTCATTAGTTCTACAATGAAGTGTATGGAGTTTGGTTAAGCAAATGGAAGAAATGTTGTCAATAAATGGGAAAGTTGGTTTCTAAGATTTTGTAGTACTCTAGTTGATATTTCATCCAAAATAGTGGAGAGCTAAAACCAGCTGCTAAAATGTACTCAGCTTCTGTTGTTGAGATGGCAATTTTGTTTTGTCTATTACTTGACCAAGAGATTAAGTTGTCTCCAAGAAATATGCTTTTTCCACACGTGCATTTTTTTCTCATGTTTCTCTCTAGCATAATCAGAATCACAATACCCACTTAGTTTGTACTCAAAAGAGTTCTTGTTGAACAAGGTAATGTTTGTAGTGCCTTTTAGGTATCTAAGGATTCTCTTAGCAATAGTTAAATGTGATTCACTTGTATTAGCTTGAAATCTTGCACATACATATACAATAAACCTAACTTCAACTATGGAAGCGATAAGGTAAAGTAGGGATCATATCATTCCTCCATAGGTTTTCTAGTTAACTTTTTTTACTTGATCATCTTTTTCAAGTGAACAAGTAGGGTGCATTGGTGTAATCTTAGGTTTGCAATCACTCATCTTAAATGTCTTTTGAAGCTCTGTTGTATTATTATTTTAATGAATATATATACCATTATGACTTTGCTGATTTTGTATCTCTAATAATAACTAAAGTGGTATCTTTTAATGATGATATGGTCCTCAAAAGGTCACTTGCACTTCCAATTATTATAGTTTCAGGATGAGATGACTTGATCGGATTCATCATCTGAATATTTTGAAGGTGAAAACACGAGAAGGGGAGGTTGAATTGTGTTTGCAAAAGTTGATAACTTTTTTGAAAATTTGATAAAGGCTGGTTGGTATCTATGAATTACTTAGAAAAGAAAAAATCGAGTTGAAATGCAGCAAACAACAAAAGCATAAATAACTAGACACAATGATTTATCCTAGTTCACCACTAACTTGACTATATTAAGTCCCCTCATTTAGAAGGATTTGATCCACTAAATCAAATTCCTTCCATTACAAAGCATCTGACCCTCCAAGCTAGTCCTCCCAAATAGCCTGACAACCTCATACTTTTGAGGAACACAAACAGTTTGACTCTACCAGTCAAGTCTTCTCCACCCAACCTAATAACCCTAGATTATTGAAGGCATATCAACACCCTGACCTTACAAGCCAAGTCTTCTCCATAAAACTTGTCAATCCTAGATTATGGAAAACACACTAACACCTTGACCCTACAAGCCAAGTCTTCTCCACACAACCATACAACCATAGATTGTTGAAGGCAAGGTAACATCACTATTGGATTTGATTACAAAGGTTTGAAACTTGAGTAGTTGCATCTAATAAGTTGATTATAACAATGACTATCACACTCTAAGAAAAACATTCAGAAAATAATTCTCAATTGAACAATTATTTCTCTTTATGAACTCTAAGATAAATTTAGAATTTTGAGCTTGAGTTTTTCCTCTTTTTCTGATTTTTCAACGATTTTCATCATCAATCTTTAGTATCTATTTATATATAAAATTAGGGCTTCAATTTATTCCTTGTTAAATTATGAGTTGTATATTCATTCCTAGCTTGGTCAAGAATGACATATTCAAATATAATTTTGAAGAAGATGCTTTTTGATAATATGTTCTTTAGCCAATTCTTTGTTTCTGAATCAAATATAAGTAGTTCTTTTTTAATGATTGTGTTCGTATTTTGTTCATATTGAGTTTGTAAATTCTTCATATAATTTGTGTTCATATTGAATTTGTAAATTCTTCAAATTGATAAGGTTTGTACTTTGTTAAGATTGCTTCCGCAAATTTTTCAGATGAAACTTCCTTTGTATGACTTACTTTGATCTAGGCGGGAACATAGTGTATCTTCATTCCTATCTAGAAATTAAATTACGGCTTCAATTTAGTCCTTGTTTAATTCTAAGTTGTATCTGCATTCCTAGCTTGGTCAAGAAAGACTTATTCAAAAATAATTTTGAGCAAGATACTTTTTGATAATATGTTCTTTAGCCAATTCTTTGTTTCTAAATCCAATATGAGAAGTTCTTTTTTATTGATTGTGTTCGTATTTGTTCATGTTGAGTTTGTAAATTCTTCATATTGTTGTGTTCATATTTTGTTCATATTGAGTTTGTAAATTCTTCAGATTGATAATGTTTGTGCTTTGTTAAGATTGCTTCCACAAATTCTTCAGATGAAACTATATGTACTTTGATTTGGGCAGGAACATAGTGTTGGGCAGATTCTTGAACTTTCACGTGTAGAAATATGACTAAGTCTAATTCTATATTTTGTGTTTTGTCAAAATTTGAATCATATATTTCCAAGTAATAAATGTATCTTTTTGTGAGGTTTTGATCTTGTAAACAATTCATGAACTGGATAGAGGAGAAACATATATTTTTATACTAGTTCACAATAAAATGTTGGTACATGTAGTCCTCTCATTATAGAGAGATTTTGCCACAGTACAGTCGAGAGCTTAATCCACTATTTCCATAAATAGCATACAAATATTCTTTACTCTTCCTCTTTAAGTTTTAAGTATTTTTCTCTAGCTTCTACAGGTTGTCTTCCTCAGAACCTTCTTCAACTTTCTTCCGTTGAGGTTCATGAGAGTCGTTGTACCATTTCAGACACCTCTTATAAATGAGAGGGTTATTGCCATTATCAGAATGATTTACCTCAACTCTAGTTTGTGTGTGATTTTACACAGTTTGTCTATAGCATTCTAACTCTCGTTGAGATGAAGTGTCCGTTGAGAATGGTCTTTGCATAAATAATAAACATGGCATAGATTTTAAAGAACCAAAAGAAAATCCTAGATTTATCATTCCTGATTTTGTTTGTGTGTATTGTCATAAGAAAGGTCACAATAGAATAACTTGTCCTCGGCAAAAAATATGGAAAAACAATAAACCTTTCATAATTAATAAATCAGGACCTAACAAAATTTTGATACGAAATGACAAAATAAATTATCTTGCAGATATCCTTAGCAACAAAATTAAAACACCAGTCACGGTACTTGGACAATGGATATTCATGACACATGATGGGAGAAAATCAAAATCAGAAGATATCCCTAACCACTCAAATCAAGTTCGTAAGAGGAATGTCAAAGGAACCAGAAATGTCAAAGGAACCATCAAAATCAGAAGCTATCTCTAACCACTCAAATCAAGCTCGTAAGGAAATCAAGCTTGGATGGAAATACAAATCCTCTCATCCAGAATCTCTAATCATAATAAATGCAAATGATCATCAAAAAACCATATGCGCAAAAAAGAAGTTAATTGGGACCAAGTGGATTTTCATAAACAAATTGATATATATGGGTTCTACTTTTCCCTTCTTTACACAATTGACTTTAGACCAAATATTTTGTTTGTTGTGTTTGTGTGTGCCAGATTTCAGTCTGACCCTAAAAAATCCCATTTAAAAACTATTAAGAGGATCTTTAGATATCTGAAAGGCATTACTAATATTGGTTTGTGTTATAATTTGTGCTCTAAGTACCGGTTAGTAAGTTTCAGTGATGTTAACTATGCTGGAAATAAGCTAGAAAGAAATAGCACTGGTGGAAATTATACTTTCCTTGGTGAGAATCTAATCTCCTAGTCGAGGAAAAGTCAAAGCATTATTGCTCTATCAATAGCAAAAGCAGAATACATCTCAATAGCTAGTTGCAGCACTCAAGTGTTGTGGATGAACTGTCAACTAGAAGATTTCATCATTAATAAAAGTAATATTCCTATCTTCTGTGATAATAATTCAACTATAAGTTTAACCAAAAACCATATTTTACACTCAAGAGCAAAACATATAGAGATTAAACATCAAATATGTTGACTCTGATCATTAGTCGGCTGATATGTTCACAAAAACTCTTGTTGAAGACATATTTAGTTTTATAAAACAACATTTGAATTCAACATCTATAGAAGAAGGATGTTTAATCATTTGTATCATTCCCTTTGGTAAAACATTGCTAATGATTACACATATATATATATATATATATATATATATCTGATGACATTGAATTTATTTGTACCACTCGCCAATCTAAATTCAATTAATCCTGCAATATGAATAATTTTCCTAGTAATTTATGACACTTTGACAAGGGGAGAATGTATCTTTTTTAGAGGAACTATTTTTAAAATTCATTTATCACTCATAACTCTCTATTTTCCTTTCTGTCTTATGACAAAAGGCGATGATGTATGATAGCATTTCAGCAAGTGTACTGAATGGTTGCAAGTAATAATAAAACGGTAGTACCGAGTGTCGAACTCAAGGATTGCGTTTTACTATTGAATTATATTGAATTACTAAAATTGAACAAAAACTTTCCAGATTGATTTAAATAATATTTAAAATTAACAACTCTAATAAAATTGATCCTTTATAATGAGAAAAATGTCAGGGATGAGTTTCACTTCAAATCCAACCTTGGTGTCTAATTTGATCCTCGTTATTGAATTCCTTTATTGAATTATTACCGAATTCTCTTTATTATTCTTGCCCTAATGTCTTAGTGGCAGAACCTTTAATTCCAAAGTAACCCCTAATTCCTTAGTAGATTTAAGATTAGAATTAAGCATTACCGTATAGAAATTCTCTAGTGAACTATTTCTTTGCAACCAATTTAATTGGTTTCATGACCTGCATCTATCCCTAGACTACAAATTCATGAATTTCTCATCTCAAGCATTCGTAAAGTCCACTTCCGTTTCAAAATACAAATTGCAGCACATTTTAATGTTGATCAAGCAATAAAAAGCATTTAAGCACAGAGATAAGAAAAATAATTCAATAAACTCATTCATATAACTAGAAATCAAATGAAAAAAATAAGGGTTTCATCTAGTTACACTCATCCCTAACAAATAGGGTTTAGTTACTCATGACAGAGATACAAAAGATAAGAATTAGAGAAGAATTACAAGAAGGATTCATGAATGATTCTTGATAAAACTACTCCAATGATGTTAGAAACGACCGTCTTTGAGTTTCTATGCTAGGGCACAAGTCTCCAAAACTTCCCAAGAGTCAAAAAGAACCCTAAATCGTGAAAAAATTGTAATTTTATGAATGCTAATGCGCGTCGCGCGCCCCAGGTGCAGGAAACGCGCTCTAGGCGCACCTGGACAGTGTTGAACGGCTGGAAATGCGCCTTTGGCGTAGATGGCGCGCTTCAGGCGCACAACATCTGTTGTCTGACATAATGTGCATTTTACTCCTCTTTCCAGTCTGCATTTGGTTCGTGTGTCTTCATGAAGGTTGTAGCTATAGATCTTAGCTTTCATTTGCAAACAAGTTGATTGGTAGAACCATAACCCTACTTATTTTGATAATAACCAAAAAATATTAAGAGAACAATCTAATGCACTAACGTTTTATTTTAAGTGTGTATTTCCTAGAGCAAGTGAATCTAGAGGATATTGTGATGTATCCCCTAGTGATCAGATATATCCTCTATTGATCAGACCAAGACAAATGAAACAAAGACAACGCTTTTGCTTTACAATCTATGTCAGGTGACAGATGCCTGATGACTCTTCATCATATGCATAATTTTTATTGTTTTAGTTTTATTTATGTGTGATTATTAGTTAATTTGAGATGTTACTTGATATAAACTGTTCATTCTATTTCTTTGAGTTATTAAAATGTTTATGTTCTTACTTCCTTGATTAAGTAGGGATTTTTTTTAGTTTTGTGTCGTTTCTTTGTTTTAGTGAAGTGTTGAAATTTGGGAAGAAATCAATGTGACCTATATGGAATATTTCTGCCATATCTAGAGTCCTACTAAGTGCAAATGAAAGCTCTGATCCATAGCTACAACTTTCATGAAGACATTGGGATCAAATTCGTACTCAAAAGAAGAGACAAATGCAGAAAATGTCAAATAAAAGATGTGCGCCTGAAGGGCGTACAATGCGCCTGAAGCGCTATATGTGTGCCTAAAGCGCATTTGATACAGTACAATCTGTCTCTTTTGCGCTTGAAGTGCAATCCTGCGCCTGGGGCACATGGCATACGGCAGAATACATTAAAATGCGTTTTTTTCTTCACTTTCTAAGGATCTTTTTAGTTATTGGGAAATCAGTAGACTTGTGTCCTAGGAGAGAAACTCAAAGACGGTTATTCTTAACAACATTAGAGGAGTTTTATCAAGAATCATTCATGAATACTTCTTGTAATTCTTCTGTAATCCCTATCTTTTGTATCTCTATCATGAGTAACTAAACCATATTTATTAGGGATGAGAGAAACAAGATAAAACCCTTATTTTTCTGATTTGATTTCTAGTTATATAAATGAGTTTATTGAATTATTTTTCTCATCTCTGTGCTTAATGCTTTTTATTGCTTGATCAACATTGAAATATTCTACGATTCGTATTTTGAAATGGAAGTGGGCCTTACGAATGCTTCAGATGAGAAATTTGTGATATTATAGTCTAGGGATAGATGCAGGTAATGAAACCAATTAAATTTTTGGCAAAGGCATTAGTTTACAAAGAGAATTCTTGTACCATAAAGTTTAATTCTAATCTTAAATCCACTAAGCAATTAGGGGTTACTTTGGAATCAAACATTATGTCACTAAGATATTAAGGCAAGAATAATAAAGAGAATTCGGTAATAATTCAATAAAGGAATTTCGTCACTAGGATCAAATTAGAAACCAAGGTTGGATTCAAAATGAAACTTTATCCCTAAAATATTTCTTATTATAAATGATCAATTTTTAATTTCTGTTGTTAATTTTAAATATTATTTCAATCAATTCAAGAAGTTTTTGTTCCATTTTAGTAATTAAATATAATTCGATAGTGAATTGTAATTCTTGAGTTCGACACTCGGTACTACCATTTTATTATTACTTGCAATGATTCAGTACATTTGCTGAAGATGGATGGTTGCTCTGTAGAAGGCAAGAGGTTGAGACTATTTCCATTGTCATTGAAAGATGATGCTAAGGAGTGGCTTAATTATTTACCCTCCGGTAGCATCACCACATGGGAAGATCTTAAAGATAAGTTCTTGGAACAACATTTCCCCCCAACTTAGTTTGTTTGAAAAAGCAAAGATATTTCCACTTACAAAAAGAAAGAATTAGAATCTCTTCGTGACACTTATAGGAGGTTCAAGATTTTACTAGCAAGATGCCCCAATCATGCTTATGATGACACTGCTCAGATGCAAATATTCGATAATGGTTCAGGCCTAGCACTAGAATTATGTTGGATTCTATAGTAGGTGGTTCTTTGAATTACAAGACAGCATTAGAAGCACGCAAAATTATCAAGATAATGGCATCAAATGAACAAATGATGTTGTATTATAGAGGTGGTGGGTCAAAAAGTGGTATGTTGGAATTGAATGTTATGGATATTGATTAGCTTAAGGGAAACTGTTCTCAAAACAGGTAGAAGATGTTATGGTCGTTGGGATAAATAAGGGGATGACAGCTCTAAATATACAACACCGAGTGCCCCCCATCAAATTATTGAAACATACATGTTGTGAATTTTGTGAGGGAGCACATGAAAATGGAGCTTGTGAAGTATCGGATGATGATGATACAAAAGAACCAAAAGAGATGAACTTTTTGGATAAAAACGAGAAGCAGAACAATCCCCACTCTAGTATATACAATCTAGGTTAGAGAAATCATCCAAATATTTCATGGAAAGATCAATAGGGTGGACCCCAAGGTCAACAAGGAGCCCAAATACTTGGGAGATTTCTATTGAGAAGTTAGCAACGAACACAAGGGCTTTCAATGAAGAATCAAGAGCCGCCCACAAAAATCATTCAGCTTCAATCAAGAATCTTGAGACCCAAATAGGTTAAATTTCTCAACAGCTAGCACAAAGAGCGCTTGAAAATTTTCCGAGTGACACAGTTTCAAATCTGCTAAATAATGTCAATGTCGTGACAACGAGGAGTGGCAAGGTAATTGAACCAATACCACCTAAAGCCAAAAAGGGTGGGAGTGATTCAATTCCAACCCACTCGAAGGAAATGCTAACCCCAACATTAGTTGAGGAGGACATCACTCTTGAAAATGAGGAAGAATTTGTGGTCCAGAAAAAGGAGGCCCTGCCAAAGCCTGAAATTCGACTTCCATTCCCTCAAAGATTAAGAAAGGAAGAAACTGAGAAACAATATGGTAAGTTTCTTGATGTTTTTAAAAAATTGCAAATTAACATTCCTTTTGCAAAAGCACAAGAGCAGATGTCGGCTTATGCCAAGTTCATAAAGGAGATTTTGTTAAAGAAAAGAAAAATTGGTGGTGAAACAGTGATGCTTACCATAGAGTGCATTGCTATTCTACAAAGGAAGTTGCCACCTAAGCTCAAGGATTCTAGAATATTCTCTATTCCTTGTGCTATTGGAGATATAACTTAAAAGAAATTTTCATGTGAACTTGGAGCTAGTGTGAATATTATGCCCCTTTCCATATACAAAAGGTTAGGCATTGGATAAGTCGGATGTTACAGTTTACGGTTCGTTCAATGAAACACCCATATGGGGTGGTGGAAGATGTGTTGGTCAAAGTACATAAGTTCATTTTACCAGTGGTTTTTGTGGACCTATACATGGAGAAAGACAATGATATCCCCTTGATCTTGGGGAGACCATTCTTATCAACAAGGGAAGCTATGATTGATGTGGTGGATGGAACTTTAACCTTTAAGGTAAATGAGGAAACAGTTACATTCAATATTCTAAAAGTCTCAAAGCATTCAAACAAAAGAGAAGGGTGCAACCGAGTTGAGATTTTCAATTCGACAATCGATGAAAAAGTTGAACATCAAGGATGAAGGTGCAAACACAAGAAGGGGGTTGAATTGTGTTTGCCAAAGGTTATACCTTTTTGATAATTTATAAACAAATAAAAAAAACTTGTTTGGTTTTGGAGACTTACTTGGAGTAGAAGCAATCGGATTCATAGATAGAAAACAATGAAAGCATTAATAATTTGACACATAAATTTATCCTGGTTCACCACTTACTTGGCTACATCCAATCCCCTCATTCAGAAGGCTTTAATCCACTAATTCAAATACCTTGAATTACAAAGCACCTGAACCTCCAAGTCAGTCTTTCCAAACAACATGACAACCCCATACTTTTGAGAAACTAACCACCTTGACCCTACAAGTCAAGTCTTCTCCTAACAACTTGATAACCCTAGATTGAAGAGTGAACTAAACCACTATCGGATTGAAAACAAAAGATTGGAGCTTGAGTAGTTGCTTCTAACAAAGCTAATAATAATAATAATAATAATAATAATAATAATAATAATAATAATAATAATAATAATAATAATAATAATAATAATAATAATAACTCTCCCACTTTAAGAAAAGAACACACAAAAAATATTTCTAACCTGAACTAGTGTTTCTCTCTTTGAACTCTAAGATGAATTGAGAACTTTGAGCTTGAGTTACTTTTTTCTACTTTTCGATGCTTTTCTCCTTCAGCCTTGAGTGTGTATTTATAATGAAAATTTGGGCTTCAATTTAGTCCTTCTTTGATTTTGAATTGTATGTTGTTCAAATTGAATTTGTAAATTCTACAAATTGATTATGTTCCTATTTTGTGTAGATTGAGTTTGTAAATTCTTCACATTGATTATGTTCCTATTTTGTGTAGATTTAATTTGTAAATTCTTCAAATAAAATCTTCTTCAAATGTTGATAAAATCTTCTTCAAATATTCTTTAAATCTCAAATTAGTCAAATATTATAAATATGAATCAAATCTTGTTTTAGATTTTCATCAATTAAAAATTTGAATAAAATCCTATTTTAGATTTTATTCAATAATAAGTTCGAATTAAATCTTATTTTAGATTTTCTTCAAAAACATGAATCTTCTTCCATACTCTTTGAAGTCAAATATATTGTTATCATAAAATACTTTTGTTAACATCAAAACTCTAAATGTAAAACCAACATGGTTCCAACAAATGACCCATTCTGCCATTAGAAAGAGTGTTATACCTACCCCAAGATGTTGCTAAAGATAGTGAAGATCCAAGAGTGAAAGATGTTTTATCCATGTTAAAAGCATCACCATCACACTCCCTCCGCTTCCATACTAGATGCGAGGAGTTGAAAGGGAATGAGTGAGTATGTAGAGAAAAAGAAATAGACTTCATTGGTTGAGCTCAAGCAATTGCCACCTCACTTGAAATATGTATTCCTTGGTGAGAAAGATGATGTGTTCTTTGTGCCATATAATACACCTTGACAATGGATGAGGCGTCAAGCTAATGACTTTAAAGAAGTGCTTCGTGGGAGATAACTTATAGGTAGAGGTAACTTTTATTTTTGAAATATTATTATTTTTATTTGAATTTGTTTCTTTTTAATTGTGTGTAAATGTGCATTATGATGAAGAATTTTTAATAACTTGAAGCTAGTCTTAAGCTATTTGTTTGGGATTTTGAAATTGAAATTCTATTTCTTTGCTCATATCATTGCTCTATTTGACAAGTTCACTAATGCATATATTGTTAATTACTATTTGGTTGTGGAAGTCTTGGCATTCTTAAAAAAAAATGGTAGTGGCATGTTTGACATCATTTAGATAGTTCATACTCTCTCTTACTATCCCAGCTGTGAGTTTTTGAGTCTAAACACTTTAATTCTTTGTTGTGTGATTATCCATACATGTGTTATCCCTTCAGAACTTGCACTAATGATGACTTGCCTCACTTGTAATTTATGCATACAGTGAGGCAATTTTGATTGGTAGTTTGAGCCTTTCTAACTACCATATGCAAATTTTATCCTTTGCTAGCCCCTTTGAACCTTGCCCTTTTCATTTGGTTATTAGCCACATTACAAGCCAAATACCTGACTTTAATTACATTACCTTAGTTGGAGTTAGGGAGGAAATTTTTTGTCTCATGTTGGTAAAGTTCTAAATTTGGGGTTGCTTATGAGATAACAACATTTTAAGTTTGGGGCGGTGGTTCTCAAAAATAAAAATAAAAAATTCAAAACAATAAATCAAAACAAAAAGAAAGAAAAAAAGAAGTAAGAAAACCAGTTTGTGTACTTTGATAAATAACATCTTCTTGGTTCTTTTGTCAATGTTTGAGAATTCACAATGAAAATCTGAAGAAAAAAAATAGTGGTAGAATAATTTGAAAATGTGTACCTAACTACAAGTAGTAAAGCCTAATATCCCAAAATGTCTTACCCTTTCCAAAGCCCCATTACAACCCAAAAGTCCTCCAAAAGTATATTTGTTTGTTGCATTTGTGAGTACTAACTAGAATTTTTTTCAAGCCTATGGTAGCGTAATGCATGTTCTAGGATTTGAGTGATTAATTCATAACCCTTGTTAAATACTTGAGAGAAATTTTGGTGAGATTGTGTGAAAAGATAGTTGAACTTGATGAATGAATGCTAAAGTGTACAAATTGAGTTGAACTTGGTGCACGCCTCTTATGGTGACTCTGTTCAAGCAAGCTTATGTTGACTTTAATAATTTAATCAAGTTTCACCTGACTCTGGTGTTGCAAGGGATACTCTGATTAGTTGCCTCTAGAAACGCAAGGAATGCTCTAGCTCAATTGCCTCTGAAGAATGCAACTATGTTCTGATTCTTTTGTCTCTAAAGGTGACGACAAGCAAGTGATTCCCTCTACCTCTAACAAGTGTGACAAGTAAGTGATTGCCTTTGCCTCTAACAATCACCTAGCATCTAAATCGCCTGACTCTGATCTTTTATGTATCCTCTAAAAAAATTCAACACTCTGATGATAGTCAATGATCTAAAGTCATTGTTCCAAGAAGACAAAGCTCTGCTCATCCTCTACTAGTCACCCTAAATTTGTTTGGTTTTATGATGGTCTATGAGACATGCTCTGATTATGTATCATTTTCTTAACGCATCCTCTACTACTTATGCGTTGATGTCAAGATACGTAGAATATTTGATACGGATTCACTTCAAATTTGTTAAAAGATCTGATACAGATTTATATAGACTTGCAATGGAAACCTCATAAAATACATGATTTGGTGTGATCGGGTCAAAAGGCCATATACCCTAAAAAGATCTATATAAAGACGTGTTGTCTCCTTGAAGAAGACAACGACAACAATATGCACAAAAACTAAAGTTACTTGTAAACATCCTCTTCAGAAGAGTTATTCAAAAAATTTAAAGGTATTTCCTTTGTAACCAAGCCCAATAGTGGTTGTTTTCCTCAACAGCTTGACGGTATCAAGATGGATGTTGGGAAGGTGTTGATTTAACTTTGTAACCTGGCCAGGTAGTGGTCTTATTTCTCAACAGCTTGATTGTAATAAGCTAGAAAGTTAAGAATATTGAAAACAGTTAGTGTCACTAGTAGGTGTTCAAGTTTAAGTTCAAATTCAATGGTGATTTAGTGGATTGACTCTTTTAGGTGGAAGGGATTAAACGTAGCTACCGTGTTGGTGGTGAATTAGTATCAATTATTGTATTCTTTACTTTTTGTTTTTACTTATTTGTTCTGACTACTAAACTCTTGTTTTGCCACACGAAAAAGAATTAAAATAGGATCCCAATTCAACCTTGTTTCTTGTGATTTTTGTGCATTCAAGAGGGAGAGAGGCGGAGAAGCGTTTCTCACCTTGAGTTTCCTAGCTCAAGAGTACCTTATTGGGTAGTGGAGCAACTTTGAAGCTTTTATTATGCTACAAAATAGAGTTTCTTCTTTATCTCACTAGGTTTTGGTGTTTTAGGGAGAAAAAGCAAAATGAAAAAGAGAAGTTGTGTTGTTGTTGGTGGTTGTGATCTTCATCATAAAGGGGATGGGGAATATTTCCTTCTCCTTCCCTTGATTAACTTACTCTCTTAATTCTCAATTAATCTCAAAAAATTCAAACCACAAAAATTACTCACTCACTTTTTATTCCAAACTCTCACAATTATATTTACTGACACTTAGTCATAATCACATCAAAAGAAATTCAACTCCATTGATTGGCAATGCGTTCGATTACTAAAAAATAATTACAATGACTCACGTCAAAATTATTTTTATAACAAAAATAATTTGATTATTAAAATATTCAAGTTTGTAATTGTAAGGTGTCTTCTAAGTTAGTTTTGGACTTATTGATTTAAATTATGTCAATTTGGTTAGTCTAGATGATGTATGTACGTATGTGTATGCTTTGTTAATTCTCATTATCTAGCTTTTGCATAGACTACTTGATCAAAAAGAAAGAATTCATGAAAAATAAGTTTTTATCATGCATAAGCTATGTTGCATTTTTTTTAGCATGCATTTTTTTGTAGGATGATCATATTGCATTGGCATCCTTTGAAACTCATTTAAAGCTTTTTCTAACCACTTTTTAACTTTGTAAATCATCTTACCAACATATGAATCAGTTTATGAACATCAAGAACTCCATTTTTGAAGTCCTAGGTTGTAAATTGGCTCACCCATGTGAGTCGACTAACAGTAAGCAGAGGATTTTGTGAGTCAATTTACCCATATGTGAATTGACTCACACAACGAGGTTAAATCGATTATCGGTGTACCTATTCTAGATATGAATCAAAAAGGGGATATCAGTAGATTAGGTGTCGAAAGACGAAAGAAAATTATCTTCATAGAATATCTATAAAGGATTCTCTAGGTGTCTATCTTGCGAAGAGTAAAATGTGATCTTCAACTTAAAGGTAGGTGTGTATTTAGAATTTGGAGAGTTGTTCCAAACTTTTTTGTCAAATAGCATTTAGGAAGAAGGTTTTGTGTGCAAGGTTTTTGCAACATCCGACAAAGGATCTTGTAAACATTCACAAATCAATAATAAAGGAAAAAACTCTCATTCATTTAAATGCAAACATGAAATACTCTATGAACAAGGACATACTAAAGGAACCTATGTAAATGGTCACGTGATTCACTTTTTCCGTCACTCTTTAATTTCTAAAATTTTACAATCTATTTTGGTTTTTGTTTTAGTTAGAGGTTGGTGGCATTTTATGTTTTAGTGCAAAATTAATAGAAAAAATTGTTATTATAATTTTCTGATTAAGAATCATGTCTTGATTTTCAGTATTGAATGAATTTTTTCTATTAACATAGAATTCAACACTTTAAACTTTGATTTAAATTGAAAAATTTGATACTTTAGTGTTTCTATTAATTGTGATTCATAGAGTCTTTATTTTAAAATCTTTATGAATTTGTTTGAAGTATCAAAGTCGTTTTCAAAACAACTTCAATATGAATATCCAATCAACTTCAATTTTTTTTATTTTCTTGTATAAAGTTTCCACATGATTTGTGTTATTTAATTCTAATACCATCAACGATTCAATACGAAGTTCAATATGTTTAATATTCGAGTCCATCGTAATAAAAACTTTTATTTTTTATTGTGCAACCCAAATGTTTTAAAATAATTTGGAACTCAAACGTTTCAAATAAATTTTTCAAAAGTAGTTAATTCTACTCAATCCCTTCTAGAATTTGCTGTTGGTCATTTCATAGATAACAAAGTTTAATATTCTTTGCTGAGAAAAATATTTCTCAAACATAAAACAAACCTCAATAAACCTAAGAATTCAAATTAAAAGTTTTGTGGAATTCCAAGTTGTTTTAAAACATGAAATCAGTACAATTTGACTGTCTAATCTAAAAATGGAAAAAAATTCAGTTCCAAATATCGACATGTTTTTTACATGTATTAAATAAAAATAAATTCATCATGAAAACATAAACCTTGAACTTTCATTCACTTTAAAACAAAGTTGGATACAACTCAAATTTTATTTTTAAAACAAAATCACAAAATAATTAGCACAATGCTTATGTTGTTATGGCTCTTACAAACGACTTATGGCGATGGTCTACCATACAATAAAATAAATATCCGCTCTCTTTAATTTTATATTGAGATAAAGTGGTCTTTTTGATTTGTAATAAAATATTATCCGACAAAATATGATTAAACTTTACTGTCATATATACCATTATATAATTACTAAACTCATAAATCTTACTATTACTTTTCTGTTCTCTTTTTATTATGATTAAAATTGATTAAAATAATACATGTTAAAATAGTTAATTTTTGTCTAATATTTTAAATGAAGAGGAAGTTTAGAATATAAATTGATTTTAGTTCTTCGTTATAATAAGATGCACTAACTAAAAATACTTTATGTTTATATGGAAATTTTTTCTCTTTTTTAATTTAGAGTCCTTTGATGAACTAGTTAGCTACTAGCTTGCTTTAAAGTTGTAGTTGTATTGAAATTGTGGTGTGTTTGTACAAGTTTAATATTGGAAACAGTTCACTGTTAGTCTTTAATTGTCAATAAATAATGGTGGTTATTTTTCTACATATTTTATAATTTTCATAATATATATTTTTGTATTTTGAGTGTATCATTTAAATTTTTCCAAGCAGTTGTTTTTTCTCAACAGTTATCACTTCTCTTTCCAATAACTGAGCCATGAAAAATGCATTAATTAATTTCACAAACTTTGCAGCTTCTTGTACAATTTGTAAAGACAATTTTGACATGCTTTTACTGGTAAACATTTGTTTTGGACCGTGCAACAGATGCTCAATGTAAATATTAACATGCTTGAATGAGACTGACAAAATAATGTGGACATATCCTAAGAAAATATTTTCGGTTGAAAGGACTAGGAGTACTTTAATCAACGCATATATAGTAGTGATTAGCTTAAAAACATTAATTACAAAATAATTAATACACATTTTTTTTTACAATTATTTTTTATTTATTTCTGAATCAGTGCCCTTAGAATACATGTATATATTGTCTTTTAATTTTATTATTACTATTTTTTAAATCGGTGAATGAGGAAATTATAGTTAATTAAAGTGGCAACTGTTAATATTTATGGTCGTTCTTAAACGGATAAAATTTTTATCTTTATAAGATAACACTTTAATCATTGATCTCATACTTCATCGAAATTTCTCTATTTCTTTTTAATTTTCATTTTTAACAAAAAGTAAAGCATGTGAACCCGTGTGATTGACATATAGCAGTATATTGTATTATGTTAAAAATATATTTTTTATTCTAATGTCCACAGGAATCTATATAAAATATTTTTAAAAAGTTAAAAAAATTCAAGAATGTCAGACAAATATCCATAAGAAGTAAGAACATGTAGCAGTCATTTACTCTGTCCAATGGGATAATATAATATTTCTTTTCGTTCCATATATATATATATATATATGCACAGCTATTTACTATTCAGCTGATTTTGTGAGAGCATCTATGTGTACCTTATTTATATAAAAATGAAATATAAAAAAATCACATTTTGAAAAAAAATTATTATTATTACATATAATTCATTCATCCTCTTTTGATAACGGTACAAAAAATTATCAGCAGATTAGAGTAAAGAGAATGAACAAAAGGAGATTAGAATTTTAATAAAAAATTATAGTAAAATATAAAAAACTTAGACTTTCAACTTAAAAATATGAAATATCCAATAGCAAAAGTCTTTCCTTTCACTTTTATCTCTTCTTTTATTTCTCTCATTCTTTATGTATTTTAATTTCCCTTGTTTTTTCTATTTGAGTTATAGATGACAATTGCAGATTTTTTATATTAATATTTTACTTTTTAAATTTTTACATCAAAATTGTCTTACATTAATTTTCTGAAAGTTTCAAAAATAATGAGATATTTTATTTTCAATGTAGGATAATTTGATGTAAAAATTTGAAAAGTAGAATATTAATATAAAAAATCCAACAATTGCATAGAATATTTGATTTTTTTTAATTTTTTAATGTTTTGATTTGTTTAACTTTGATATGCTTAAAGCTAAGAAAATGATATGCGTCTTAATTTCAGGAAAATGACTTGCACCCAAAGTCGAGAAAATGTCTCACATTTTAAAGTCGGGAAAACAACTCGCACCTAACGCCGATAAAAACGACTTGCATCTTGAAGCCGAGAAAAAGGCTCGCACACGAATCTGACAAAACGAATCGAATCTTAAAGTCGAAAAAATGACTCACATCGGAAGCTTAGAAAATGACCCACAATTTAAATCCAGAAAATGACTCGCAACTGAAGCCGATAAAGTGGCCCGCATCTTAAAGTCGGGAAAATGACTCGCACCCGAAGTCAAGAAAATGACTCGCATCTTGAAGTCGGGAAAAAGACTTGCACTCTAAAGGCGAGAAAATGACATGCACCTTGATGCTGGGATAATGACTCAACCGAAAGTCGAGAAAACGACCTGCATCTTGAAGTCGAGAAAACAACTTGCATTCGAAGGAGAGAAAATGACCTACATCTTGAAGTCGGGAAAACGACCAGGACCCTCCAACAAAAATTCTTCTTGGAAAAATTATAAGGGTCATCTTTAATTAACTTTTACATGGATTCTCAAGTAAATTCTAAGTAAAGAGGGACAACTATTGACACCTAATTTTGTCTGTTATTTTTTTTATTTTTTATGCCCTAAAAATAAATAAATAAATAAATAAATAAATAAATATATAAAAAGCCAAATAAAAATAAATAATAAGGGTTATAAACTTTAGACAATCTGATATGATCCTGTTTGTCATGAATCACTATAAGAATCGTTTTAGGTTGGAAACTTACAAATTGGAGCGAAAATCATGTTTTGTTGGAGAACACGATAACCAAAGCTACAAAACTCAGAATTGGACGATTCCAAAATGAGGTGAAAGATGATGTTCCAAAATGCAAGTTAGGTTGTTGAATCACCGAAAACAAATATGTAGGACTCGAGATATGACCACAGATTACTGAACATTGAAATTGATAGAATTTTTGTATTAGGGTTTGATGTAAAGGAAAATAAAAATTATTATTCAGCAAACGAACCAAGAACAGATTGGCGCCACAAATTAGAGATTGATAAGCCAAAAAGAAAGCCACAAGGATTTACAACCTTGATAAGTTCAAAGTGAGTTCTTTCAAGAACTCTAGAGAGCAAAGCCTGATAAGGACCTCAAGAGCATCAAGATGATCCATATTTTAATAAATTAGGATGAATATTATTTATTTTAATTTGGTTTGTAATAATTCTAATTAGTTTGCTTTGATTTGGAATTGTTATAGTTTTGTTATAGATTTAGTTTATGTTATGTGTAAGTGAAGATACTTTACTTCCTTACAGTAAGTTTATTTTACAAAAAAAATATGATGTATGTCCTATATGGGCCTAGAGAATAGTGTCACTTATGATCCATTTAGCTTTAGACATATACTTTGTATAAATAAGCATTTGTAACCTCAATGAAGGGGGATTTTGAACATTATTTTTGTGAAGCTTTGATATGATCTTGTTTGTCATGAATCACTTTAAAGATCGTTCTAGGTTGGAAACTTACATATTGGATCCAAAATCACGTTTTGTTGGAGAACATGTTTTGTTGGAAAAGTCACCAAATGTGATAAGCCGATGAAACACATTTCCATCTTTAAGAATTAACATCTTATCACATTTATAGTAAATGTAAGAAATTCTAAAGATGAGGATTAGGTTATACCTTCTTTTGATTGACAAAATATATCTTCTTTGGATTGAAATTTGTGGCAAACAATATGTTACTCTGTATTTGCAAAGGTTTCAAAGCATGTCGACTCTCATGGACATTCTCTTTATCACAAAAAAAATGCTGACTCAATAGTTTCCTTGCAAACATCCTTTTGAGGAACCATTGAATAATCACGTTCAAGCACTAATATTTCTTCGTTCACCTCACTCTCTTGTTTAAATAGACTTTCAATTTTACGATCACTTTCCCTTTGCTTTCAATGTCAATATATTGATAACATTCCTCCTTTAAAGACACTTCTTTAAGCACTTGCAGTAGAGAATTATTAAAGTTAGACAAATAGATGGAGTCAATTTCTTGCCCTTTGTCTCTCAAATGTTTTTCCTCTTTTTCTTTCTTTTCTTTGATTTTCTCTTTCTCTCTCAAGGCTAACTTATCTACTTTTCTGGCATGTTTTGCATACCCATTTTCGTGCAGATATTTCACATACTCCGAATTCAATACAAAATATTGATTATATTGATGGTATGATATACTTCTCTTTTTTTGTTGATCATCATCACCACCTATTCCTGCTATATTTTAAATAACAAACAAACAGAAGTGAAAGAAAAAGAACTCACCACACAGCTCACTTGTTTACACTCATAAATTTCTCACTCGTATTTTACTCAATTTAGACTTTTTATATAATGTATCTCTCTTGTCTTTTTCCATTCAATTGATCTTTTGAAGTTCTTAATTGAATTAGAAAGAATAGATTGAAGCCAAAATTGGTTAGAAGAAAGTAACGTAACATAAAACAACGGTAATGTGATTGAAAAAAACTCTTAGGAATTTTCTCAATTAAGTAGTGTGCACTACTTTAAACAATACAACTATTTTTTTTTTTTTTTTGTATTTTGCTTTTT
>JBBPBR010000008.1:42296910-42308372 GCA_037974775.1 Cicer pinnatifidum | reverse complement strand
TAATTTAACAAAGAATTAAATTATTCAATTTATGATACAAAATTACCATAAAAATTTAAAAAATCATTAATCATTTTAGTTAAAACAAAAAATTAACTCAAATATTTAAATAAAAATATATAAAAAAATGATTAATTTAACTTACAGTAAAATAATATAAAATATTATAAAACAAAATATCAGTTACAAATACATTGCAATTTAGAATTACACATATACTTGGTAGATTCAGACACTGCAATAACTTATTACCATGGCTCCTACATGTAGATATATATCCCACTTTCACTTAAAGAGCATTATTTATTGCTATTTTTGAGTTCGGAAAACTGTTTAAAAACTAATTTATACCATTTAAAATATTATTGATTGAATCGCAGACTAAATCACTCTCTTTAAGACGTTTTGCGACACTATAGAAAACTATTCTAGAATTATACCATCAATATGGCCGTCAAATGGTTGTCACTCGTAATATGGTACTATGATCACTCGAAAGAAAGAGAAGAAAAAAAAGAAAGAGAAAAGCAAAGAAAAGTCTCAGATTTTGAAGAACATTTGGTGTGTCTTTCCAACTTAGCAGAGCCCTCTATTTATAGAGGAAATCTGCAACTAGATGTGAGAAAAAAGTGCGACCCATCACAGCAAATCCACAAAAATGTGCACTCTGAATTTTTCTAGGTTTTTGATCGGGCAATGAACTGATGCAACAGTCCACAAAAATAGCTAGGGTTTGACGGAGAAAACTGATTCACGAAATCATAAAAAAAGACTGGATCTGATGTTGAAAGTTGACTCGTTGGATGGCAAATACATATTCGACGTATCAATAAGATAAAAGTGCATTCATTTATTATTTAAAAAAATCAATAAATAAATAATTAATAAGTACTTTTTTTTTTTTAATTTTCTGGACACTAAAAAATAACACACCACTTAGCTCAGCCAGACAACTTTGCATTATTTCTCACCTCGTCACAAAATTGGACACCTCTTGGCACACACACCCCAATTGTCATACCTCCACCTTATAAAAACTACTAGTGTGTCATCTCTCTTATGTGGGACTTTCGAATTTGTTTTAATTCACAATAGCTAACTCTCATTAATATCATCGTCATTTCCAACAACTTTTTATTAATATCATCATCATTTCCAAGGATAATTTATTATAATATCATCTTTTTTGTTAAAAGTAACCAAAATACCCAACTATGAAAAAATATACCAAAATGCTCTATTTTGTCCCTGCATTCCCGCTGTGTGATCAACTGAAGGAAAAAACAAAAATTTGGTGCAATACGAGGACGCATCTCGGGGATGCGACCATGTACACGGTATTAATTTTTTTTTTCTTTCTCATTTTAACAATTGAAAAATAGTTTATTTAATACATTAAAAGTAATTAAAATATTTAAAAAAAACAAAATACTTTTTATAAAATAAAATAAAATACATTAAATTAAATTAAAAAGAAAAAAAATGTGGTTGAGTAGTTGTGACAAAATAAATAACGTGTTATATTATTTTAATAACTCCCTCGTTTTTTTTTTGTAGATAAATTTATATTATTTTAAAAACTCTCTCCTATTTTGTAGATAAATTAGCCACTTGATTCTATTTTATCAACAACTTCCTCCTATTTTTTTTTGGATCTAATAAATAAAAATGTTATACTTAACAATAGTAAATTATACTAATAACGTCAAACAAAATATATTAAATCGAAAAAAAATACATCAAATTTAAATTATTGATAGTATTGTATTTTATTTTGTTAATAGTATTTTGTATTTTTAAGGGTTTAGGGTTTAGGTAAAATATTTTTAATTTATTAAATAAGCAATTATTCAATTGTTAAAATAAAAAAAATAAAAAAACTTAATGTCGTGTACATGGTTGCATGGGACCTTCTACTACACCAATTTTTTTTCCCTTTAGTTGGTCACAGGAAGGGGATGCGATAATGGAGAAAGAGTAGGGCATTTTAATATATTTTATTTTGTAGTAGGGTATTTTGGTGGCTTATTTTTTATACTACCACTAAAAAAAATTAAATACCATACTATCACCAATTTTTAATTAAATACCAATATACTATTGTTTAGAAAATTTATATTTTTAATGGTGAGAAGTTGGATTGCCCAGTACCGATTTCTAAAAGACATTCTTTTTAATAGAGTGGAGGGAAATCAGCGTGGCACAAACCGATTTCTCAAAGGCAATTTTTTTTTTTTTTAAATAGAGTGAAGACAAATCGATGTAGCACAAACCAATTTGTCAATGTGCATGTTTTTTTTTTTGTTTTTTACTTAATAAATATCTGTTTTTGTTTTTATTATTAGTGTTATTTAGTAGGCCACACATTTTAACATCTTTCATAATAATAAATATATATTTTATCATTCAATAATTATTATTTTAATTAAATAATTAATTTAAGTTTTATTAATTATTAAGTTAAGTAATTATTATTTTAATTAAATAAATAAATAGAATGTTAATTTTTATAATAATTATCTAATTAAATTTTACTTTTTATAATTATTAAAAAAATTTAAAAAAGAAGTCTATAAAAATAACAAAATTTAATTAAATATTATAATTAAAAATACAAATACAAAATGAGTGAAAGAAAAATAAATACAAATTTTATTACAATATTTTTGTTACATTAATCTCCTATAAAATGTTTAGTCTCACATCGTGGTGGTCGACAAATATGATGTGGAGGTGGATTTTCTTCGTCAACTGGGACATGTGTCTCCTGTACATTCTCACTTAGTAGGTCAACATCCATCGAAGAACTATGATCTACTTGATTGGGGAATGATGGAACACCAAATGAGTACATATTATTAATATAACGAGCAGCTGACTCATGCGTACCTAGGTCTGCACCAAATAAGTTATTCACAAAATCTTGGTCACTTGAATGTAGAGATTGTCGGTAATCATATTGTTGTATTAACATGAATTAAAATGATTGTTTTGGTGGTTCAGATTGTTGTTGTGTTGGGGTGAAAGAAAATGAACAGCAATGTGGTTCTAACGCTTCATTTTCAATAGTAACAGGGGGAGTCAGTGGGCGAGATCTATTATACCTTTGTTGTTGTGATGGTTGGGTTGGCTCTTCTGTAACACCACATCATGGGTCCCACAATAGGTATAGATTGGAGTTGTGTCTAGACCACACCATATAGTCCTCTATTGATATTGGGTGTCCATATATTGGTTGGCCGGTAAGACAACAACTTCGACATTTGTTCCAAAATTGAATCCATGTAACATGCCTATCTTTTCAATTTTCTAGATGATTCCCTCTCATATCTTGACAGTGAAGCGTATCAATATTTTAAGGGTCATATGATATTTCCTAGGAAAGTTCAAACTGCAGTTTGACTCTATCTGTTTGATGTCATTCTACAGTTGAGAAACAAATCAAAGCGGTTTTGGAAGTTCATATCATTGAATTCTGCTATATTTTTTGTGGTATGATGTTTTCAAGACCTCTGTAAGGCATCCATATGAATTAGAGAAAATAAAAGACATATTAGTAAGGAGACACAATTATAAGTAGTATAAATTTTGGTGAACAATGAAATTTTAAACTTGATAATATTGCATGTGAACAATTTTAATCTATAACTGACAAGATCCACGTATGGACTTCCAGAATGGATTAGTCCCCTTCCAATCCATCTAGTAAAAGAATGTAAAACTATTATTTACCAAGTTAAGCAAGTATATTATACATAGTTTATTGGGTTAATATGAAAAGTATTTTACCGTTTAGCTAGTGGAAATGATATCTCTCTAGTGCAATGAGAGACAATGAATGACATGTGATACCATACCCAAGATTGAAAGAGCAATGTACATCCAGGCATACATACATAAGATGGTGCGGTTGAGGGTGGTGATGGCCATACCATTCCTATAGCATACACCATTGTTGAGGGTTAAACATCATATGCATGGTTATTCTTCCTCACTCGTCTACGAATGTTTGTCACACCTCAGCCTAACCTCTGCTTGATTTCATATAGACATGAGTCAATTAAAAGTGTTGTTTGTAATACCCCAAATTTTATAATAAATATTTTCTTAAAGAAATAGGATTTTAGATGATTAATTTGGTGTTAAAACTATTTTAGAATATATGTGGGTAGATTTTGTGACTAATTTTCGTTATATCGGTGCTTTCTATGATGTGTTAATCTGGTACATATTTGATTAAGTAAGTGATATAAATAATAAATATTATATTTTGTCATTTTATATATTTTTCTATAAATAATAGTATTTTAGTTACTTATTTTAAGGTATAAGATTTTAGGTGATTTTACGTGTATATGTGTGTCGTAGCTAATGCGATATTTTCTTGTATGTTTGACTAATGTTAGGTGTGCACATAACTATATTTAATATTTTTTTTTATAAATATATCCTATTTTTATCCTACTGTGTACATCCCTATTTTTATCCTAATGCGATATCCTACTGTTTACACACATATTTTCTACTTCTGCATATTAATTTGAGCTAGTATTGGATCGATTTTTATTTCTTACACTTGCGATGCTTATTGCACCCCTATTTATGACTCATACTTGACTACCTTGTGTTGGACCTTATAATTTTACCCTTGTACCTGAACATATGCTATATCCACCCCTCCTTCTACAATTAATAAAATAAAAACTGAAATTTAGACTAATTGCAGCCAAATCGTAGCAATCTCAAATTCACTCCCACCAATTATTTTCCATTTGAATCGATCTCAATGTCTATCCCACACAAAATCGGCAACTTAATCCATTTTTTGCTTCAATTTTATCGATCGTGGCTTCGTTTCATTATAAACAGCAGCGTTTCTTTCCTTGGGAAAGTTGTTTTTGACCGATTCCGATCACCATATTTGTCGTCTCAAAAAACTGGTATCGTTATTTGGATTCCTCTCATTGAAATCTTCAAGAAGAACTACTCATTTGCATTTTTTGGTGAAGTTGACGTCGAACCCTTTTGGTGCTCCGATGAGTCGGTGTGACTTTTTCTGCAGTTTTTCTCGTTCTTTTGACTTCATTTCTGCTCCTAAAATTATTATTAATTATTTAATATTTATTTTTATGTTGCACATAATTTACCAGTCGTGTCTCGGAGATTTGGTGAACTCGCCTTTTATTTGAATTCGCTCATTATATGTTGTCGATCTGCAGTTTCGATTGAAAACTTCCACTGACTTCTGTGTTTAAGAAAGCGTCTAAATAAGGTAAGGGGCAAGAGAGCGTTTGAATTCATAATTAATATATATATATATATATATATATATATATATATATATATATATATATTTGTTTTTGTTTTCAAATTGTCTATATCAACATCAACTTTTGTTTCTTCAGGATAACTCAACAAGACATCACATACTACAATAGAAAAATCAGTGATTGGAATCAAGCTGTAGTGAAATGATTCGATGATATTCCAAAGGAACAATGACTACAACCATATGATGAAGGTAAATATTGAGGACACATGACAACTAATTTTTTTGAGTGTATGAACAATATATTAAAGGGGACACACAATCTTCCAATCAGTTCTTTAGTGCAAGCAACATACTACATAGTGACTACAAAATTTGAAGAAATAGGGACACATGCCTAAGCAATGATGACATCAGGTTTGATTTACTTAAATACAATCATTCAAAATCTTAACAAGGAACGAGCAATATCGAATTCCCATGAAATTGTTATTCACAATCGAGCACATAATATTTTTATAGTTAAGGAGGTGGTTCGTCCATCAAGCAATCGTCTTGTAGTGACATTCAAGGTAGACCTCGACAGATGATGGTGTGATTATGGTGAATTTCAAGTATTACATTATCCATGTTCACATGTCATCGCCACTTGTTCGTTTATTCACTGTGACTAAATGATGTATGTCTCTTCTAAGTATGCATTGCAATGTATCTTTGACGTTTACAAGGAAGAGTTTCAAGCAATTCCTCTTCAATCATATTGGTCAGAGTACAATAAAATAAAAATGGGCCACAACCCAACCATAAGAAGAGATCCAAAAGGTCGTCCACAATCTACTCGCATTTATACTGAAATGGATCAACAAAGAAAAATACACACCACAAAATATGTGGTTTATGTCAAAATGAGGGACATAATAAATGCCCTTACCGTACCGTACTGATGCTTCGATGGAAATTAGTTCATTGTAATAAAATTAATTCTTTTTGTATTTGTATTTTTAATTATAATATTTAATTAAATTTTATTATTTTTATGGACTCTATTTCATTTAAGTTTTTCATAATTATATAAAATAAAATTTAATTAAATATTTATGATTGAAAAAATTAAAATTGTATTTATTTATTTAATTAAAATAATAATTACTTAAATTAATATTCAATGAAACTTAAATTTAATATTTAATTAAAATAATAATTACTTAAATTAATAATTAATAAAACTTAAATTAATTATTTAAATAAAATAATAATTATTAACTAAGAAAATGTATATTTATTATTATGAAAGATGTTCAAATGTACGATATTATCTCATATTTATAAATTATAACTACCCACTTTCTCGAATGATTTATAACTATCCACTCTCACTGTATATATTATCCTTAAATGATCAAACTCCATATATTTATGTTTATTAGATAGCACTACTAATAAAAACAAATACATATATTTAATAAATAAAAAAACTGCACATTCAAAAATTGATTTGTGCCACACCTATTTTTCTTCACTTTATTTAAAAAAACAAAATTGCTTTCAATAGCCAATCCAACTTCACACCTTTAAAATAATAAATTTTCAAAACAATAATATATTAGTATTTAATTAAAAATCAGTAATAATATAGTATTTAATATTTTTTTAGTGGCATTATCAACAAAGCTGTATTTTAGTTACTTAAAAAAAATATTATAATAAATTAACTCATTTTCAACCATCTTTTATTAATATCATTGTATTTTTTATATTTATTCATTTAAAATTAGGAACCGTCGCTGTCCCATTTCAGCTATAAATATAGTGTTCTGGGAAAGACAACCTCAATTGATTTCAAGCGGTGCTTGGAAAGAAGAAATAAAGGAGGTAATTAATTAACAAAATGGGTTCTTTGGCCAAAACAGAGAAGAAACCTCATGTTGTGTGTGTTCCATATCCAGCACAAGGTCACATAAACCCAATGCTCAAAGTAGCAAAGCTTCTTCATTTCAAAGGTGGTTTTCATGTTACATTTGTTAACACTGAATACAACCACAAACGTCTTCTCAAATCTAGAGGTCCTAATTCTCTAAAAGGTGTCTCCTCTTTTCGCTTTGAAACCATTCCTGATGGTCTACCTGAGTCCGATGTGGATGTGACACAGGATATTCCTTCCTTGTGTGACTCTACTAGAAAAACTTGCCTACCTCACTTTGAAAACCTTATTTCAAAACTCAATAATGCTTTTGACACCCCTCCTGTTACTTGCATAGTTTCTGATGGTTGTATGAGCTTTACTTTGGATGCTGCACAAAAATTTAACATCCCTGAGGTCCTGTTTTGGACAACTAGTGCTTGTGGTTTTATGTGCTACGTTCAATATCGTCAACTCATTGAAAAGGGCTTAACACCCCTCAAAGGTAAGTCGGTTGTTTTTGTTGGACGGATGAAAATTTTCCTTTAATGTTGACAAAAATGCATTTAATGGCCATACACCATTAATGTAAAAAAGTTTACAATTATAATAAATCTTAAATTATTGATTAATTTTTTTTTTTAATTATGAAAGTTATAATTATTAGTGAATGATGAAATAAACGATTTATATTTACTGTAAATATAAATGTAGTATTTATAGATCGTGCGTGATTCATTTTTTTTTAAATAATTGAAAATAAAATAAAATTTGAAACATAAAATGAGATTATCTTTAATTTTTTTGGTTAAATTTTATGCTCAAATTAATTATTCCATTTTTAATTTTCATGCTATTTCAACTTTTCAAATTTTAAATGTGTCCAAGTTTTTGTTGGTCAACTTCTTCTTTTAGTGTTTCTAGTGTCTCAAACCCTAAATTTAGTTTTTTTTTTTTAATTCTGACAGTTATAATTATTAATGGATGATGAAAATAAACCTGCGCGACTCACTTTCTTTTAAAAAATTTGAAAATAAAACTAAATCTAAAACAAAAAATAAAAATAAGATTCATCTTTAATTTTGTCGGTTAAATTTTGTTCTAATTTTGTTGGTTAAATTTTGTGCTCAAATTTATTATTCCATTTTTAACTTTCATTCTATTTCAAATTTTAAATGTTTCTAAGTTTTTTTTTCAACTTCTTGTAGTGTTTATAAGACAAAACTGCCTAAATAAAGCTAAAATAGTCATCAATTATTTCCACGTACTTTTTGGTGTTATATCTTATGATGTAAAGAGGCATTAATAATTAGCAATTCTTTCAAAACATTAATAAAGTTTGTGATCAAGAATGTTTCTATTTGGGATTTGAATCCGTGTTTTGCCAAATAATTCATCTTTAATAGGAAATTATTAACTACTTGAAAATTATTAACCAGTTAAATTGAATCACTTAATTTTTGGCTTTTTTTCAAATAGAGTACTATTAAATGTTTTTACATCTTTTTAGTTTTTATACAGTGAGTTTCACGTCTTTAGTGGTTGCAACAAGGCCACTGAATCAAGATGCAATTCCAAGTGCATCCTAAATCCAGTCAGTTAAATTGAAGAGCCGAATTAATATTTTATTTTTATTTTTTATTTTTATGTTTAATGAAGTAAAATAATTGTTTGACATGTAGATTCAAGTTATATGACAAACGGGTATTTGGAAACTACCATAGATTGGGTGCCAGGCATAAAAGAAATACGATTAAAGGATATCCCAAGCTTCATCAGAACAACAGACCCAAATGATCTTATGCTTGATTTTTTGTCAGTAGAATGCCAGAGATCTCAAAAAGCTTCTGCAATCATTTTGAACACGTTTGATGCCATAGAGCACGACGTTCTGGAAGCATTTTCATCTACTAACTTACCTCCAGTCTATTCCATTGGTCCCTTAAATTTGCTCTTAAAAGATGTCACTGATAAGGAATTGGAAACAATTGGTTCCAATCTTTGGAAAGAGGAGACAGAGTGTTTGGAATGGCTCGAAAGCAAAGAACCCAACAGTGTTGTTTATGTCAATTTTGGAAGCATCACTGTTATGACAAGTGAACAAATGGTCGAGTTTGCTTGGGGATTAGCTAATAGTAAAATACCCTTTTTGTGGGTCATAAGGCCAGATCTTGTAGCTGGTGAAAAAGCTGTTCTGCCTCTAGAGTTTTTGGAAGAGACAAAAGATAGAGGTTTATTGTCAAGTTGGTGTCCACAAGAGGAAGTGTTGGGTCATTCATCAATTGGGGGTTTTTTGACACATAGTGGTTGGAATTCAACGTTAGAAAGTGTGTGCAATGGTGTTCCAATGATATGTTGGCCTTTCTTTGCGGAACAACAAACTAATTGTCGATTTTGTTGTAAGGAATGGGGGATTGGTTTGGAAATTGAAGATGCTAAGAGAGATAAGATAGAGGGACTTGTGAGGGAGTTGATGGATGGTGAAAAGGGTAAAGATATGAAAGAAAAAGCTATGCAATGGAAGAAATTGGCACAAATTGCTGCTTTAGGACCACATGGATCATCATTTCTGAATCTTGAGAATCTAATTCACCATGTTCTCTTGTGAGAGAAGTTCAAATTTGCCATCACTTGTGGTTTGTGTGCATTAAGGAGAAAGTGTTCTCTAGTCACAAAACTTTGGGCACAATATTTAGATACACATAAAAAAGGTTAGAAAAAAAATAATTAAATAATATTTATTTTTAAATAATTAAATAATATATTTTTATGTGTGTTTAAATAAATTTTATTTAGGAGTGTGATTGTCTAAATATTTCTTGTTAATAATTGAATATTAGTATATTATTTCGTTGGGAAGTGGACGTTGTAAAATTAATTTTAGTAAAATGTGTGTGATGGATGAATAATTTTGTTTGAAATAGTTTATGAATATTGTAGTTTTATTTATTTATTTTTTTATTGTGAAACATATTCTAAATTATATTTACTCTAAAACTTGAGATTTGAATGCTTTTCATTCATAAACAAATATAAAAGTAACAATTTATCATTTATTTGTTAGTTTCCACTCAATGTAAATGCAATTCTTTTTGTAATCAAAATGGTTTAAATGGAGTGCTAAGCCATTTTTCTAGATTTATATTTATTAATTTTATTCCCTTAGCCAAAAATAGTAATTAGAAATTAGTGTATCCGAATAAATTTTTTATTTATATATACTAATTTTTCAATATCATTTTTATTTATTTTTTATTATAGATGGATTAAATTAAATTACAGAATTTTATAAAACTTTAAAAACAAGAAGCGTGTGAAATAAAAAGTCTATCAATAGCATCACCAGTCTAACCCAAACCTCCCGCCTCCTAGTTACTAGCTAGCTACAAACATAATGGTCAAAAGTCAAAACTATAAACATAATGGTCAAAACTATTTCCAATGTGCTAAATTATTTTTACTGCAGAAACTTCACATCAATAGAACATGATAAATTTTTAGCATAATAAACAATACAAGAAATAGAGTTTATATCGAAAAAGTCTTGACAATTCATTCTTTAACCGCACATATTATATCACAAAAAAAGGATTTATATTATATTTTATAATAAAGAAGTTGAATTTATTTTTTAAAGAAGTATTCCTTCTAGTTTCATAAGAAAAACTAAAAAAACAACAATATCAATAAATTTATTTATTATTGTTAAATATTTTTACAAATATATTTCTTATAAAAAAGTATAAATTATTAAATATATTTATTAATATTTAATAGACAAACTTTAAATAAAAATGAAAAAATCATTTAAACTATAAATGAATCTTAAAAATCAAATTTTTTTCTATTCACACATTCAGAGTATCTGTTCGAATAGATGAATTAGGAAAGAAACAGACAAGTGAGAGAAAATTAGATGAGAGAAATACATGAGAAAGAGATAACGATCTTCTCACGCGGAAACCAAAAAACATGAGTAAATAATGTAATAAAAATAAAATATTGTTATTAATTAACAAAATAAAATTAATAATATTTTATTTTTATCATTATTTACATTTTTTTTTATTAAATCGAAATAAAAATAAGAAAGAGTTGGTAAGAAAGTAGAGTTTCATTGTTTTTTATCTATAAAATATTAGGGACACTTAATTTATTTTGACGGATACATTAAATTTGATGTTTTTTTTATTAAATGTATTTTTTTTAATTTTAATATTATAATTTTTAATTTTTTTTAAAATATTATTATTATTTATTTATTAGATTGAAGTAAAAATATAAGGGAGTTGT
>JBBPBR010000008.1:42222083-42252143 GCA_037974775.1 Cicer pinnatifidum | reverse complement strand
TTATAGATGTTTAGTTTGAAATGTGTTTCTATGTTCCAATTACCTTTTATGGTGCTAATTTTATCAAAACAGTGAATTGAAACTAATGTTCAATGTAACTGTCATGAGATTAGAATTACTGATGGTCCTATTTTTTTCACATTAGAACTGAACCAAAGTAAAGGTAGATTAAATACACAGTTTTCTTAGAAATTATGCAAATATAATATTTTATATATCTATAATGTGTTCCCATGTGTATTATAGGAAAGTAACATTCCCTTTTTTCTTAGTGATTCAATTGGTTGTTCCCCGTAAAATTTCTCAAATGACATGTTTGTATAAAGGCTACAATATTAAACAATCAAATTAAGTGATATAAGATACAAAGATTATGAGAAGTTACAATTTTTACTAGTAGAATTTTGTCTTTTTAAGTCGGTTAAAATGTATATTTTAAGTCGGTTCTGTGCCCGAGTTAACAACGAACGACTTAAAAAACATATTGTTTTTTAATTCGTTTCATGAACCGACTTAACAGAGCTTCATCATATTAAGTCGATTCAGCTTAACCGACTTAAACATCGTAAATTCAGTACAACACATCATCTTTTTAAGTCGGATATTTTGACCAACTGACTTAATAAATATAGTTAAAATATAATGAGACAAATAAATTTGAGATAGAAAATTGCTGCAAAAAGGAAGCGACATTTATCCAAGAAATGATGTAGACAAGAATTATTATTATTATTATTATTATTATTATTATTATTATTATTATTATTATTATTATTATTATTATTATTATTATTATTATTATTATTATTATTATTATTATTATTATTATTATTTATATAAAGGATAGGGTGTGAGTTTGAGCAATATCACATTGGATATAATATACATTGCAGATAATTAGTTTTTTTGATGAAATTATATATGAGATAACACATCTTCGTCAAATTATTTTGACATAGATGTTTCAAAGTATTGTCAAATTAATTTTGCATGTAGAAATATGATTCTTAAAATGTGATTAAGATCATTTTACTATTGTATATTTTTTCAGAAGTAGTTATGGATCACAATTGGATGAATGCTAATTATTTGAGTGAAAAGTATGAAAAGAGAGTTTAGGAGTTTTTACAATTTGCTTTAAAAAGTAAAGGAAGATTTTATTGTCCTTGTGTTATTTGTTTGAATGAAAATACATTACATTTTGAGGTAATACAAACTCATCTTATTTGTTCCAGGACTGACCTGAATTATACCAGATGTATATGGCATGGCGTTTCGTTAAACATGTCAAATACCTTAGAAAGAGAGGAAGTTAATGTGGATATGAGCAATCAACTAGAGGACATGATAATGGACATGAGTCCTTTAATCGCACAATTGTATATGATAATTTGTGTAGTGACAAGGAAAAGGCATTGTATTCGGGATACACTAAACTCACACGGTTGTCTGCAGCGCTAAGATTGTTTAACTTGAAGGCGAGAAATGGATGGATAGATAAAAGTTTCACCGAATTACTCAAATTTTTTTTAAAAAAATGGTCCTAGAAGGTAACACATTGTCAAACCGTAACTATGAGTCAAATAAGATTCTGTGTCCAATGGGCATGAAGTATAGGAAAAGACATGCATGTCCTAATGGTCGTTTATTGTATAGAAATGAGTTTGAAGAGTTCAATAAGTGTCCTAGGTGTGGACTATCATGCTACAAAATGAAGGATGGTGACAAAATTACAAAGAGGTCTCATGCGAAGGTGTTATGGTATCTTCCAATAGTTCCAAGGCTCAAACGATTGTTTGCTAATATAAGTTATGCAAATAATGTAAGATGGCATGCCGATGAGAGGAACCTTGATGGACAATTCCGTCATCTAGCTGATTCTTTACAATGGAAGAAAATTGATGATTTGTACCTGGAGTTTGGAAATGAGCCAAGGAATCTTAGGCTTGGACTTGCTACAAATGAAATGAATCCATATGGACTTAAGTAGTAACCATAGTTAATGGCCCGTTATACTAGTTATCTACAACCTACCTCCTTGGATTTGCAGGAAGTGTAAATACATTATGTTATATATGATGATTTCAGGTCCAAGATAACCTGAAAATGATATAGATGTTTATCTAAGTCAATTGATTGAAGATTTGAGAATGCTTTGGGAAGATGTTGATGTGTTTTATGGGTATTACTGTTAATATTTTAAGATACGTGCAATGCTAGTTTACATCATCAATGACTTTCCTACATATGGAAACTTGTGTGGCTATAGTGTTAAGGGACATAAAGCATGTGATATATGTGAAGCAGGCACATGCTACCAACAATTGAAACATGAAGAAAAAAAAATAGTTTACGTTGAGCATAAAAAATTTCTCAACATGTTAAGGATATCAATGTTATATTTGGAAAAACAAAAAATAGACATGTGTGAAAATATATGGAAGAAGAAGTATGTGTTCTTTGGTCTTTCTTATTGATCTAAGTCTAGATGTAAGACATTGTCTTGATAGGATGCATGTGGAGAAAAATGTGTGTAATAATGTAATTGGAACACTTCTCAACATCTAGGGAAGAACAAAGGATGACTTAAATTCTCGTCTAGATAAGGTTGAGATAGGTATACGACAATATTTAGCTCCGCAATTACCAAGTAAACGAACATATTTGCCTCGTGCTTGTCATACATTATCAAAAAAGGAGAGGATATGCTTTTGTGAGTGATTATGAGGAATAAAAGCGCCGCATGGCTATTACTCAAATGTCAAGAGTCTTGTCTCAATGAAAGATTTGAAATTAGTTGGCTTAAAGTCTCACGATTTCCACATATTGATGCAACAACTACTACCAATGGCTTTACAAAGCATATTGCCTAAAATAGTAAGAGATGTTTTAAGTAGGTTGTGTTTATTCTTCAACGTTATTTGTAGCAAAGTCGTTGCTTCTCAAATATTAAATGAGTTGGAAAACGATGCTGCTATTATCTTGTGCCAACTAAAAATGTATTTTCCTCCTGTTTATTTGAGTTGGATGTATCCAGCCGAGTGATACATGAAAATTTTAAAAGGATATGATAAGAATCCACACCGTCACGAAACATCTATTGTTGAAAGATACATACCAGAAGAATCTATTGAGTTTTGTTCTGACTATATGTGAAAAGCAAAAGCCATAGGAATTCATAGATATCTTCATGAGGGAACATATGTGAGTAATGGTATAGGAGGCTTAAAACTTAAGAGCATGGGATGGAAGAAAGTACTTCAAGCATATTTGTATATATTTAATAACAGTGATGCGGTTCAACCGTACCTTTCTACTGATAAAATCATTGTGAAAGAAAATATCCTTTAATGAATGAAAAATGGTTGTTGAATGAGCATAACAAGACTTTCTTAAAGTGGTTTAAAGAAACCATTTTAACCAACAATACATTTTCTTATACATTAAAATGGCTAGCAAATGGGCCATACTTTGATATCATAACTTTGACTGGCTATGATATTAATAATTTTACATTCTACACAAAGTGTTAGGATGATAGTAGTACCATGCAAAATAGGGGGATTATGGTCATAGCTGAATCCATGCATTTCTTTAACTCAAAAGATAAAAACCTTGGTACGACATCCATACGTTACTTTGGGACCATTGAAGAGATTTGAAATGTCGATTTCATTAAACTTAAAGTGCTTGTTTTTAAATGAATAACAAGAGAGAGATAAGCGAAACAATTTCTGAGATACTAGATGGAAAATGGAAAAAGGGAAGTAAGGGAAATGGGTTTACAAAAAAAATGGGAAGAAAAGAAAACAAAAAAACGATTTTTGTGCATTTAATTTAAGTGAGAAAAGGTGACACTTTAATGTAGCTAAAAGTTGTTTTAGTGATAGCGAAGATGATTTTTGTATTAGATCTCTAAGGGACTGAAATAATGTAGGAGTTATTAAGCTAATATAGGAATTAATCACTTCTAACAAATACTAGGAGATTCTTCTTAGGAGCATGGCTTTAAGAACGCATGGTCATATCAGCTACCACATTGGTTCTTATATTTTGGCGGGTCTTAAAGCTTAACTTTCTTTTGTTTATGATAATTGTAAATAGGAAATTGGGAATGGTGATAAAATTAATTTTTAGGTGAATACGTGGTTCGATGACCTTGTTTTCTATTCTTAAAATTGATGAAGAAAAGCCTTCCCATCTTCAAGATATTGTTAATTATTTCATTCAAGATGGTCACTATAGAGTTCCTTATTGTCTTTTGACTAATTATCTTGACTTAGCTGCCTTACTTCACAAAATTTTTATTCTCATTATTTATTGTGAGTATCATCTGGTGTTGAAGTTAAGCAATTATAGGATCTTGAATTTCAATGAGGCATACCTTTTCTACAAGCCTTTCGGTAGCACTTCCTATTGGATAAATCTATCTGGCGACAATGCATTACCCTTTCCTAATCTCTAAGGTTTTGGAAGTTGTTTTATCATAAGATCCCTAGAGATTATAATGTACTTTCTAGAGTCTATAAAATGGTATCTAGATTTGAGCTTTGCCGTCATGTGGTAGAAACCAACACACACCTTTCTCTCTCTTGTCTTTTGGATAATAAATCATGGTCTTGGTAAACCTCTATTTTGCATACTTGGATTGATAATCGCTATATGTATAATTTTGTGGCTATTTGTGAAAAAATCTAGTCTAAAGAATGTAGAGATGTAATTCTATGTAGCATCATTTTTAATATTGAGATAATTTGGGTTTGTAGAAATCAAACAAAGTGAAAAAAGCTTGCTATTCAAACAACCATTAATAAGATTACTGCTAATGTTTCTACATCTAGAAATCCCCTACATATCACAACATCTTCTTCTGTTAAGGAATTTCAAATTCTCAAGTCTTTCGTAGTTAGTACTCATCCTCCTAAGACACTTATTATAAAAGAAGTGATCTAACGTCCTCCCAAACCTTATTAGATTAGGTGTTTACATATGAGGCAATGATTAATTGTCCTAGGCCTGTTGCTTGTGGTGGTATCTTTAGGGATAACACTTATGTCATTTTGCCATGAATTTGGGTTTCTCCTTTACTCTACATGTTGAATTTATTAAGCTCATGATTTCTATTGAAATAAGTTACAAGAAGGGGTGGCCTTAGGTATGGATTAAATCTCATTCTCAATTAATTAATTGTGCTTTCAAGAATCATCACCTTTTGCCTTTGTATGTAAGAAATAAATGGCTTAATTGCCTTGAGTTTTCTAAAAAAATGAGATTTATTATCTCTTACACTACAACATTTTTGCCCTACTGCAACGCATAAAAACCATTGTTTAACATAAAAAAAAAAAAAAAACCGTCGCCGTAATCTACAAGAACAATTTTCTGTCCGCGGGGAACCAAGGGGTTGCCTTTTCCTTACGCAACGGTTTTTTTTAAACAACTACACTTTTTAAAAACCGTACTGGTAGCTACCTCTAACATAACGGTTTTTCAAATTGACAACGACAACGGTTTTATGATGTTGCCAAATGAAAACCGTTCTTGTAGGTTCCTTTTTCAATTAAGTTACGGCAATGCTTTAAAATCGTTGCAAAAAATAATTTTTTTTTTATAAAAAACAATATCTTAAATTATTGTATTTTAGAAAAATAATTTTAGTAAAACATTATTATTGTAATTCAATAATAAATTTAAAAATATAACAATTGTTAATACTAAATTATTGTAATGTACTATAATAAATTCATAATGTAACAATTGCAATAGTATAAATTCATAAAGTTCATTGTCATATAGATGAGGCGTTGTAACTCTTGATCATTCATAAGATGTATTTACAGTGATTCAATTTCTCTAATTTATATTCTAGAGATAAGGAGACAATCAAAATAACAAAGATAAAATTCCTTATCTATAAAAACAAATACACAAAGAAAACTTAAGTATCAACATCTATTTCTTCATCTTGTGCTTCCAAATGTTGAAATTCATCATTGGTATCACCATCATTCATCTACAAAATAAAAATAATATATTCAATAAGTAAAATCATGAGTAAATGACAAAATGTTAAAGTCTATAATAGTAATATAGTTCTAACAATACTATATATATAATTCTAACAATAATATTTCTAACCGTAATATAGTTCAATCTTACTTCATTATTATTAGGAGCATGTGTTGATGTAGAAGAACGTAGAGTACTGTTAGCATCAGCTGGAGTTGATAAAAAAGCTGCTAAAGCATCTACATTCAATCCTATAGTGTTTGAGTTCAACATTGTCTTAAGAATAAGCTGAAATTTTCCTTCCATCACTTCCATTTCCTTACGTTGTCTCTCCTCTATCTCTTTTAAGTTTTTCAATTTCTTCATTTCTTCTCAAGAGAGTTGGTGTTGAAGTTCTTCCGTGATAACGAAATCTCCCAGGTTTTTCTTTGCCACACACACTCTGAAAGGCTTCTAAAGATGAATGTCCATCTTTTTCAATCAAGTTTTGAAGCTTTATCTAGCATAAATAATAATATTAAATGAATAATTGTATACATAACTAATAGTAAATAAATAACACATTATGTTAAACTTACAATTGCAAGATTGGTTTCTTGATCCAACTCCTTTCCTTTCTTACTTTGTCGAGTAGCAATAAACATTTCAGCTTGAGTGGGAGGCTCTTTATCTTCATTACTTTGACTCTAAACTAAGAAAAAAATGAATATGAGAGTTTTATTTAAGCAACATAATTAAATATTCATTTACAATGTTTGAAAAAAGAATACCATTTTTTCCCTTATAACTGCAAAGCCTTTATTCCTCATTCGGTGTTTGTATTTCAGCTGAGCTATATTTTGAGCATTTTGATGACTGATTTCCTATATTCATTCAGAATTTTTTTTTATAAAATTACAAATGTGTGACAACAACTATATATAACAAGTAATTATATCTTACTTGACTGTGGTCTTCTTTCCAATATTCGAATAAGTTCTTAAAGTCTTCTTCTAGTACCTCATGAGGACGATTTTTTAACCGCTCGCGCGTGGTTTTGTACTTACTAAAATGCTCCTTTTTAAGAAAACATTTGTATCTTCTCCAAGCATCATTTAAAATAGCAAATACAACTTTCCTTCATTTCTCTAGAATGATGTATTTTTGCTGCAAAAATAAAAGAAACATATTAGGATCTATATTTATAAAAGTATGCTAACCCATACATTCAAATTAAAAAGTAAGTACATTTAGATAATCCCACACAGGATCTATATTTAGATCCTTCCAAGTCCTAATCAAAGCCTTCCAGTTATTGAAAGTGAGAGGACACAAATCTTAACTTCTTTTGATTGTCCCCAAAAAACTACTAAGTTCAGAAACTGTCTCTTCATCAGGCCCAACCGGTTGTCCTTCTTCATTCAAGATGATCTCTTGTCTATCTTTAAACTCTCGCGAATGAATTTTCCGACATATAGTCTTTCCTCGTTTTTTTATTAATCCTGACAATAAACCACATAATAGTAATTAAAAAAGTAAAAAAAAATTGCAAATTTTTATATCCAATATGTAGTCAACAAAAACATATATACCATTGGTTCCCTCACTTTCCTCAGTTTCGTAGTTGATACCCTCCTCGATTTCATTTTCTTCTATATCTTCATCTTTTGAATCCTCTACTGCATGTTGTTCCTTATTATTATTGAGATATTTCGTAAGTGACATAGGTGGACATTTTGGAATAATTTTTTTCTTCTTATAGGCTTGTTGATGTACTGGTGATCCTTGAACTTGATTTCCCATGGTAGAGCTGACTTGCCTCATAAGGTTATTGTTTTGATGGAGTCCTTTGTTGTTTTCCTCAATTTTCCTATAGACTTTTGATTCTATTGAACCTTGAGTAGCCATTGCTGACTTTTGTTGCTTCTGAAGATTATTATTTTGAGAAAGTGTTTTGTTTTGCTCATCAGTTTTCTAAGTGACATAGGTGGACATTTTGGACTAGTTTTTTTCTTCTTATAGGCTTGTTGATGTACTAGTGATCCTTGAACTTGATTTCCCATGGTAGAGCTGACTTGTCTCTTAAGGTTATTGTTTTGATGGAGTCCTTTGTTTTTTCCTCAATTTTCTTAGAGACTTTTGATTCTATTGAACCTTGAGTAGCCATTGCTGACTTTTGTTGCTTCTGAAGATTATTATTTTGAAAAAGTGTTTTGTTTTGCTCATTAGTTTTCTTAAAGACTTGAGATTCTATTAAACCTTGAAGACAAGGAACCTTTGTAGACCAAAGTTGTCTCTTGATATTATTATTTTGACCAACCCCTTTGTTCTTCTCAACAATTTTCTTAGATGGTTCAAGAATTGGTTGGACTGCAACTACCTTTTGGTTTGGCTTTTTATGTTGTGTTTGAATTGAATTCCCAGCTTCCAATGATTGCTTCGATTGGTCTAGCTTTTGAGTGCTTTCTTTTATAGATTTAGCATTTTCTAACTTGACTGTATATTACCGCATTAAGTCATTGTTGGACTTAACTTGAATATCAAACCGAAAACCATTCCCTTTGTTCCCTGTAATCAAACAAAAGAAATAACATCGAGAGTTATTATTCAAAGTCCAAAATGAGTAACAAACAGTCCTAAAAACAGCTGTCCAAATAGTAACAACAGTCCTAAAAAACAACAGTCCTAAAAGTAACAAGCAGTCCAAATAAGTAACTAAGAAACAACAGTCCTAAATGTTTTGGACTACTTATGTTTGATTGTAGGACGACTTTTATTACGAACATAACTCTTCAACTTTCCTAAATACCTTTCTGTAAAGTACATCCACCGAAATTGAACACGCCTTCCCAATCTGACCTCATTCACCAAATGTATTGGCAAATGAACCATTATATCAAAGAAACTCGGGGGGAAAATTGTCTCCAATTGGCAAAGTGTTTCTACAATCTTAGTTTGCAAAATGTCCAAATCAGCCACCTCAATCACCTTCTGACATAAACATCGAAAAAAGGAACAAAGACGAATTAAAGGGTGAGCAACCTGGTTAGACATTGCACTTCTCACAGCTACTTGAAGCAAGTAATGCAACATGAAATGTGCATCATGACTCTTATATCCACTAACTTTTCTTTCAGTAAGTTGAACACATTTTGAAATGTTTGAAGAACATCCATCAGGTATTTTTGCTTTTTTTAGTACAGAACAAAAGTAGTATTTTCCTTTGCAGTCATGGAAAAACATGCTTTTGCAAACACTATCTTTTTACCTTGATCTACCTCTTTAGGGTGAAGTTTCTTTCTAATGTCCATGTCTTGTAAATCTAAACGAGCTTTTTCATGATCTTTTGTCTTTCCTGGGATATCCAATAAAGTTCCAATTATATTATCAAATATGTTTTTCTCTATGTGCATAACATCAAGATTATGGGGTAAAATAATGTGCTTCCAATATGGTAACTCAAAAAAAATAGATTTTTTCTTCCATGGACCATCATTACATTTCTTTTGCATCTTACCAAATGCATTGTTAAAGCCTTCTAACAAATCAAAGATATCTTCCACTTTTAACAATTTTGGTGGTGGCCTATTTTCTGTTCTTCCATTGAAATCCCTTGCATTTGATCTATATTTATGATCCATAGGCAAAAAAGCACGATGACCCATATAACACATCTTTCGACTATGCTTCAAATATGTCAAATTAGTGTTATAATTACAACTAGGACATGCAAGTTTCCCTTTTGTACTCCACCTACTTAACATAACATTCCCAGGAAAGTCACTAATAGTCCACAAGAGAGTTGCTCGCATTTGGAATGTTTGCTTTAGTGCTGCATCATATGTTTCTACTCCCAAATCCCATAACACCTTTAGCTCTTCAATCAATGGTTGAAGGTACACATCAATATTATTCCCTGGCGATTGTGGTCCAGGTATTAATAAAGACAACATAGAATACTCAGCCTTCATGCAACACCAAGGTGGAAAGTTATATGGTATTAATGACACGGGTCTGGTACTATGAGACACATTCATAGTTCTAAAGGGATCCGTCGTTGGATAATCCAAGTCTTATATTACGTGAGTCTAAAGCAATGTCTAGATGGCGTTTATCAAATTCTTTCCATGCTTCCTCATCTGTAGGATGCCTCAACTTCCCATCTTTCGAACGTTCTTCTTCATGCCACCTTAATGAGCTAGCTGTCTTTGAACACATAAACAACCTTTGAAGTCTAGGAATCAAGGGAAAATGTCTTAATATTTTAGCTGAAACATTATAAGATTCATGATTTTTTCCAACTTGATGGTTTCCTTCGGCAATTTCCTTGTATAACATCTCTAAATCTTTCAAAAAGTATTTCATCAATTTGATCCTCTTCATCATTCACATGATCACCATTAAGATCATTGAGTTTTCTTATCTATTCACCATGACGAACCCAAAAATCATATCCTTTTTGAAATCCTAATGCTATTAAATGATTTCGTACTACCTTCCTTGTGAACCAATTGGTGTTGTAACATTTAGCACATGGACACGAAATCTCTTTTCCACAAGGTTTTCCTTTGGTGTATGCATAATCTAGAAAAAAAATCGACACCATTTTGATACTCTTTACTCTCTCTAGCCAATTTTGTCCATTCCTTGTCCATCGAGTTTATGAGGAGACTACCATATAGGACAAATAATTTCAAAGGGATGTTAGTACGAGCTCAATCAAAATCTAGATGCGTCCAAAGAGGCCCTTATGCTATCCAATTGTAGCAATACTATTTTAATTCCTCTTACTGTTTTAAGTCCTGTTACTGTTTTAATTAATGGTAGCAATACTATTTTAATTCCTCTTACTGTTTTAAGTCATGTTACTATTTAAATTAATGGTAGCAATACTGATTTCTAACATGCAACTAAAAATCATGTTCAGGATTAAACAGTTATATGATTTCTAACTGTTTTAATTTTTTTCTAACCGAACCTAATTAATCAATAAATTCTTCAAATTTTTTGGCCAAAGAAATTCAAAATCTCCAAAAGTAACACTCATGTAACATTGTCCAGAAGTATGACAATTAAAAGTAACACTCATAATGCAGCCAATTATCAACGCAAATTCATGATGCCGCCAATTCATAGTTTAGAGCAAATTATCAATGCAAATTTATCATACTATCACAGTGCATATCAGTAGCAAATTTAGCAGAAAAAGACCCATAACAATAGACTATAAACCCACAAAAATACAACAATGACTCAGCGAGCCAATTTGGCAAAAACAAAAGAAATACATCTACCAAAAACTAACTTTACACTATATGCACCCTGCTTAGCTATGTCTAGCAGGACTGTCTCATTGTTAACAACTTAAAACATGCATTCTTATTTCTCACATTCTATTATTTGATTTTCTCAAATTTTTAACATAAATTCAACACCCACAAACATTCAGGACTTCATTTAACACTATCTAGAAATAAATTCTTCAAAATAAAACCATGGGAGCGTTCAAGTTCTTACCTTGTGAGGCAGGATGCCTTTGAGAATTTGGATTCGAAAAATTAGGGTTCTAGTGAATTTGAGAAATCTGCAAAAATAAAACAGAATTCCAGTGAAATATGCGAAAAATTAATCAACCATTTCGTTGCACCTTTTATTTGTGTTGCTATGCAAATCTATCGTCTAATCTATAAAACCTAGTTCGATTATTAGAACCAAGGGAAATTTTTAATGGACTGAGTTTTATCACCCTTCTAATGTAGGAAAAATAAATCTAATAGTAGAGCAAAGATACAAAATACATACCAAAAATACGGTGGAAGTGTTGTGAGTCTCTCTAGATGCAAAAATACTTAGACCTTGAATGATGTTGAGTTGCTGAGAGAAAAAGTGTTACACGAGGGAGAATGGGTTATGCAACAGAGAATGGATTGTTCGGGAAATGGTTTACGCGAGAGAGAAAAATAATCTGTGGGTAAGGGTTAAGGTTGCTGAAAGTGAAAAATGAGAGAAGCTAGGTTGCTGAAAGTAAAAAATGAGAGAAGCTAGGTTGCTGAAATTCTGAGATAGGGTTTCAAGAGAGGGAAAATGAGAAGGCTTTGTTGTGGAAAATCTGAGATAGGGTTTCAAGAGATGGAAAATGAGAATTGCTGAAAATCTGAGATAAGGTTTCAAGAGAGGGAAACTGAGAAGGATTTGTTTTAGGAAATGTATTTCGTGCTATAAAAAATTAACTCAAAAAAAAGAGTTTTTTGTTTCATAAAACGTGTGGCTACAAGAATAGTTTTTTTAAAAACTAAAGAACAACGGTGAATAAATGTTGCGTAAAGATATCAATAAACAACGAGAACGATTTTTTAGTGTTATTGTAGAAATTATAAAATTTCATGTTCTATTGCAACGAAATATAAAAACTGTTGTCTATTTACCTCTACGAGAATGGTTTTTTTACCATAGAAAATTAGGCGTTGTCGTAGCACCAAAATGTTGTAGTGTTAGATCTAGATAAAAACACATCAGTGCATATTGTTAATTTGGGTATCCACATTATCAACAATCATTGGTTGGATAATTCCAACTAGTATTTTTTATGTTTTAACTAGAAACATGATTGGTCTTTCTTAATATAGATTTTGTTGATTTTTGTTGTGTTTTATAAGATACTTTTATCCTTTTCTATGGTTTTATTCTTTTAGATTTTCCTTGAAAGGTTTTTGACGAAGCAATAGTTGTATCTCTGTTAATTATTATTTTTTTTTGTATTTTGGCCTAGTCCCCTACACCTTTTGTTTTTATTTATTTTTTCTTTTTAATAATAATTTTAGTTTGCTAAAAATGATAGATCATTGGTTTGGGGTGCCAACGTAGATGAATTATTAGGATAATTTTGTGATGCTTTTGCACTATTTTTGCTTAAAAATAAGATTTAAGTAGGTTTATGTATCAAATCTAGCAATGCAGAAGCAATGTAGAAACGACATAACCAACTTTGATAACCTCATAGTGGAATTCATAGTCATTGGCTTCTCCACAATAAGAGAGAAAAACAACTCAACTTCTTGATTAATGAACAAAGGGGAAAATATCTATATACAAGTATAAAGTTAAAATCAAATCATACATCTAAGAGAAAGTGATAGCTCAACGACATAGAAAAATTGAATAAAAATTGCTAAGTAATTATCCTCAAGTGAGTTATCTTGTGCAATTGCCATCTAGAATACCTTATGCACTTATCTTTGATAAAACACGCACAAGATACACAACATTACATCAATGGTGGTGTATGCATCTATGTGACTCTATGAAACATGGCTTTGTGAGGTTCCGTTCAAGAGGACGAAAAACATGTAAGACTTTTTAAAATTTTCTTTTTAAGTTGAAATACTATTAGCTTTAGGATAAGTAAAGTCTAACGATCGATATTTTGTGTAGGTAATTTAACTAAAACCTCAAAAAATCACAAATATGTTAAGAGTATGTCCAACTTGCATTAGATATTTTAGACAAGACTCACTAATTTTTAGAAGAACCTAGATAGACTATTATGATGAGTCATTAGTTAGTTTGTTAATTAGAATATCATTTCTCCTATGATATAATATGTTTTTTGGTATGATATAAATAGGAAATTGGTGATTGTAATGATTACCAAGAAAATGAAGGAAGAAAGTAGTTATTTTAGAATAGCTTTAGGATTAGTTTTTTAGAATATTTCATCTTCGATTAATGTACCTCTAATAAAGATAGATTACATTAGTATTTTCATTGTCATGGACGCTCCTCTCTACCTTTCTCTATCAAATTTTACAGTATCAAGAGCCTTGCCTACGTGACATGTCAATTTGTGTTGATACATTTTCCACCATATCATCTTCACTCACACCAAGCCTCGCCCACTTTGGAAACCATAACTCATCAGAATGGGTTTGCAACTCCAACACCCATTACAACCTTAATCCAACAAAACAGTGAAATCGCAAGAACCATTCAACCAACACTGACCGATGAAAAAGAAACGGGGAAATCACAGGATCACGTCAATGTTGAAAGCGATTTTTCTGTCATTTCTGATCCAATCATATAAGACATCAATGAACAAAAGGATTTTGTTGTTTAGTCCTTTAAGGATCCAGATCCATTGAAGCTAAAACCACATTTTACCACCATTTCGAAACCTGTTTCTGATTATTTTGAGGAACATAAGAAGCATATTATCGAAGAGAGCGTTTTTTTCATCGCATAAACTGACGCAAAATAAAAGCCTCACGCAACCGTTTAGGAGCAAAAAGCAGAACCTCACCGCTACTCTCATGTTTGTTGTGAACAACTCCGTTCATTCTTCTGATCTCCCTGATCTTTCCATCGACATCTTCGATCCTTGGCTGGTGGAATAGTTTCAAAGACCTCATGCTCTGTCGTGCTCTGCCGTCTCTAATTACGACATTTAAATGGCTTCACATTTTCTGCATATGAATTCCTCTCTTCTGATCATTAATTGCTTTTTTCCATTCTCAACACCTTCGACAAAGGTTTCTTTCACGGTAAGGGGCGCCGACCTTGGTGCTTCTTCTAGTTGGCCTTGGGTGCCATGGCGAATTGGCGATATCGTGCATGGAGTTGCCTTGACGTTTGTGGTTACTTTGTTTTACTACCAAACGTGAATGATGGCCCCAGCCTTTTGGCGACTCTACCTGAAAATCTGATGGAAATTTGGACACAACACTTACCGCTTGCTGAAGCATTTTGGATATGGGCTTAAAAAAACCATACATTTCAATTTTTGACTTCCATCTAGCTTGCGTTTAGTAGGGTCTATGGGCCTATTTTTGTAAATTACTTTTTCGATATTTTTTCCAAAATTTTCTGATAAAAATGATTTACAATTTTTTAAATTAAAAAAAAATAAGAAAATTATTTGTTTGATTTTTTTCATAAAATTTTTTGATGAAAAATGTTTTAGATGTTTTGAGAATTTTTTTTTTTTATATTTATCCAAAAAAAATAAATTAATTTTTTTTTTTAAGAAAAGTATCTCAATTAACAAAACATTAGATATATGAACTCCTTTACTTAAACCCAAAAAAAATAATGGATTTGACTTTAAAAAAATCATTTCAATAGATAGTTAGTAGGAGACTTTTTGTAGAAACTTTCGATTTTGGGTTTTTATAGACAATTCTATTTACAAGAATGGAGGGATGTTATGGGCCGAGTTAATAAACATCATGTCTATTACTTTTGTTGACCATAAACAAAATGCTCTATTATTTTTTGCTTTGACTTTTAATATTTACCTTGAAGACAATGTTTTTTTGCAAGGTTAGTGGAATGTTATGACCCAGATATGTTAAGAGTACGTCTAAGTTGCATTAGGTATCTTATATGAGGAGTCATTGGTTTTTAAAAGGAACTAGATAGATCCATCATAATGAGTCATTGGTTTTTAAAAGGAACTAGATAGATCCATGATAATGGAGTTATTTTTTTTTTTTAGAGTCAAAGTTTTTGTGTTCTTTAAAAAGTATGTAGATGTCAGGTTGTTTTGAGAAGATTGACTTTTAGGGTCAAAAAGTGTGTAATTCAAGTTTTGAATTAATGAATTAAATCCTTCTGAGTGCGGGGATTGGACGTAGCTACCAAGTTGGTGGTGAACCAGGACAAATTCTTGTGTCATTTTAATTCTACAATTCTTGTTTTACTTTTCCCTTTAATCACTTAACCCAATTGCTATTACTTTTATTTTAGTAAGTCACCAAACCTGAACCAGTTTTAAATAAATAAATAAATAAAGAAGAATTCAACTTAGTCAAACACCATTCAACTCTCGTTCTCGTGTTTGCAACTTCAATTGACATCAAAAGTCCGATTTAAAAAATTAGCAATTTACAGTGTTTGAACAAAGATCCAAAGATTCAACAATATCTGGATTTTGTGAAGAAGCTACTAAAGGAAACATTAATAGGCCACCTTTGTTTGATGGTGAAGGATTTGAATACTGGAAGGATAGGCTGAAGAGTTTCTTTATCTCACAAGATCCTGAACTTTGGGACTTAGTGGAAGATGTACAAGCACTACAAGAAAATATGAATTTTGTGAGGGTCAAAAGCCCTCACAAAGGGGAAAAAACAGCCACAAAGGTGGATTTTGTGAGGGCTTTTGGCAGCCACAAAGAAGCTGGTAACAAAATTTTGTGAGGGCTTTTGCAGCCACAAAGTGCCTGAAACAAGTTGGCATTTGTGAGGGCTTTTGCAGCCACAAAAGACAAGCATTTGTGAGGGCTTTTGCAGCCACAAAAGACAAGCATTTGTGAGGGCTTTTGCAGCCACAAAAGTCTGTCTTTGTGAGGGCATAGGCCGCCACAAAGGACAGGCTGAATTTGCCTGATTGGACCTTTGTGAGGGCATAGGCCGCTACAAAGGACAAACTGAATTTGTCTGATTGGACCTTTGTGAGGGCTTTTGGCCACCACAAATGCCAACATAATTAAAAAATAATATATTTTGTGAGGGCTTAGGCCGCCACAAAATAATTCGTATTTAATAAATTAATTTTTAAATTCAAAATTAATAGTTTATTATAATATTATATATAATAAATTAATATAAATATAATATTAAATTTTAAATTATAATTAAATTAAAATTTAAATTAAATTTAAAATATAATGTAATTATAAATTAAATTTAATATATAATAAACTAATCTTAATATAATTAAAAATTTAAAATAAAATGTTTAAATTAAAATTAAAGATTAAAAATGAAATTAATCATTAATTTAAATAATAAAATATTTAAATTAATAATAAATGAAGCTTAAGAGTAATTTTGTGTAGAGAGAAGGAGGAGAAAATAGTTAGAATGAGGTTTTAGAGAGAAGTTGGATGTGAAAAAATGGAGGAGGGGAGAAAAATATATATAGTGTTACCTTGAGCATTTGTGGCGCCAAAAGCGACCACAAAATGCCAGCTGGATTGTACATTCCTTTGTGGCGGCCTTTGCAGCCACAAATTCCACGTGGTCATTCCTTTGTGGCGGCCTTTGCAGCCACAAATTCCACTGGTCACGTCACTCCTTTGTGACGGATTTGGCCCTCACAAAATGCATTTTTTTGTGGTTGTAAAAGCCCTCACAAAACTACTTAAATATTTAACTGGATTTTGTGGCTGCCTAAACCCTCACAAAATCACAATGTTGTGATTTTGTGAGGGCTTAGGCAGCCACAAAATCCAGTTAAATATTTAAAAATTTGTGAGGGCTTTTTCAGCCACAAATAAAGACCAATTTCAAATTTGGCCTTTGTGAGGGCTTTTTCGGTCACTAATTTGAGAGGGTTTTATTTGGCCACAAAATATTTATAAAGTTGGCCACAAATTTAATTTTTTCTTGTAGTGAAGATGCATTTCCATGTCCAAAACCTTCATGATCAATGCAATCACCTTCAAGGAATTTGATAGGTGCATTAACAAATAGACAACAAAAAGTATTTATGACAATAGGGGATAAATATGATAACGGTAAGGGTTGAGTTAAAATGGTAAAAAATTTGGGCCCTTTACGCAATGAGTTAGCCCTCATGGTAAGAGATTTGGATTCTCTAAACAAAGGATTAAGGGTTTGATTCCTAAATCTTGTGTATGGACAAATAAGTTCCTTAACAAAGATTAGTCACTGTTAAATTACGATGAAAACATTGTACCTATACCCATGGTAACGCAAAGAAAATATGAACTTTTAATGTTATTATATTGTATATTTATATTGACTCAAGTACAACTTCATTTTAACTTAAAATATATTTAAATTTATATAAATAAAAAAAGTCGAGTTTATATCCTGTGTAGTGATATATTGGTAACAAGTTGTGTGGGGTTTAGTTGAAATTGAAGAATATTGAAAAGTCCAACATTATTTAAGATTATAAAGGAAGAGGAAAGTCAATGTTATATATATGGCTATAATTCTTCATTACAAATCGCACTAGCAAAAAACATTTTAACTTTATATCTAACTTTTTCTTTCTCTCTTGTTTTAGAGTTCTATGTGGTAGTTAGATATTTCCTTTGGAGATTGTGTTCTATTGGGAGTGTAGAGTATTTGAGAGAAGTCTATGTGTTGTAATAATTTTCAAATAGTGTTATTCTTTGGTTGTGGTTTTTTCTCTAAATTGGAATTTCCATGTTATTTTCTTGTATTTTGATTGTTGTTTAAATTTGTTTGTTTGTTTATTTTCCCAACATCAATTTCCACTTAAAATTCTCCATGGCCCCCAATACACCCCACTCTCTAATGAAAATATTTAAATTACATCTCACAACAATCTAACACAGAGTATAAGATAAAAGAAAAGAATCAGATACAAGCTTAAAGATTAAATTGTTTGGTTCAAGTGTTAGTGGTTAAGTCTCACATTGACTAAGAATGAGATAAATGTTGGATAGATAAGAGTTGTGACTCATATATGTAATGTCTTAAGGTTTTTGGTGGAGATGTAGTGTCAAAATCTCTTGTGGTCCTAGAATATTTGGCCCATTGTTGCGCTTGAAACTCCATCAAATTCCCCCAATAAGTGGTATTAAAGCCTTGGTACAGGTTGGTGGCAAGCATAAGTGGATCCTTATATCGAAAGTCTTCCTAGCAATGTAGTCAAAAAGCCAATATCGTTGCTAATAATAGCGTTGTAGTCAAAAAGCCGATGTCGTTGCTAATAACGATGGTGCAAGTATAGTATGTGGGATAATCACACTTGAGGTGGAGATTGTTGGCTTCAAGCGTGAGTGGTTTAGTCCCACATTGGTTAATAATGAGCTAAATGTTAGATATAGAAGAACGGTGACTCATATGTCTAATGCCTCAAGGTTTTAGATGGAGATTTGATGTCAAAGTCTCTTGCGATCACTACAAGAAAAACCCTATTTTGTGGCCAATTTTATAAATATTTTGTGGCCGAATAAAACCCTCACATATTTATAACCGAAAAAGCCCTCACAAAGGTTAAAAAATTTGTGAGGGCTTAGGCAGCCACAAAATCCAGTTAATTATTTAGGGATTTTGTGAGGGCTTTTACAGCCACAAAAATGATTTTTGTGAGGGCCAAATCCGTCACAAATGAGCTGATGTGACCAGGGAATTTGTGGAGGCCTATGCCGCCACAAAGGAATGGGGACGTGGCATTACTGGCTGCCAAGGCCGCCACAAAGGGCGCCCAAATCCAGCTGGATTTTCTGGCCGCTCAGGCCGTCACAAGTGTAATGGCCATTACCATTACTGGCGGCAAAGGCCGCCACAAAAGCATTAGTAGCCGTTGGCCTTTCTGACGGGCCAGGCCGCCACAAAAGAAATGTATCTGTTGGCATTGTGGCTGCTTTGGCCGCCACAAATGCCCAATGCGAATTCTATATATATATCTCACACTTTCCTAATTCATTTTCACAATACAACTTCTCTCTAAAACTTATTTCTTACTATTCTCTCCTACTTCTCTCTACAAATTACTCTTCATATAAATTTGGTAAGTTTAATTTATATTATGTATGTAATTAATTTATAATTTTATTTTTTAATATGATATAACTAATTAATGTTATTGATTTTTATTTTTATAGTGCTTGTTAATTATTTCGAAGACTTGCAAGCATCGTACGTGAGTGGAAGCTTGAAGTCATATTATTTATAATTTATTATATTGTTGGCAAATTAATATATATATATATATATATATATATATATATATAATGTTTATTTAATTATTATTTTTTTTGTTAGTATTGATATTTTTTGATAGTATTGATGTATATTTTATTATTGTATTCGGTATATATTTTATTATTGTATTGATAATAATATATTATATTGTGTGCAAATGCATGCTCCCCTAGTTGACATATAAATATGTCAAAATTTATATTAATGCTTTTGAAAAATAAAGCAATTAATATATAAAATATTGATATATATATATATATATATAAAGCAACTATGGATTTAGACCGTAGTTGGATGTACGATAGAAATTTTCCCGGAAGAAAGGGTCTTAAACAAGGTCGAAGAGTTTCTCAATTTTGCGAGAGTGCAAAAAATTGTCCAAAATGAAGGGGGAATGAGATGTCCATGTTGTTTATGTCGATGTAGACTAGGGCTGTGCATGGTTGGTTTTAAAAAAAAACCAAACCATATTCATTTAAAAACCAATATACGGATTTGGATTTATAACCAAATCCATTATTTGGTTTAAAACCGGTTATAAAACCAATTGTAAAACTGGTTATGGTTAAATAACCGGTTGTTTTTATGCAACCAATTTTAAAAAATCGATTTTAAAATCGATTTTTTCTCAAAATCAGTTAAAATTTGGTTATTTTTAAATATTCATTTTTAACAAAATAATTTAGGCATAGTTTAAAAACCGACTATTTATAAAAAAAAAAAAATCGATAAAATTCTCAAACCAACTCAAAATCAAGCTGCTGCAACTCATGATCAGAAATCATTTAAAAATATTTTCAATGGAAAAACTTTATGTTCATGCTCAACAAAAGACAGGGAAAGTTCAATCAAGATAGTAGTAAAATAAAGCCTCAAGAAACAAAATACAATTTTCAGACATTCTTCTACCCTAGCTAGAGCTGTCAATTTGACAAGCCCTCTAATTATTGGCCCCAACCCACATTTTGGAGGGGCCAACAAATTTAATAATTTAAAAGGCCCCTAAACTAAAAGCCTCCTAAAATTTTGTGGGCTTAGAGGGCCCACAGGCCAACTTTTTTTAAAATAGAATCGATTTTTTTTTGAAAAATAAAGTTTTTTAAATTTGTTCACCGATAAAAAATTTTCGATTTTTTTCGATAAAAAATTTCTGATTTTTTTTCGATAAAAAAATTTCCGATTTTTTTTTCGATAAAAATTTCCGATTTTTTTTCGATAAAAAATGTTCGATTTTTTTTCAATAAAAAATGTACGATTTTTTTCGATAATTTTTTTTTTGGATAAAATGTTTTTTTTTTTAAAAAAAACTCAAAATTAACAAAACATTGGGGGGCCTAAAACCCCTCAAAGCCCTCTCCCTTAAGCCCCTAAAATAATGGGCCGAAATCTTAAAAAAATTATTTTGATATGGGGCCTAATAATAGAGGTTTAATAAGAAATTTTTATCGAAAAAAAATCAAAAACTTTTTATCAAAAAAAATCGGACATTTTTTTATCAAAAAAAAAAAAATCGAACATTTTTTATCGAAAAAAAATAAAAAAAATTTTATAGAAAAAAATCAAAAAAATTTTATAGAAAAAAATCAAAAATTATTTATCGGTGAAAATATTGAAATCGAAAAAGAAAATCGATTCTTTTTTAAAAAAGTGGGCTTATGGGCATGGAATTTGAGAGTTGCGTGGATAAAATCCGGTTTAAATCCAAATCCAAAAATAAAATGTGGATGGTTATCCAACCAGTTATAAATAAATTGGTTTATATCCATATTATTTTAACCGGATTTTTAAAATGGTTTTGGATCCGGTTATGGATTTGGACCTAAAAACCGGTTTTTTTGCACAGCCCTAATGTAGACGGTTTAAAAGTGAAGATGAAATAAGAGTGCATTTGTATGCAGACGGATTTATGCCTAACTACTGGATTTGGACTAATTATGGAGAAGAGTCTCCGGTCGCGCCTAATACTAGTACATCTTTGGAGAATTATAACATAGGTCCTTCAAGTAGTACTAACATGTTAGGTATAGATTATTATAACTATCAACACTTTGAGGCGATGAATGATATGATCTCGGATGCTGTTGGGGTTAATTTGTCATTCAATGAAGATCAATATGGTGATACCGATGGACTTCCCAATGAAGAAGCTCAGAGATTTTATGGTCTTTTGAAAGAGACAAATAAACCATTGTTTGAAGGTTCTTCAAACTCAAAGTTATCAATGTGTATTAGACTGTTAGGTCTAAAGTCTCAATTTCATGTTCCTGATTTAGCTTTGGATTTGATGACTAAAATGATGCTAGACGCAACACCTGTCAGAGATGGTTTGCCGCAAAGTTATTACGATGCGAAACGGTTAGTGTCAAAGTTAGGATTAGGTGTCAAGAGGATCGATTGTTGTGTTAAAGGCTGCATGTTGTATTATGACAATGAATTTGGTATGAATGATGCAAACTTAGTTGAATGCAACTTTTGTCAAGAACCAAGGTATCACCAAAGGAATAAGTCAAGGGTAAGTAGGGGAAAATCAATTCCAAGGAAAGCAATGTTTTACCCCCCTATTGTATCAAGATTGCAAAGATTGTTTGCATCAATACAAACTGCAAGAAAGATGACGTGGCATTATGAGAATAGAAGAAATTCAGGCGAGTTGCGACATCCGTCTGATGGTCAGGCATGGAAACACTTTGATCAAATACATCCTGATTTTGCGTCAGATCCACGCAATGTAAGACTTGGATTATCCTCAGATGGATTTACGCCTTACATACAAGCATCGTCTACTCCTTATTCTTGTTGGCCGGTTATTGTTACTCCTTACAATCTTCCTCCTGATATGTGTATGTCTAAACCTTATATGTTCTTAGCTGCTGTGATACCAGGTCCTTCTAATCCTACAACTGGTATTGATATTTATTTACAACCTTTGATTGACGATTTGAAGAGGTTGTGGAATGGTGTCTTGACATATGATATTGCTCGGAGAGAAAATTTTATGATGAGAGCTGCATTGATGTGGACCATTAATGATTTCCCCTCTTATGGGATGTTGTCAGGATGGGGCACCCATGGTAAACTAGCTTGTCCTATTTGTATGGAAGATACGAAAGCATTTACTTTAAAATTTGGTGGGAAGGCATCGTGGTTTGACTCGCATCGTAGGTTTTTACCTGCTGATCATGCATTTAGAAGGAACAAAGCTGCATTTATGAAGGGATATGCAGAAAGTCTAGGACCCCCGATGAAATTGACATCAGAACAAGTTTGGAATAAAGTAAAAGATGTGCCAAAGGTACATGTTGTTAATGGTGTGGCTTGTAAACCACAAGGTTACGGACAATGGCACAATTGGACAAAAAGATGTATTTTTTGGGATCTACCGTATTGGAAAGATAATCTTTTGAGACATAATCTCGATGTTATGCATATTGAGAAAAATTTCTTTGACAACATCTTTAATACTGTGATGAATGTGAAAGGGAAAACAAAAGATAATGACAAAGCTAGAAAAGACATAGGTATATATTGTAGACGACCAGATTTGTTGTTGGTGGAACAAAACGGAAAGACCCTAAAACCTCGTGCGAATTACACTTTATCTAATGATAAAGCCAAATCTGTTTATCGTTGGATCAAAGAGCTGAAGACGTCTGACGGTTATTGTTCGAATTTGGCAAGATGTGCTGATGTGGAAAATGGGAGGATACATGGGATGAAAAGTCATGATTGTCATATATTTTTAGAGTGTTTACTTCCTATTGCCTTTAGTGCTTTACCGACACATGTATTGAACCCACTTATTGAAGTGAGACAATATTTCAAGAATTTGTGTTTTTCAACACTCATTGATAAAGATCTGATCAAGATGGAAAATGACATTTCGATCATTCTATATAAGTTGGAGAAAGTATTTCCTCCTGGGTTTTTTGATTCGATGGAGCATCTCTCAGTGCATCTTGCAAGTGAAGCTAGCTTGGTGGACCAGTTCAGTATAGATGGATGTATCCATTTGAAAGGTGATATATATATATACATACATCTCTTTAATTAATTTCAATATACTTCAACTTAATACATCTCTTTGTATATTATAGGTTCATGGGTTATTCAAAACGGTCGGTGAAAAACAAAGCTAGAGTTGAGGGATCAATTTGTTCATCTTACCTACACCGTGAAACAACACACTTTTGTTCTCATTATTTCAACAATGAAACATTGTCACCAGTTAACGGAAGAAACGCTACTGATAGTGTTATACGTCATCCACATGCTTTATCAGTTTTTTGCTTGTCTGGTCATCATGCTGGTAGGGATTTTCCAATTTTCTGGCCAAGCGACAAAGTATTTAATGCGGCACATGTTCACGTTTTGATTAACTGTTCTGAAGTTAAACCATACATTGAGTACGTTTCAAAGTCCTCTCCGATGTTATTAAATAATTATATTTTATTATATGATTAAATTGATATTCACCATATATATGGTCATCGATCAGGGCATTTTTAAATACGGGACAATCATCTGATGATATACATTCAAATTTCCCATCATGGTTTCAACAACAAGTGCATCTGGAAGAAAAAACTCCTATCAACATCCACTTAAGGCACTTATCTATGGGCCCGAGTAGAAGTTTCAAAGAATGGCACACCTATTACATCAATGGATACAAATTTCACACTAAATCTTGGACTGAAGGAAAAGAAACAATTAACAGTGGAGTTTGTATGAAGAGTGTCTCTGATAGTGGTGTAGTAGAAGATTTCTATGGCATAATTGAGCATATTTATGAAATTGACTACACGTTCCTAGATTATGCGAAAAAAGTGGTGTTGTTTTACTGTAAGTGGTTTGATCCATCTAGCAGAGGAACTAAAATGAATTTCATATCCAATACTGTAGACATTCGAATGAGCAAAATATATCCACGGTTTGATCCATTTACCATGGCCCATAATGTAAGACAAGTGTATTATGTTCCTTATCCATCAACTGTCAGAAGCAAGCAAGGTTGGTGTGTTGCAATCAAAATAAGACCAACGAGTGAAATAGAAGAAGTTGAAGCAGGTCAAAATGAAGAAGTTGCATTTCAAATGGATGAAATGTCAAATTTGGATCATGTGATTGGAGATGAGACTATTAGTCAACTTTGTCATGAGTCACACATTGGAGAAGAAGTTGATAAACAAGAAATAGATGAATTAGAGAACGATGAAGGCAATATTGACTCATCAAATGAATATACTGATGATGAAGATGACCAAGACGAAGACAATTAATTAATTAGGCATTATATATATATTTGTATGGATATGTATAATATTATATATTGTAATGTGAAATGAACGACAATATATATATATATATATATATATATATATATATATATTTGTATGGATATGGATAATATTATATACATTTATATTTTATATATGTTTCTTTATTTATGTGAGTGTTAAAATTTATTTATGTATATTTCATTCTTATAATGTATATTTCTTTATTTCATTATTATTTACATATAATTAATCTTATGTTAATTAATGTACATACACACATATATTATATTATATATATGTATGGATATGGAACGTGTATATATATATATATATATATATATATAGAGAGAGAGAGAGAGAGAGAGAGAGAGAGAGAGACATGGCTTCAGTGGGAGTAGGAGGATCAGGAGGTTCAGGAGGTTCAAGAGGATCAAGAGGACCAGGAACGGCGGCAATACAAGGAATATCCAAAACATCACGTTGTAAGAAAAAAGTTGATAGACCACGTGTTGTTAATGACCCATCTCTCATGCCGATGCCGACCATTGGTACTAGTGGTGGAGCTATTCCTTTATATCCGGAGGTCCCAGTAGAGCCTTATATGTTAGACGAAATCATGGAACCCGGATGTGTTGATTGCTACAACCGCATTGTCATAATTCCAGAAGGAGATGGGTATGTAAACTATGATTGTTAAATATTTTATTATTATTGCATATCATGTTACATTATTTTATTAATTAATTTTTATATTTAATTTGCATGTAAATTTTGAAGATATCTTCCTTTTAAACCATGTGCAAAGGCAATTGCTTAAGTCATACAAGAGAAATACAAAAAACCATGGTTGTCTTGGGGTGAGATTAAATAGGATAAGACACCTCAATTTAGGGAAGTTGATCAGTTTCTACATTGTTTCAAAGTAAGTTATTACATTATTTTATTTAAGTACTAATTAATTATATATACATTTGATTGCTTAATTGAATTATATTTTTAATATTTTTTAAATTTAAACAAACAACAGACTAAATGTACTTGGAAAAGAGAGCACGATGCCGCAGTTATGGCTTCATTTGACCATCGCTTTTCAAAGCGTCTCTCATCTATGTTGTCTTACGCACGTAATAAGGGAGAGGATAAACGACCTAATGGGATTGGTGAAAATGTTTGGACTGCTTTGTGGAGTAAGTGGAACACAGATGCTTACAAACAGAAGAGAGAAAAAGCAAAGATTAATAGAGCATCTGAGAGGGGTATTAGTACTCATAAGGGAGGTTCCATGTCTGCTGGAGAAATTAAATATTATATGATAATTAATTATTTATTTATAATATATATCTATTAATATTTATTCAATTAAATATCACATTTCAACTTGAACTTGACATTATTTTAATATATATTTTAGGAAAAGCAACTTGGAAGGGAGGTCACTCAGGCTGAGATACATCGCTATCTTCATGTTAATCCTCAAACAAATGAGTATACTGATGACCTATCAAAATCGATTCAGGTAATTATTATATATTGATTATTATATATTTACACCTTTAAATTATTATATATTAATTATTAACTATTTTAATTTTTAATTTTTTGATTTTTAATATAAGAACAACTTGAACAAGTCATGAAAGAATGAGATGATCATCAAGCTACTCTTCCTCCTGCTATGCGAGCTACTCCAGTGCAGCGGAAACAATATGAGACTGCAAGTTTTATGAACATCAGTGGTGGCAAGTACAAAGGGCGTGTGCTGGGTGCCGGTACTTTATCATCAACCTTTGTGAAAGGTCCAACCGGCTATATTCAGACTGAGACGTCTTCTTCTTATGCTAGTACGGATCGATCTCATCGTCCGGCGCCGAATCTTGATCAGTTAAAGGAGCAATGGGCAAGTGAGCAAGAAGAAAGGACACATCAGCTGATACAAGCCGCAATTGATAAATTGAAAAAGGAATGGAAACAGAGGTTTCAAGAGCAGCAGCAGCAGTTTCAACAACAACAACAATTTCAACAACAACAATTTTCATTTCCTCCTGTCTTTCATCAGCAGTTCCCGCCTCGGCCTCAATACTTGCACCAACAACCAATTTTCCAGCAGCAACAAAATTACTCTCAATACTCCCAGCAGCATCAACCACCTCCAACTTTCCAACAGCAACACCAGCAGGATCCTTCGAACTCTGCCTTCCAGCAACAACAGCCGCCATTGTTTCGGCAACAACAATATTTTCATAATTATCAGTATGCTCCATCATCTTCACATCCTCAACCAGATCATCAAACTGCATACCGATCGACTATGCCAACAGCTGGGTTGATCAGACCAGATTTAAATCAACCTCATCCAACTAGGGCTCCTCCTTCGACTACTGGTGGTGCCATTGAAGATGAAATTCAATTTCAAAGCATGATGTCTCCTCCAACACAAATGCATAATACTTTTGAAGGACTTCTTTCGTCGGGTATGAATGCAGGAAATAATGATGGTGGGAGTGGAGCTGATCAGACGAATTATTATAAGGATTGATGTGATCATTTGAAAAATTTCATAATTTATTTCTGGGTTGTATGACATTATTAATGTGTGTTTAATTAATTTCCACTTTGTAAGACATTATTTGTTAATTTTGGGTTTGTAAGACATTAATTGTTAATTTTGGAATGCATGTTTTATTTGATTTTATCATGATTGCTATAGCTAGCTTTAATTATTATTAATATTATGTTTTTATATATAATATATATTTATTTTAATTTTAATATTTAATATTTAATTTTAATATTTAATATTTAATTTTAATTTTATTTAAGTTTTAATTTAATTTTAATTTAAATTATAATTTATTTATAATTTACATTAATTAAAATTAATTTTTAATTATAATTATAATTATTAATTTAAATATTTAAATATTTTATTATTAATAATTTAAATATATTTTTATTAATTTAAATATTTTATAATTAATATTTTATTATTTAAATTAATCTTTAATTTAATTATTAATCTATATTTTTAATTTAAATATTTTATCTTAAATTTTTAATTATATTAAGATTAGTTTATTATATACATATATATATATTAAATTTAATTTAAAATTAAATTATATTTCAAATTTAATTTAATTATAATTTAAATTTTAATATTATAATTATATTAATTTATTATATATAATATTATAATAAACTATTAATTTTGAAATAAAAATTAATTTATTAATTACGTTGGCATTTTTGGCGGCCAAAAGCCCTCACAAATGTCCAGTCAGCAAGCATTTGTGGCGGCCAAAAGCCCTCACAAAGGTCCAATCAACAGGTATTTGTGGCGGCCAAAAGCCCTCACAAAATCCAGTCAGCATTCATTTGTGGCGGCCAAAAGCCCTCACAAAAGTCTGATCAGGCAAATTCAGCCTGTCCTTTGTGGCGGCCTATGCCCTCACAAAGGCAGACTTTTGTGGCTGCAAAAGCCCTCACAAATGCCTGTCCTTTGTGGCTGCAAAAGCCCTCACAAAATTTTGTGACCAGCTTCTTTGTGGCTGCCAAAAGCCCTCACAAAAGCCACCTTTGTGGCTGTTTTTTGCCCTTTGTGAGGGCTTTTGGCCCTCACAAAATCCATTAATTCTTGTTGTGGATCTTGAAACATTTGTTTAGTTATTTCTACCGCACTCCCTCGACTCCCCAATACATTGTTCATAATCTATAAATTAAGTCTTCAAGTTTCTGAGTTGTTTCCCAAGGTTTGATTTACTTATATTCAACTTTATATATGCATTGATAGTTAGAAGAATTTGATGTCACCTATTTGTTGGTATATCACGTGTGAGTATAAAAGTCTCACATTAAATGTAATTTAAATTTTGAGTACTATATAAGTGGGAGGACCCATAAACCCATTGCCTTAAAGTTTTGGATGAAGATATGGTATGCAACTCACTTGTGTGATTGCTCTTTAATAATTGTCTTGTCTACTCTTAGTTAGAAAATAGTTATAAAACAATCAAAGAAAATTCAAGAGATATTTTTTCCAGCAATCCCTTATTGTTTGTCCCTATTTATTTTATTTAGCTGTTATTCTAATTAGCCCCATAAAATAGGGAGAAAAAAAACCAACAATGTGTGGTCAACTTCCACCCCATTTTTTTTTACCATTATAGTTGTTGAATTTGGTCTTGATCTGTGAAAAATAAGTTGTAGCAAATGTTGTTACATTTTCATCGTATAAAACAATACCTCAATCGGACTTCGAAAACTCAAGATATTGCTAAAATAATTTAGACTCATAATGTCCAATGAAACCCAATTTTGTTCTTTTTTGAGATGTTTTTTTTGGGTAAGTTTCCTTCCACATGTTTAATAAACTCATGATCTCATCACTCATACCCTTTCATGAAGCAATAGTGTTATCAGAGCCGATAATTTGATGTGACCGATTCTTTGTATTGAAAGTCTTTCTGACCAAGGGTGTTTAGTCGGCGTATCCCATTGTTGTGTTTCCAACAATTGTGCAAGTGGATGAAAAAAGCTTCCGTTTGAGGGAAGCATGTCCAGATGAATATATGGACTCACACTTAAAGAATATATTGTTGGTATATCAAATGTAAGTAAAGAAGTCCCACATTAACTTAAGGTTTTGAATAAATATGTGATGTCCAACTTATTTGTGTGATTATTCTTAACACAATGTAATGATCCTCTCATGACCCAACACAATCTATATCTTTATATTAAGGCAATTGATATATATGTTGACACTAATGATAAAATTGAAATTTTATAGCTCAACCTTCTTTGTACTAACAAGTTTAATAAACTCAATTATTAAATTGAATGTTCATAGATCAAATTTACAAAATTTTATTGAGAAATGACAATTAATTCATAGCTACATATATCAGTTTCATTTTATACATCATAATAAAAAGTAACATTTTATACATTATAAAAAGAAGCAAGCAGCCACAAATCATTTTGTATATAACTTTTAAATAGTTATGATCATTCCATTCTAATTTTCAGTGATGCTACTTTTTGTTTTTTTAGAGAAAATCATGATGAAAACTTTGTCGGACAACATATCA
>JBBPBR010000008.1:42166553-42221807 GCA_037974775.1 Cicer pinnatifidum | reverse complement strand
TTTTTTTTCTTCTTAAATTTTATTTTAAGTACGTCGAACAATAAATATAAATTATTTTTTCAAAAAAGATTTAGATATGAGTTTATCACATTGTCACAATCTACTTCTTGCGTTAGACCCAACCCTTTTATTAATAATTTTGTTCATTTTAGTGATACTAATTTTTATTAGTTCATAGAAAAATTGTACACTAACTTTGCATGTATGCAAATGATTACGAAAGTTTAAATTTTGTTTTAATTTTAATGATGTAAATTCGGTACATGATTATTATGATAATATAATTAAAGATTCAATACCTAGCATTAACTAAATTTGCATTTTTATAAGGAGTCGTTAAAATTGTATGCTCATTCTCACATATACAGTTTGACTAATTAAATTACTCAAAACTATCCAAAATTTCAGTTTTATTCTAATGTTGGAATGGTAAGCTCTCAACAAGCACAGTTATTATAATAGTAGTAAAATCAGTTATAATAATAGTAGCAACAATGTTATTGAAATTATTTTACTATTGTCTTTGTCTCATGGCTGGCCCAAGACATATGAAAGTGTAAAGTGGATTTTAATATCAGGTATTTTAAAATTCATAATAGTATTTGAATAAAATTACTATTTTTTTAAAAATACTATTTCTAGACAATATAAAATAAAAACTTATTTATTAAACCATTATAATCAATTTTATATAATATTTTATTTTAAATCAATAGTGAAATAATTAGGAAAATTTAATTTTAAATAAAACTTTATTATTTTAATTTAAATATATTAGAATATAAAATCTTTTTATAAGTAAAAATAATAGAGCGACCTAGTTTGACCGACCTGCTTTGTGTTTTAATTTTGTTAAACGTAATAGACATATATATTGTATTCATAAAAATTCATCCATATTTATCACAATGACTTTCTGGTTAGGCAATCTAACATTTTACTTCTGAAACAAAGTTAGGCAATGTTACCATGAAAGATGCAGAAATTGAAAGAAAGAAAAAAAAAAACTTCAGTTCCTGGATATAGAAGAAGAAATCAATGGAGAATTTAATTTATAAAGATTTTTATTTTCATATATAAATAAGGTCTTAAGGCAGCACAGAACCAAACTAACACATTTCGATGCAGAAATTGAAGTACATGCTGGGGAAACAATCCATTGGAATCAAATATTAAGATCCAATTTCTTTATTATTGTACCTCTATTTAATTTACCCCTCATAACTTGAAATCAAAAATACATTTCTGTATATTAATTGATAATAACACCCCCTCATAATTTTAATATTTTTCCCTTCAAATAGTAGTAGAAAAGACACCCAAGACACATCAATGTAACAAAGACTTTAAATAGCATCCGAGGAACAAGAAAAAGGACTATGTCCAAATCCAAATGCTTTGATATGATCCTTAAGTGACCTCTTGTGTTTGAAATCTGAACCACAAATACAAAGCCAACGCTTGCCACAGTTTTTCTCATGAGTTCTCCAATCCCCTTTTACTGCCAAAGGTTTCCCACACTTGCGACAAGTAAAAGGCTTTGAACCATGCTTTCTCTTGTAGTGTGTTTGCAATGTTCTGAAATCCTTCAATGGCTTTGCTCTTGGATGCTCAATGTTGTTCTTACATCCCTTTGAACAACAATAGCATGGAATGTCTAACAGCGGTCGCGGATGTGTTCGTTTCAATGAGTCCGGTCCTCTTCGATATTGTGAACCGTGTCCCCACATATGCATCTGCCACAAAATTGAAAAATATAATCATCGTTTAGAACAAAAATTTGTGACCAAAATCCATACTGCGACATCGAAGATTTTGATGTCTCAACTATGACAACGCATAATATATAAGTGCTTTTGACTAAATCTAGATTGTAGCATCAATGTTTTCGATGTCTACGCAATATAATTGTTTTTTATGCATCTACGATCACAATTGATTTAGAATAAGTTGTATTTGAATTTGATTCTTCTTACGTTAAAAACTGTGAAATGTCTAGTATATTCAGAATTAGAATATAAATATAATATTGATGATATACAAATTTATTCATGTAGTTCTAGTATAACGTAGTCTTATAGGTTGCGATATAAATAAAATATAAATAATTTTTTAATATTGGCCTAAAAGCCTATTTTTTTTATGTAAACATGTTGAAAATTGACAATAGTGTTTTATATAGGATAAAGAAACAAATGGTAGACACAGTATTATTTCTATTTCATTAAGTTAAAAATGTTGAATGTGTCATGCAAAATCTCAATAATTGAAGCTTTCCAACTTTGAAATTTCAAGCGATTAAGAAACAACAAAAAAAATGAAGAAAACAACACCTGAAGATTGTTGTAACGATTGAATGTTTTGAGGCAAACAGGACAAGAGAAATGACTGAATCCAATGAGAATCTGTTCATGAGTTGGAATCCAGTAATTATTAGGAACTTGAGTTGGGACATTCACAAATCCATTATCAATTGGTGATTCAATTGAATTGTCAGGGAGACCTATGTGTAAGGCCACTGTTACATCCTCAGCTTGATTATTATAGCATGATTTATGATTTTCATTTTGAAGTAAAGGTTCTTGTGAAGTTGAACCAAGAAAACTACTTAGCAAAGGTAGAGGTTGAAGATCAATTTGATTCGAATTCATATCAATGTGTAGAGAACAAAGTTATTGATATGATTTGCACGTGAATGAGGCAGGGTATAGTAGCTACATAATATATAATATTTAAAATAACTAAGGGATTCTTAATCCTCGTTATTTTTTTTTTATTTAATTTTCAACAGATTAATTTTTATATACAGATTGTGGTGGTATAAAACTATTTTACATATACATCTAATTATATCACCGATATTATTTTATTACGTTAATTGCTAAAATATCACTACAAATACTTTGCAAGTAAGATATAATTTGAAAAATGTTCAAACAATATTTATTGGGACGGTGCATACAAAGGTAAATTTGAATATTAAATGCAAAATATTAAAAGGAATACAAGTTAGATTTTATCAGATTTTGGAAGTATAATAATGACTGGAGCAACAATAGATATATTGGAATGTAATAGAAGATGGAAAATATGAGGAGTGAAAGAAATGGTGTGATAGGTGGCCGGAGAATATTACAGTTGAATGAAAAGGGCCTTTGTTAGAGGGTCATAATTTTTTTCCCTTATGTTTACTTTGTCTATTTTTAGCTTAGATAAGAAATACCATAAATTATGTGGACCATAGAACCCAAACTTAGGCAAAATTGCATAGCAGTGGATTTTAATTAGAGGGCAAAATCTTTGCATATTTGAAAATGTCAGACACATTTCAAATTGCCTCTGAGTTTTAGCTCTGGGTTGACACTAGACACTAAGAATTTAACTATTGACTTAAATGTGATTTTAATTCCTCTGCATATAAATAACTGTAAAATTCTGACCGATGAGTATTAAATATTATAGATCATATATGTATGTGTATAGTCCACAACATTTGATAATTTTCCCATTGGGGCTAGGATTTACAACCAATGTATGTATAGATTTTGGATTAATGGAAGAGAAATTTTTATACCAAAATTTGTTAAAAGCATAATTACAGAGCATAATATAGTATATATATAGTTATGATGTAATACTGTTAAAAGTATACATCAGAATTATGATTATTTATCTAACATTTCAAAATTTCAATTGTTTCTTGAAATTGAATATGACTTTCTCAACCAGAATATTTTAGTGACTCAATTAGTATTACAATTGAGGTAAATCAACAAAATTAGTACAGCAATAATACAAACTATATATAGTAGTACTATATAATCTTGAAAAATTGTGGGGACAGTTGTGTCTGCTCAATTAAATTTGAGGTCCTTCCCTGTCCATATATAACCCCTTAAAAAATAATATATATATATATATAAATTTAAATTATTTTTGTTATGTTGGCCAATACATAAGTTCAACCATTAGTAAAGATAATTTAATTGGTGAACTAAAAAATATTGAACGAATTGTAAGAAAGAGATCAAGAAATTAATATGATTTAACTATTTATTTACAAATATTTTTCAATAAAAAATTCTATCAACTTTATTATCTTGTACACAAAAGAAAGTACATTAGTATTAATTTCACCTTGTTTTCTATTTTTTCAATTAAACTCAAATAAATTATAGTATTAAATTCACTTACTCTACTTAAACTTAATTAACATAATTCACAATAATTCAATTTACATAACCTACCTATTACCTATTTGTATGTAATAGGATAAAACCTAAGTAAAAAAAAAAAAAAGCGAACAAAGTAAGTTATAGGAAAATGGAGCTAAACTTCCATATTAAGCGATACATACGCAAGTTTCTCAATGGACGCTAACCCCGAAGAATCACAATTTTTTGTTAACATATTTTTCCATCTGTGTAAAAAAAAAAAGTTCACATATTTTTCCTCTTATTTATTTTCCCTTTTCATTTTATTCGTTACATTTTTTTTTATGATTTATAGCTTTTTTTTGGGTTTATATATATATATATATATATATATATCTCCTTTTTCACATTAAAAAATATATACTAAAATGTTCTATTTTTTTATCCTTTAGGAGGTCGTATTGGATGTGACCACATGACATATAATTTTTTATTCTGCATCGTCGAAATGCGACCATCTATAAACTTATTTTTTTTTTAATAATGCGATCATCTATAAACTTTAATTTTCATTTTTTAGTAGATGGTCGCATCCCATAGATGCAACCTTTTATTACAGAGTAAAAAATTATCTCTCAATATGGTCGCATATCGGGATACAACCTCTTGAAGGTAAAAAGAAAAAATAATTATGTATATTAGTATATATATATTTTTTAATGTGGAGTATAATGGTTAGTCTTTTTAAAGAAGTGAATTCATATATAAATAAACCTTTTTTTCTCAACAAAGTTTATAAAGAGTTTAATTATTTCCCAAATAAACCTCAAAGAACTCTAATTAAGAAATCAAAATTCAAACTCCAAATCCCTAAAGAGTAATTAATTTATAAACATAGGTCATTTTAACAAGTGCTCCAATATTTGTTAAAGAATAAAAACTTAAATTAAAAAATATATATAAAAAATCATGTTTTAAATATTTAAATACATAATGTATAATTTCTAAAATTGTTAGTTTTTATGTCTTAACAAATACTCTTAGTATGTAAAGAAGGAGACCAATAGTAGAACTTAGTAAATATAGAGCTACAGGTAGTGATATGGGTGTAAATTTTGCATCGTCTCAATTCAAATTTCATTAAATCTTTCGCAAATCTCTCAATCCACCCCGTAAAGTCTTAAATAAATAAATAAATCAATAACAACATTCACAATATCCAAAAAGAAAAATATTGAAACAACAAGCATTGGTTTTTCCATTTTGTACCTCTCCACCATAAAATGAGGTTGTTATGCAGACAAATATAACAAATCACATGTCAGATTTTGGTGATTACTCGTTCAACCTTTTGGCCCTTTATTGACTCACTTGCATATATTTCTTCATCTAAGGTTCCATTGTCACATGCACAACAAACAACAACAACACTATCTAACTAAACAACCATGTTATAATTGAACCTTTCTCTACTTCAAAACTTTTAATCGATCCAAAAAAGAACCTCCAAAAAACCCTATTGTTCTCATTAACTTCATGTAAAATATTTACTACGTCTAGTTGGAGATTTCACACCAGCATTTACTATTAAGGATTTAACTCATTATCATTCTCACATGACCAACAAAGAAATAGGGTATGAATGAAATTTCATAAATAAAGGAAAAAACTATGAAACAAATTGATTTAGTCATAACCCCAAAAAACCAGTACATATACATACTATAGAGCTCTTGTAAAATTCTTTTGGGAGTTGGGAGCGGAGGGGGGTTGCTTTTGGGAGGAAGGGGAGTATAGAAAAAAATACATGGATTTTTTCAATTTTATTTAGAAACTGTTTTTATAAAGAATGATAAATAAATAGTACTTATGATTTAATATACTATCAATATTGAGTGTATTTGTTGATTGTGAATTCTAAAACCTCAACAAATGAATTCTAAGTTGATAGGATTATGAAACCAATTCAATAGTTGTAAAAGTCAAAGTAAGAATTGCAAAAAATAACCAAAAAAAAAGTAAAGTCATAAGAAAAAAATATATAGTTGAATTCACTAAGATGTGTACATTCGAAAAAAATAATTAAAAAAATAGTTGTTAAGCATGTGACGTGTGTTTCCTTTCTACTTCCTTAAGTTCTTCATGATTTATTTATCATTTCGAATACAAAATTCCAAGTTTCAGATTTCAAAAACCTATATTTCCATTTGCTCTTCAAGTCTCAGTATAACGTTTTGCTCCAAACTCTAGTATTTCAATCTTCAAGTCGCTTGTTCGAAATTTAATCCTTCGATCTGTGCACCTTCATATAATTGTTTTCATGTTGACTTTTTATTCGAACTCTAAAGTTGAATTATTGGATTTTATATATATAAAATGCCCCAACAAAATATTGATTGTGTTATGGGCACCAACTCAAATTTTTAATTTTTTTTTTTTACTTTAATTAATATAAAATTCAAATTGTTAAAAACAAACTAGTAGCTACCATGTAAAATTCCTAATATTGTTAGTAATCATGAATGGATGTCATAACTTCTTTGTGCAGTAGTGTGACGCCTCAAATTCAACAATAGCAACACACGTTTTCCAACGTCAGTTGGTTGTCGTCCAGGTCAACAACGTGAGTTAACTCACCACACATCAATCATATTGGTTTTTCTACCTATTAAACTTGAATTGTCCATTTGTTAATTTTTTTTTCTTGTGCATTTAGGTGTGTATTTAGCTTACTCAAATCCCTATTCCTCAATCTTCAGCTTCAAAACTTTCTCCACCTTCATATTGTCTTCCACTCCTCGAACTTCAAATATTCTTCCAATGGCTTCTCAATCATCCAAACCTGTTATAATAAGTCAACTAAACTATACTTTTGAATTGGACGATGATGAAACCATAAAGGTTATTTTTCAATCTCAGGCACTCATTAATTTCCTCCAAGAAAACTAAACTTTTTCTTTTCTTGGTATGTATCCTCATACTAACTATCGTCAAGCCGTTGAGTCTTTCTTTCCTCGTCATTCTTCATCACCCTTATTAGTTTTCAAATCTCGAGTTAAACCTAGGTTTCATTAATCATTTGCTAATGCATTCAGGTCCATGCATGGGAACTTCAATCCTCCTAAATCTACCGCTAAGAAACTTGCTCTATAAGTTCTTTACTTGGAGTGGCTTGAAAAAGTTGCTTAATATAAATATGCTTGCTAGAAACAAATAGGTATTTATCACCTGATCATCTTGAGCAAAGCCAACATGGTTTACAATTTTGCGTAAATCTTTAGTTTTATATATTTTTGGGACCCTTCAACCTACACATTTTAATTACTTTACAAGATGTTGCAAGTCACCTGACCAAAGTTGTTTGTTCTTTTGAGTCTATTCCTACTTTTAAGGAATATTTTGAATACTTCTTTATGGTAAAAAAATAATCATTCATATCCTGCCCCTTGTGCATCCCGAGAAATGGGACTTAGATGGTTTACATAATCAATTCCTTGTGAGACCATAGGTGCTCATACCGAGTCTATTGAAATTTGGAGAGATTTTCTAATAGAGCTATTATCTTCAAGATTAGTGATAACTCTTCATCATATGCATATTTTTCATTGTTTTTAGTCTTATTCATCTTTTATTCATTAGTTAATTTAAGGAGTTATTAAATATATTTTGTTGATTTTAGTTATTTGGTTTAATAAAATGTTTATGTTCTTATTTCCTTGATTAAGTAGAGAATTTTTGTGAAGTAGCTAAATATCACTAGAAGGGGGGTTGAATAGGGATTTTGCTGTTAAAAATAATTTTTAAGTATTTTTAAAACTATCCTCTCGCTGAGGATGGTAAGCTCGAGGATGGGTTTTTCAAACCTTCAGATTTGAGTTGAGCTAAAGAGTGAGAGATAAATATGAGAGAGACACACACAATTTTTATGCTGGTCCACTCAATGATGGCTACGTCTAGTTCTCACACTCTTGTGAGATTTTACTAATGTTCAAACAGATCAACCTCTCACTGAGGATGATTACAAATTATGTATTTTTAGCTTCACCAAGCTTACAATCAAGTTTCAAATATTTCCAAGTCTATCTCACGTGAAAATTATTGAGAGATATGAGAGTGATTGATTCTAAATACTTTCTCAAAGGATTTACAAAGATCTAATGTAGGATTATAGAAAGTATGAACAGAGGATGGGTATTGCTCTTGATAGCTTTAAGATGCTTGATCTGTATACGCAATATTGTTGTGTATTTGATGATGAAGAGCTTGCTGCCTTTTATAAAAGTCTTATGATGTTCCAGCTCTTTGATGACCGTTGAAATTCATTACTAAAGGTCCAAAGTTTTTCATCATAATTACAGAACTGCCATCCAACTGTTCTTGGACTGGCTGAGTCCATCCTCGCGCAGGAAGATTTGCTTCCTTGAAACTTGATCTTGAGATGTTATTTTTTATTCTCTTGCTTCAAAGCGTGTAAGGCTGTTTCTTTGACTATGTGAGCTACAATCTTTTCAGAAATTTGAAGGACTAGGTTGATTACAATTTTTAAGGATGACGTTGACAATAGAGAGTCACCTTCTTACCTAGGACTGCCAACCTCTAGTACGAGGTTCATATATGCTTTTAACATGTGAAGTCTTCCATTTTTGGCTTGTTTGTTGTTGCCTTTCTGTGAATTGACTTCATCATGTATTCATTCGTGCAAGCACAATAAATGGTTTGATTTTAACCTTTGCACATGTTAGATGGGTTTCTTTCAACTTTACAGAGTTGTCCTCCAGCCTAGCACTATCATCCTCTAGTCTAGATCTGGCCATTCTCGTCCTTTTCCTTTGGCCCTCTAACTTCTTTATGTCCAATGTTTTATTTATTCATTCTTTGATTCTTTTGTGTATTTCTTTAATGAATAAAAACATTTGTTCTGGTGAGGACACGTTTTGTTCAGATTTGAATCTTCATTCCCTTCGCGAGGCTATCCTCAACAATTTCAATCTTCAATTTTTGAATCAGATTTTTCTCCTTTTTTCCTTAATGATTAATAACCTGTTTTCTTATATAAATTCACTCAAAAACACAGATTAGTTATTAACCACAATCATAATCTCTTAAGTAATTTAGTTATCATTAAAATCATTTGAGAGATTTTGTCTCAACATTTCGTAGTTTTGAGTTGTTAATTTGTTTTAGTGCAATTCTAAATTTTGGTGAAAAATCAACATGACCTATGTGGAGTATTTTAGCCATATATAAAGTTGTAGATGTCCAATTGGAGTCCAACCAAGTGAAAATGAAATTTAAGATCCATAGCTACAACCTTCATGCAGACATTGGAGACCAATTCGGACTAATAATAGGAGCAAAAAGTAGAAAAAGTCAAACAAAAGAAGTTGTGCGCTTGAAGTGCAACAAGTGTGCTTGGAGCATATTTTCAATCTGAAGCCTCTGTCGGGACACGCTTGAAGTGCAAAAGTTTCCCTAGGGCGTGTGGCATGCGACAACATTCATTCAATTTTTTTTGTCACTTTCTAGGTATCTTTTTGACCATTGGGAAGTGGAGAGACTTGTGTCCTAGCATAGAAACTGAAAGACGATCGTTTCTAACACCATTTGAGCAGTTTTATCAAGAATCATTCATAAATCTTTCTTGTAATTCTTCTCTAATCTCTATCTTTTCTATCTATGTCATTAGTAACTAAATCCTATTTGTTAGGGATAAGTGTAATAAGATGAAACCCTTATTTTTCTGATTTTATTTATAGTTATATGAATGAGTTTATTGAATTATTTTTCCCATCTCTGTGCTTAATGATTTTTATTGCTTGATCAACATTAAAATATTCTACGTTTCGTATTTTAAAACGGAAGTGGACTTTACGAATGCTTGAGATGAGAAATTCATTAATTTGTAGTCTAGGGATAGATGCATGTCATGAAAACAATTAAATTAGTTGCAGAGGCAATAGTTTAAAGAGAGAATTCCTGTACTATAATGCTTAATTCTAATCTTAAATCCACTAAGAAATTAGGGCTTACTTTGGAATTAAAGGCTCTATCACTAAGACATTAGGGAAGGAATAATAAAGAGAATATGTTAATAATTCAGTAAAGGAATTCAATAACTAGAATCAAATTAGACACCAAGGTTGAACTCAAAGTGAAACTCATCATTGAAATTTTTCTTACTATAAAAGATCGATTTTACTATTGTTGTTAATTTTAAATATTATTTCAATTAATTTGGGAACTTTTTGTTCAATTTTAGTAATTAAATATAGTTCTATAGTAAAACACAATCCTTGAGTTCGACACTCGGTACTACCGTTTTAATTATTACTTGCAACGATTCAGTATATTTGCTGAAATGCTATCAAGGTTTTGATGCCGTTGTCGGGGATTGCCATCTAACTATTGAGTTATAATTTAGCTGCTTAATTGAAATTTTTTGCTCTGCAATAAAATTTATGTTTTTATTTTATTTTTTATTTTGAAAAAAAAAACAATTTTTCTTTTATTTTCTATTTTTATTTGTTGAGTTTGCTAATGTCGTGTGCTAGTGGTTTGTCTCATCTTTGTTTGAGATTACTATTCGTTGTAGAGCTTGGAATATTTTAATGATGATATTCTACTACAATTATATGAAGAGTGTGATACTTGTCTTATATCTCGTATATATCGCATGAGGGACAAATCTATAGAGTTACATTTTTTTAAAATATAACCCTTACATTAGGCCTCTTAGGTGTGACTTTTGCGGAGGAATACATAGGAATGGAACTTGTCATGATTACTATGTACCACCACTAGAATATGAAGATTTGTTGGTCATAGAAGTAGATGACAACGAGTGTTATATTAAAAAGATGACTTAATTGCACTTTTGGTCCCTCTATTTTAGGTGAATCGCGAAAGTAGTCCCCCAATTTTGTTTGTCTCCAGTTTTGGCCCTCAAATAGAATTTGAGTCCAAATCATGATGAGTTGTCATTTTTTAATGACGTGTCAAATAAATGGTGACGTGACAGACGTTTATGTGGATTAAATATCATTATTATATTATTCCAAATTAAATAATACAATTTATATTTTTAAAAACTATTATTATATTGTTCCAAAAATTAAAAAAAAATAGCCAAAATTAAAAACAAAAATCATCAATGCATCAAAATCGAAGTAGTTCATGAACCCTAAACAGAAGGAGTTCGTGAACCCTAAAATCAAAATCAAAATAAGCCCCAATACAAAAATCAAAAATCAACAACGCATCAAAAATCAACCCTCTTCTTCTTCATCATCTTCTTCATTATATTGTTCCAAAATTTAAAAAAATAGCCAAAATTAAAAACCAAAATCTGCAACGCATCAAAATAGAAGTAGTTCATGAACCCTAAACAGAAGCAGTTCGTGAACCCTAAAATCAAAATCAAAACCAATTCAAAAATAAAAAATCAGCAACCAGCCCCAATTCAAAAAGCAAAAATCAGCAACGTAACACAAGGAACAAAGGAAGAAGAAATGAAACAGATGAAGAACCAGAAACAACGTAAGAACAAAGGATGAACACGAATGAAACATATGAAAAGGATGAAGAAGAAGAACCCAGATTGAAGATGAACACCAATGAAGAAGATCAAATCGGATGATGATGAAAAGGGAAGTGGTCGATTTTGATTTTAGGGTTCACGAATTGCTTCTGTTGAATTGGTGCTGATTTTTGATTTTTGAATTGAGGCTGATTTTGATTTTCATTTTAGGGTTCAAGCTGCTTCTGTTTAGGGTTCACGATTTTGTGCTGCTTTTTTAACTTAATTTTGGCAATTTTTTTAATATTTGGAACAATATAATAATAGTTTTTTTAGACATATAAATGTATTTTTTAATTTAAAATAATATAATAATGACTTTAATCCACAAAGACGTCTGCCACATCACCATTTATTTGACACGTAATTAAAAAAAATGACAACTCATCATGATTTAGACTCAAATTCTGTTTGGAGGACCAAAACTAGGGACAAACAAAATGGGGGGACTACTTTCGCGATTTACCTAAAATAGGGGGACCAAAAGTGAAATTAAGCCTAAAAAGATCAATTGGGAACAAATTCTACCTCCTAAATTTCGATCCAAAGAATCAGATGACACAGACTTTCACATCAAGGACGTTTTGGTTGAATTCATGAAGAATAACATGGTTTCAATTTATTTGAAAGTCAATGTGAGAGGTTATTTGAGCAAGTGGTTATGTTTGAGAAGATGGAGGAGAAGTTGAAGATTGAAGATGATTTCATTGTTGTGGTAGAAGAAGATAAACAAGAGGAGAACACGAATGAGGAAAATAAAAAAAGAAGAGATTAATGAAGTTCAAATTTCAATCTTTTCCTTGTTCATCAATGTCCAATTGAAAAAGACATGGAAGCAACATCATTTATTTCTCAACTTCATGGAATTTCTACCAAACAAAAAGAAGAAGGATGATGTGTTCTTTCTGTCATATATGCCACCTTGACAATGGTTGAGGCGTCAAACTAATGACCATAAAGAAGCGCTTTGTGGGAGGCAACTCATAGATAGATGTAACTTTTATTTTTGCAATCTTATTTTATTTTTATTTGAATTTAATTTTTTTCAATTATGTGTAAACGTGCACTATGATGAAGAATTGTTAACAACTTGAAGCTAGTCTTAAACTATCAATTTCAGATTTTGAAATTTAAACTCTATTTCTTTGCTCATATCATTGCTCAATTCAATGAGTTTCACTAATGCATGCATTTTTGATTACTCCTTGATTACTCCTTGGTTGTTAAAAAACTAAATAAATTTTATAGTGGCATATTTGGCATTGTTAAGATAGTTCATACTCTCTCTTATTATCCTAGCTGTGAGCTTTTGGGCCTAAACACTTTAATTATTTGTTGTGTGATTATTAAGACATGTGTTATTCCTTAAGAACTTGCACTATTTCTGATTTGCATCACTTGTAATTTATGCATACACGAATACAATTTTGTTTGGTCGTTTGAGCCTTTCTAACTATCCTATGCAAATTTTATAATTTGCTAGCCCGTTTGAGCCTTGCCCTTTTACTTTGGTTACTAGCCACATTACAAGCCAAAGACATGACTTTAATTAAATCACCTTACTTGGAGTTAGGTAGAAAAAAAATTTCGTAGCACCAATGACAGTTGTCATAATTAATTACATCATAATTATAACAAACTTAAATAGTTTTGAAGCGATAAACCAAAATATCGAAATATAAAATACATCGGGACTATGAGACCGATCAGGCATTGCTCATACCCTTGGGATACTCTCGACAGACAACTGTACAAGTACTACTCCAAAAAATATTAATCCCCCATGGTCACGTCAAAAAATGGAACATGGACCCACCAAAACAAAAATCATCTAACCGTATAAGTATAGTTACAGTTATCCCAAAATGAAATAAGTACAACCACCGAAAGAAAGACATCAAGTCCCTATGCAACAAAACTAATCTGATCATACTCTAGCAACTACAATAACATGGGTGACCTTCACACACTCCATAAGTCCCGTCTGATGCAGTATCCATCTTCAAGATAACCTCCTCCTCATCATCCATAGAAGGATCAGTCTCCTCAGAAGTCAGATCCACCCATGAGATAGGTGGCTTTCACGGCGCCAGAACCTAAAAATAGTCTGCTACTTTAGTGATAGACGGTAAGGGATCATTCCCTAGAAGAGGAAACTCTGACTCGACCCGCCTAGATGGCCCTGAAATCTATCGCTCCACTGAAATTGGCCCCTTATCCTTTCCGTCAGTCCCTGGTCCAACCACTCTATCCTCAGCTCCCATGGTGGCCTCAGCTTCAACTCTAATTGAGGAATCTTTCGCATCTTCTCAAGCTCCACTCATCCCAAGCACCAATCTGGAAGGTACCGGATAATCGATCTACTCACGAGTGAGTTCCACAAGACATATTGCCCAAGTTTGAGGTGGGGTCATATGCCCAAGCAGTCTGCGAATCACGGTCAGGGAAGTCGAACGATGTTTCCACAATAATTGTAAAGGGTCACCAATCGAAATTAAGAAATATCACTTAGCATTTAAATTTGAAATGCATAAAATAACCTTTCATCTTAGCATACTCCATGAAAAAGTTTTCATATGTCAAACATGCATAAACGAATACACTACAAGTCAGTGGTAAAATTATCCTACCGTATCCAAATACAGTACTGTCGTATTCGAATACAACTGTGAAAAAAATGCGGATTTTCAGTTTTGAAAACGTTTCAAATCATTCAACACTTACAACCCAAAATCAATCATCACACGTAGCAATTAAGGCACAATCATAAATAACAATGGAGTATGTATATACAATCATTATAGTATAACAAACATGACTCGCGTGCCAAGCACCCTAATGCAATGCGTATATGCCAAAATGCATGATTCCAGAATTCCAAACCAAAACCCTCCTCGAAGGGCGCAAATCATAATTGTACAGCCTCTCACACACCAGTACTAATTACCAAGGTGCAATCTCTCACGGATCAACATGATTTACTTGCGTGCAGTCGCTCACAGACCAGCACGACATACAAGAGTGCAGTCGCTCACAGACCAACACAATTTTCTAGAGTGCAATCGCTCAATTTAAACAAGTTAAACAAGTTGATACATACTCGGCTACATGTCTCTTCATTCCTGGCCACCAGTAATTCTGCCTCAAATCCTGATACATCTTTGTTGCTCCAGGATGAATACTCAATTTACACTTATGAGCTTCTTCTAAAATTGTTTTCCTTATACCTGCAATTTATAATACACAAATCCTACCATTACATCTCAAAATATTATCTAGTCTGATCTTAAACTAAGTTGTCTTCCCTTGCACTATTAGATTCCTCTTTTCTTGAATTAATGCGTCGTCTTGAAAATTTGCAATGTCTTCAAGTAGTCCACTCGAAATCTTAATCATTCCGAATTACAAAATTCCCGGTGCAAACTCTACATTCAAGTGTAGATCCCTAAAAGCTTCCTACAACTCTTGTTGTCTAGCCATCACTGTTGAAGACACCGATACACTTCTTCTACTCAACGCATCAGCTACTACATTTGGCTTCCCAGGGTGGTACTGCAGTATGAAATCAAAATCCTTAAGAGTCTCCATCCATCTCCTCTGAAGTATGTTCAATTCCTTCTGATCAAACAAATATTTGAAACTTTTATGGTCACGGAACATTGGGAACGTGCATCCATATAAATAGTGCATCCAGATCTTCAATGCAAAAACTACGACAGCAAGCTCTAAATCATGAATAAGATAGTTTCTTTCATGAATCTTCATTTGTCTTGAGGCGTAAGCTACAACTTTCTTTTGTTGCATCAGAACACATCCCAAACCTTGCTGAGATGCATTAAAGTAAACTTCATATGGTTCTTCCGATTGTGGTAATACCAATACTGGTGAGGTTGTTAACTTTTTCTTTAGTAACTGAAAATTTTTCTCATACTTCTCCATCCATGCAAACGGTCGATCTTTTCTAGTTAGTTGTGTTAACGGAGCTACAATCTTCGCAAAACCTTCAATAAACCTCTTGTAGTATCCTGCCCCTCCTACAAAACTTCGTATGTCAGTGACAGTCTGAGGCTATTTCCAAGCAAGAAATGTCTCAATCTTTGCGGATCCACAACGATTCCTTCCTTGGTTATCACATGTCCTAAGAAATTCACTTCTTGTAGCCAAAACTCACACTTCGACAAATTGGCATACAATTGCTTCTCGCGTAAGATTTCAAGAACTTGGCACAAATGCTCTCCATGTTCTTCCTCAGTCCTTGAATAAATAAAAATATCATCAATGAACAACACAACAAATTTATCTAGAAATGGGCTAAAGATTCTGTTCATGTAATCCATAAAAATTTATGGTGCATTTGTAACTCCAAACTACATAACAAGATATTCATAATGTCCATAACGAGTTCTGAAAGCAGTTTTCTGAATATCTCCTTCTCTCACTCGAATCTGATGGTAACCTGACTTTAAGTCAATCTTTGAAAATATCGCGGCTCCTCACAACTGATCCATCAAATCATCAATACGTGGTAAAGGATAGCAATTCTTAATAGTTGTCTTATTAAGCTGCCGATAATCCACATATAAGTGTGAGCTTTTGTCCTTCTTCTTAACTAGCAAAATTGGAGCTCCCCATGGTGATACACTTGGCCTAATAAACTTCTTCTCCAACAAATGTTCAATTTGACATTTGAGCTTATTTAATTCCAATGGCGACATTCGATACGACACAATTGAAATTGGTCCAGTTCCTGGGTGCAAATAAATGAAATTACTGGTGGTAATCCTGGAATTTCTATTGGAAATATGTCTGGGTATTTCTTGACAAGCCTTACATCTTCTATGTTCACATTTATCTTTTCCTCCACGTTGGCCAAAGACAAAAAATCATGAGTTCCTTCTCTTAGTGACACTCCGAGTTTGTTAGCAGTTAGATACTTAACAACTCCTAGTTCGGGGAAAAGAACCAGTTTGTGAGCATAATCAAAGATCACATAATGATACGACATCCAAACCATACCGAGAATGAACTCGAGTGATTGTAGAGGTAAACAAATCAAATTAATCAAGAAATCCCTATTCTGGATAGTTACTTGACAATGTAAACATGCATAATTTATTGTCAAAGTCATAGCAGGTGTAGAAACAACCAAATCAAAAGGTAGAGACGACACATATAACTTCAAACGATTCACACAATCCATAGAAATGAAGGAATGGGTTGCTCCCGAATCAAAAAGTGTAGTTAGAGTGTTACTTGCAATCTCACAGTCACATTGAATCATATTTCTAGATGGATTTCCAGCTTCAGCACCCATGCAATAAACGCGTCCTCTAGCAATAGGATAAGTAGCCCTAGTTGCATTCACTATTGGTTCCACCTTTGGAGCCCTGCAATCCCTTGCAAGGTGCCCTGACTTTTGGAAATTGTAACAAATGAGACTGTTAAAGGTACAAGCACTAGCATAATGTCCCCCTTTTCCACATCGGTCGTATCCGAATACACTGCAAGTCAGTGGTAAAATTATCCTGCCGTATCCGAATACAATCCTGTCGTATTCGAATACAACTGTGAAAAAATACAGATTTTCAGTTTTGAAAACGTTTCGAAATCATTCAACACTTACAAAACAAAATCAATCATCACACGTAGCAATTATGACACAAGTACAGACAACAATGGAGTATGTATATACAATCATTATAGTATAACAAACATGACTCGCGTGCCAAGCACCCTAATGCAATGTGTATATGCCAAAATGCAGGATTCTGGAATTCCAAACCAAAACCCTCCTCGAAGGACGCAAATCATAATTATAAAGCCTCTCACAGACCAATATTAATTACCAAGGTGCAATCTCTCACGGATCAACATGATTTACTATGGTGCAGTCGCTCACAGACCAGCACGACATACAAGAGTGCAATCGCCCACATATCAACACATTTTTAGAGAGCAATCTCTCACAGATTAGGATGACGCGACAATTCTTGCAAGGATAAAATGAACAAACAATTCACATGACATCATCCCGTGGCCCATCACGATCACCACTATCACCATGGCCCCATCGCGGTCACCATGTACCATGAAATGCATGAGCATACTTTGACTTTTTTCACCATAATCATTAAGTAAATGCAGATATTAAAACATTCCCCGTTTTTCACACTCATTTATCACTAATGATTTTTCAAATTCATCACAGAGCATATCAAACTTAATTTTAAATTCAATCCACAATTCACACCAAATTTTATCAATTCATTTTCCACAAAATCCACACATAAATCACATTAATTCAATCTCATTAAATCGCACATAAATTTCATCAAAATAATTCACAATATTAATTATGAACACATCAATCACACCAAATATGAATCACCATAAACCACACCTTGAACACATCAAATTCAAAATCCACAATTTCACCCATAAAATGCATTAAATTCATTTTCCACAAATCTATACCTCAAACACATCAAATTCATTTTCCACAAATTCATATATAAGGTCCTAAATGCAAACTAAATGTTTCGAAGGAGCCATTACCTTAGTTATAACTCTTTCAAATATTGCAGTTACTAAAATCAAACGCAACGAAAATCTCACTCGTGCCAACACCTTAGATTAACTCCACTTGGCTAAGTCTTTGTCTTCATCAAGTTCTTCCCACACTCAAAGGAGAAAAGAAAAGAAACAAGGCATGAAATGGAGGAATGAGATGGAGGAAGTAGGGTTCACGGTTTTGAGGAGGAGGAAGGAGAGAGAATGGGTTTTTTTTTATCCAAGAGCATAGAGAGATATTTATACCAAGGTTACTTGGCCCCTAAGTTTTTCTCAAAATATCCAACTCCTTTTTGGACAAAATTTCTAGGATAGTAAAATATCTACTCTCGTCGCGCATCATTTGATAGATGAATTTTTGTGTAACATAATTAAATCATTCATCGACGAATAATTTTAAATCGGATCTAAAAGCATATATATATATATATACATTCAACATATTAATAACTCTAATAAAATATGTTTTCGGTACTAAATCCAAAAAATAAAATAAAATTGGCTAAAGGCCTCTGAAATTCAACACAAAATACTCTAAAATTGCATAAATTAGATTTTTTTTTGTTTTAAAAATAAAGGGTCTTACATGTGGCACACGACAACATTCATTAAAATGCATTTTTTTCTTCACTTTCTAGGTATCTTTTTGATCATTGGGAAGTGGGGAGACTTGTGCCGTAGCATAGAAACTCAAAGAAGGTCGTTTCTAACACCGTTTGACCAGTTTTATCAACAATTATTCATGAATCTTTCTTGTAAGTCTTCTCTAATCTATATCTTTTCTATCCCTGTCATGAGTAACTAAACCCTATTTGTTAGAGATGAGTGTAATAAGATGAAACCCTTATTTTTTCTGATTTGATTTCTAGTTATATGAATGGGTTTATTGAATTATTTTTCTCATCTTTGTGCTTAATGCTTATTATTGCTTGATCAACATTAAAATGTTCAACAATTCGTATTTTGAAATGGAAGTGGACTTTAAGAATGCTTGAGATGAGAAATTGATGAATTTGTAATCTAGGGATAGATGTAGGTCATGAAACCAACTAAATTAGTTGCAGAGGCAATTGTTTAAAAAGAGAATTCATGTACGGTAATGCTTAATTCTAATCTTAAATCCACTAAGAAATTAGGGATTACTTTGGAATTAAAGGTTCTTTCACTAAGACATTAGGGCTACAATAATAAAGAGAATTCAGTAATAATTCAATAAAGGAATTCAATAACTAGGATCAAATTAGACACTAAGGTTGGATTCAAAGTGAAACTCATCCTTGACATTTTTGTAATTATAAAGGATCAATTTTATTACCGTTGTTAATTTTAAATATTATTTCAATTAATTTGTGAACTTTTTGTTCAATTTTAGTAATTAAATATTATTCAATAGTAAAACGCAATCCTTGAGTTCGACACTTTGATACTATCGTTTTAATTATTATTTGCAACGATTCAGTACACTTGTTGAAACGCTATCAATTTGGTGGAAAAGAAACTAGAGTTTATCATTATCAACCTCAACTCGTTTCTAAGCAGTTTGGTCTTGCCCAAATGTTACTTGTTGTTAAGAAAAACTCTCAAATTAAAGTTTTGATGAAAATAAACAAAGGTTAATTAAGAATGTTAATTATGATTTTAAAAAGTTATGTTAATTTAAGTTGTGCTTTTGAGTGAATTAATTCAAAGATAGGAATCAAGCAAAAAAAAAAGAAATCAGATAAAAACTGAACCTATAAAGAAAGGAGAACATTCTGGAAAAAACAAAAAATGTTATTCTGGATCAAGACTGATTATTATAGCCTCAAGATCAATCAATCTCCATTAGTTCAAAGAAGATTTTGCCTCTGAATTTCATGCTAATGTTATCATTACTTTACAAGGATCAAGTTGGATCCATTCTATTCAAAGAAAGTATTCGAATCACAAAGATAAAAGGTTAAGAATCAAGAAAGTTAAAACAAGTCTGAACCTTCTCCAGTTTAACTGTCAAGAAAGTTAATCAATCTTGATTTGTACAAGACATCCAAATTGATCAGGAAATCATCTAGAATGATCAAGACTGAACCTCTAGATTGATCATCAATCTCCAGAAAGTTCATAAACGAAAACTCGAGATTGATTATCAATCGCCATAATTCTACAGAAGTTCATTATCAATCTACATAATTCTGCAGAAGTTCATCATCACTCTCCAAACTATTTTGATAGATTTAAATCTCCAGATCAAAGCAATAACATCAACAAATATATCTGAAGTATAAAGGATCGTTAAACACAAGAGAAATCTGATCAAGAACAACCAGTCAAACAGTTTTCATAAGGTGTTCAAACGTTGGAATATTTTTATTCATATATATTTGTTTTGGTCAAAACTTATAGAGCACTACCAACAACTCTTTTGACAATTATTAATTGCTCCTAAATGCCTATAAAAGAAAGGCCAATGCTCGGGGAAATGGTAGAAGTTCAAGTGCGATCAAGTCTCACAAACCATTCACATTCACATACTTGGAATTCTCATTTTTCTCAAGAAAGATCTAGTTATGATTATATATCATATTATGTTATTATTGTACTGAATTCTTTGTAAGGAATCGAATCTTAAACAAGAGTTGAGACATCTTAGATTCTATCAAAACAATCTCATCATTATTGTAAAACTCAAACTATAAGAGTTTAGTATAGTTTGAATAGATTGTAAGAAATACTATCAAAGGTTGATAGGTCACGTGATTAAATTTCGTTTTGGGTGCAAAGAAATAAAGCTTGTAATAAATCAAGGTTTATCTGAACTAGGTGCTGTAAAACCAAGAAGGTTCTTTGTTTTGAACACTTAATGGAAAAACTCACAGTTGTGAGGGCTGGACGTTGCCCGAGTTGGGTGAACAAGGATACATCCTTGTGTGGTATTCTTTCTCTTATATCCTTATTTATTAAGCCTAATTAATTACTTGAGCTAACCAAGAACGTTCTACGTTTTCTGGTAAAAACCATAAACGTTCTCCATTTTATGTTTTCTTAACCAAGATCATTCTTGAGTTAAATCCTTAAGTTTTTCAAGAATTTTTAAATAGGAACATTTACAATTCAAACTTCCCTTCCTTGTAAATAGACACTGACACTTTAATTGGCATCAGAGCATGATCTCTATAAAGATTAAAACACCTAACAAGTGCTAGAGAAAAGATCTAGAATAAAAGATGTTGAAAGCAAAACACATTGTTGGAAGAGGATCTTCAAATAGACCACCTTACTTTGATGGATCTGATTATTACAGATGTAGATTTCATGCCAATAGTTGATCAAAATGATTCAACCTCTGCTGCAAAGAAAGAAGCAAACTAAATAGCTGATGATAAAATTAAGGTACTCCAAAACTTTAAAGCTCAATTATTTTTATTGTGTGATTTGAACATGCAAGAAAATGAAAGAGTTGATGAATGCACAATTGCTAAAGATGTATGGGATACACTACAAACTCATCATGAAGGAACAAGCCATGTCAAAGAAACAAGAATAGACATTGGCATAAGGATATTCAAACTATTTGAAATGCAAGAAGGAGAAACTATTGGTGAAATGTACTCAAAGTTCATTACAATAGTGAATGAAATGCGTTCTCTTGACAAAGCTTACTCAGTATAATAAAGAGTAAGAAAAATCGTGAGATGTCTTCCAATCATATGGAGATAAAATAGTCAAGAAGTATTGCTGCAAGAAGACAAACTAGTCAAGAAAGAAAAGACACTAGCTCTAAAGGAATCTTAAAAAGTATCACAGTACAAACAAATGAGGAACCAAAAGAAACTGAACAAGAATATTCTAATAAAAAATTGCTCTTCTCACTAGAAGGATACATAGAATGATGAGAAGAAGAGATCAAATCAAAGAGGGATTTCAAAACAACAATCCCAAAATAGAAGTAGACAAGATCCAAGTCACAAGATTTGGAGGTAATAAACTAGGACACTAGAAAGCAGAATGTCCCTTAAATAATAAAGGAAATTAATGATGGCCGCGTGGGCTGATTAAGAAGAATGATAAACAGAAGGAGGTGAGCAAGCCAACATTTGCTTGACGACAAAGACAAAAGAAGATGAGGTAACAAATTATAAACCTTGCTATTTATGTGAACAAATGGGAAAATAATTTGATAACTTGTTAAATGATTCAAACCTTCTTATTCAAAAATGCAGTTCTTTAAAAGAGCAATTTCATAAATAAAAAAAAGAAGAAAAAGAAAAACCTCAAGCTAGGAATAATGTCCTCAACAAAGAACTAAAAGAAACAGAACAACAAAATTTTGAAAGTAAAAAAAGTCAAGAACGTTTTGCAATGAAAACCGAGAACGTTCGCCTTAAAACTAAAAATGAACTTCTTAAAAAAGACTTGTTAAATTTTATTAAAGCCACTGAAACGTTTCAAAAAATCATGGGATCTCAAGTAGGAATTTTGGATAAAGCTAGTCTTGGTTTTAATCAAACTCAAAAAACAAAAATGTATGAAAACTTTTTTGTTCCAGAAAGAAAGGAAGAAAAATGTAAAACTAGATGCTCATATTGTGAAAAAAGTTGGACATCTGAAATTTGCTTGCTACTTTGAAAAAAGAAATGAAAAGATTAAAGGCAAAAGGCTTTTCAAAGGGAAAGATCGTCCTGCAATTAAAACTGAACCAATTTTGAAAGATGTTTTTATATGTCCAATATCTTGAAGAACTACCTCATGAATCCTGTTTTATGTCAATCAATAAGATAAATGGAAATGGAATAAGAGGGCTAGACATATAAGTATGAAAACAATTTCAAAAATCTCAAAACTAGATCTTGTTAGAGAACTACCCAAACTCAATTTTGATAAAGATAAAATATGTTAAACTTGTGCAAAAGGAAAGCAAGTCAAGAGGTTTTCATTCAAAAGATTTTGTAACTACAAATAGAACTCTTGAATTGCTTCACATGGATCTCTGTGGACCAATAAAAACAACAAATTTAGGAGGAATGAAATATGGTTTTGTTATTGTTGACAATTTATCAAGAACACTTGTGTATTATTTTTAAAACAAAAAGATGATGCATTTAAAATCTTTTGCAAAAAGGTAAAAAATGAAAAAGAATCCAACATCATTTCTGTAAGAAGTGATCATGGAGGAGAATAAAACCTTCTTTGATGAGCTTGGCATTTCTCATAATTTATCACGTCAATAACTCCACAACAAAATGGAGTTGTTGAACAAAAAAATAGAATATTACATCAAATGGCAAGAACAATCTTGGAAGAATCTAATATTGAGAGATATTTTTGGAAAGTTTGATGCAAAATCAGACAAAACAATCTTCTTAGGTTATGCAATCGATTCTAAAGGCTATAGAGTGTTTAATATAATAACTAATATTATAGAAATCAATATGCATATATTATTTGATAAGTTTGATGATATGGATATGAGTAAAAAGGATGAGGAAGAAGAAATTCAAGTTGGTATGCAACAGCAAAACAGTCTGTAGGAAACAAAGACTAATAAACAATCTCCGTTTCGTTGTCCACCAAAATGTTGGAGAACAATTTAAGATCATCCTCAAACACAAACACTGGAGACACATCTGCCTGTAGAGTTGTGCCAAAAATCCGGTTATGAGGCCTAAATCCAAAACCGGATCCAAATCCATTTTAAATATCCGGTCAAAATAATATGGTTATAATCCAATTTATTTATTAACCAGTTGCACACTCATTTATGTTTTATATTTGAATTTGGTTTTTATCCACTCAACTCCCAAAAATTATAAAACAATTCTGATTTTGCCATTTCATAGGCCCCAATATTTTGTTAATTTTGAGATTTTTTTCTCGAAAATTTTTTGAAATTAATTTTGTATTTGTCAAAAGAATTTTATAACAAATTTTTTCTCAAAAAATTTGGAGAAAAAATTTAAAAAATTTCTCGAAAAAATTGAATTTTTTTTCTCGATTTAAAAAAATTGTAAATCATTTTTTATCGAAAAAAAAATTGATTTTTGTTTTTGAAAAAGTGGGCCTATAGGCGCACAAAATTTTAGGGGCTTCTTAATTATGAAATTTTTTTGGCCAATAATTAGTGAACTTGTCAAATTGACAGCTCTACTTATTACTAACCAACCATGCTGTATGGTAATTTGTTAATGAATTAAGATATTTAATATTTATTGAGAGAGACTAAAATAAGATAAACCAAATATTTTAAATATAATTTCTTAAATTACTGATTTTTAAAGGATGATTTTTTTTTAAAATGTTACATTAATATGTTAGATTGGAAATTATATTGAGATTTATATATTGCTCAAACTTAATTTAAATATAAATGCGCAAGACAAATATTAATATATCAAATCTATTAGATATTTTAAATTTACTACATCTTATGTGTTAATTGTTAATTTCGGTTGGTGATCCTTTACAACTATTGTGGAAATTTGGGCTTTGCCCTCAGATGAGAGCCAGGACTATCCTATCGGTTCATACCCTACGGATGGGAATGTAGATGGGAATGCTTGATTGGAGCTACGTTAGGAGGATCTCACGGGGCGCGTGGAGATCACTCAGGGTGTTTAGTTGTTTTGTAAAATGATCAGACTAGGTTGACACAGAGGGAACAAATGTCTTTCTTTTGGGTTGCTTTTATTTTTAAACTGGAAGACTGTACCACTTTTGTTATGTAAACATTTTGGATTCATATTTTGAGAACTTTTTCCGCTGCTTGTAAATTATAATGACTTAATTATTTATCCAATGGTGTTACCTTATTTATTTCTCTGGTTTATTTTAATTTCTTTTGAAAAACAACAAATACACCTTTGCTTTGAAAAACGGGGTGTTACAAGACGCCCTATGCGTGTTCAAGCAGGCATTGGAACTTCAAGAGCTTCTAACAACAAAACATTGCTCTTTATCGTTTCTGATTCTGAAACTAATTAATCATCTAGCACACCTCCTCACACAACTCCAAAAGAGAAGGAAATCACCCCAACAAAACCAACAAAACTCATCACCCCGTCCAAATCTTCATTTTCCTCCGAGCCCTCTCAATCAACTCCTCCGAACCAGAAACAGAGATTGGTAAATGAAATTTTTTCCTTTTTCAAAAAACAATCTCACCCTTCTTCTCTATCCACCAAACCAACATCCCGTTCCATGAAAATCAAAACCACCATCACCGTTTCCCAATTCCTAGCCAAGAATAATCTAAAAAATCCACAAAGAAAGAAATCACATGCTTCTAAATAGAACCTAAGAAATGATGAACCCCCTTCTCCATAACATTCTCCTGTTCTAGAACGTTCCCCAACCAATGAACCCTCAACATCACCTAATTTAAAAGGTTCTCCAAACCAAGAACGTTCTCCAGTTTGTCCACCATCCCCTTCATTAAATCCCAGAATGTTCTCCAATTCAAGAAATTTCTCCAGTTCATGAACCTTCTCCTTCACCTAAAACAGAACCTTCTCCAACCTTCTCCTCCATCCAAATATCAAAAGTTCATGAATCCTCAAAATCCTATCCACAACCTTCTCCTCCATCCAAATATCCAAACTTCACAGCCCTCCCCTCATTCCTTCCAAAATCTCGAAACTTTTCGAAGACAAATGGGTTTAACGTCCTATTGGAGTTGGAAGAGTTTTTATGTTGGAAAATCTGATTGTATATGGAAATGCAATCAAACATCACACTAATGCTTTAGGTTGGACTTCATTTCTGCAAACATCTGAATGTTATTATCCAAATGTGATCAGGGCTTTTTACTATCAGGCCAAAACTTTTCCTGACAAATCCCTCATTGTCTCCATTATCAAAGTGATTGAAATCAGGTTGACACCTAATATTCTGGCTACCATTCTTGACCTCCCAATAGAAGATCCTGCTATTTTTGGAAGCAAATGGTATGATGCCCTAAAACTAAAAGAAATAGAGGAGCTCACTGATTTGTTCCAAGAAGGGTCCAGTCGCCACCTCTCCATTTATCTCAAACCCTTTCCAAAGGTGTTCAACAACATCAGCCAACATGCCATACTTCCTCATTGTGGAAGTCATTAGTATGTATCTGACAATGATGTTTTGGTCATCTATACCTTCAAAATTGCAAACGTCTCAACCTACCCCATAGCATCATCCATCATATGATCTATGTTGCAACAAAAGATTACAAGAAGAATACAGTCCCTTATGGGATGATTCTCACCAAAATCTTTAGTTATTTTCAAGTCCTACTCATAAATGAGAGGAGTCTCATTAAAATTTCAAAATTTCCTCAAAAAAAATAGCTCATATGAGGAAAACCACATCAAAAACACCTACTCTAGCACCGTAATTCTCATAAAATCACTCAAGAGGAAACGCTCAGCAAGGAGAAGAGTTGCTCATACACTAGCCCCGGCTTCACCACAACAATCACTTGAGCAAACCACATAAATAGTGGGTGAACATGCTCAAGAACGTTCTCCACTAAACCAAGAACGTGCACCAGAAGAGCTACCCAATCCTCCAACATTCTCTATTTTTCCTCAACCATCAATCCTATCCTCCATAGGCTTCCCCTCCTACTCCCAAATCCTACACTCTTCCACCACATGACTTTGGTACATTATTGTCCAACCATCATAATAGTACCATGTCTCCTCTTTTCCTTTCCCCACAAAAACCAGTTCTTCCATATTTGGAATAAGTCAGTTTTTAATCTTTCTAGACACTCTTGGCCCAACCATACGACAACCAACACTGATCCATTACCCCGAGTAGCAACCTCTTTTTCCACTATTCCATCAGTCTCCATTTCCCCCATTCCCTTAACCACGACTTTTGCTGCCACTTCTCAACCTTCAACTCATCTCCCTACGAATCCTCGCAAGGCTGAAACCTCCAACTCTAATATCATGGATGCACTTCAGACCATCATGGCACATCAGCTCCAGTAGGAATAGAAGACAACATTATTACGAACCTGGCTCATAGAATAACATGCTCCCAAACTGGGACTGACTCCTCCCCCAATTCCCCTTGCTCCTACTCCTCAGCCAGTCCCTAACCCTGCCAAATCCTCTTCCTCTAAAGGATCTTCTCAGTCACTTGCTAATTAGGGTCTTTTCCTCCCTTCTTTGTGTATGACAAAAGGGGAGAATTAAGTTAGTTTTTATTCTATTTGTAGAAGTCCTATTTGTAATTAGAAACTTCTAAATTAACATGTTTGTCATCATAAAAAAGGGGGAGATTTTTAAGACAAACTCTCAAATTAAAATTTTGATGAAAATACACAAAGGTTAATAAATAATGTTAATTATGATTCTAAACAGTTATTTTAATTTATCTTGTGCTTTTGAGTGAATTAATTCAAAGATAGGAAATCAAGCAAAGTAAAGAGATCAGATAAAAACTGAACATATAAAGAAAGGAGAACATTCAAGACAAAACGGAGAATGTTCTCTAGGATCAAGACTGATCATTACAACCTCAAGATAAATCAATCTCCATTAGTTCAAAGAAGATTATGCCTCTGAATTTCACGTTAATGTTATCAGTACTTCACAAGGATCAAGTAGGATCCATTATAATCAAAGAAAGCATTCGAATCACTAAAATAAAAGGTAATGAATCACGCAAGTTAAAACAAGTTTGAACATTCTCTAGCTTAATTGTCAAGAAAATTAATCAATCTTGATCTTTACAAGACATCCAAATTGATCAGGAACTCATCAACAATGATCAAGATTAAACCTCCAGATTGATCATCAATCTCTAGAAAATTCAAAAACTGAAACTCCAAATTGATTATCAATTTCCATAATTTTGCAAAAGTTCATTATCAATCTCCATAATTATGTAGAAGTTCATCATCATTATTAATTGCTCAAAATCGCCTATAAAAGAAAGGCTAATGCTCAGGGAAATGGTAAAAGTTCTAGCGCAATCAAGTCTCACAAATCATTCACATTCACATACTTGAAATTCTCATTTTCTCAAGAAAGATTTAGTTATGATTATATATCATATTATGCTATTATTATAATAAATTTGTTGTAAATAATCGAATCTCAAACAAGAGTTAAGACATCTCATATTCTATCAAAACAATCTCATCTTTATTGTGAAACTTAAACTATAAGAGTTTAGTATAGTTTGAATAGATTGTAAGAAATCCTAGCAAGGTTGATGGGTGACGTGATTAAATCTCTTTTTAGGTGAAAAGAAAAAGAGCTTGTAACATATTAAGGTTGATCTAAACTAGGTGCTCTAAAACCAAGAAGGTTATATCTTTTTGAACACTTAGTGGAAAAACTCACAGTTGTGAGAACTAGACGTAGCCCAAGTTGGGTGAACTAAGATACATCCTTGTGTGGTATTCTTTTGCTTATCTCCTTATTTATTAAGCCTGATTAATTAATTGAGTTAAAAAACATAACCTGAATTTGTGTCTTTGAGCTACCCAAGAACGTTCTCGGTTTTATGTTTTCTTAACCAAGATCATTCTTGAGTTAAATCCTTATGTTTTTCAGGAATTTTAAATAGGAACATTTACAATTCAAACCCCTTCCTTGTAAATTGACATTGCTACTTCACTTGTGTCCATTAATTCGGGTATAAAATAAATTCCTTCATTTGGCCAATTGCCTTGGTCTTCTTAAGAACTTCTCGAGAAGAAAAGAAAAAAATGCTGTTAGATTATGTCCACTTCCACTTGCCAATTGTTTCTCTACCACACTTAGCTTTAATACTTGGTGGAATAAGAATTTCACCCATGTTGGAACCAAGTTGGTTTTATACTTAGAGTTTTGATGATAACAAAAGTATTTTATGAAAACAATATATTTGACTTCATAGAGTATGAAAAAAGATTCGTGTAAATTGAAGAAAATCTTAAATAAGATTTGATTCAGATCTATAATTGAAGAAATTCTAAAATAAGATTTTATTCAGATTTATAATTGAAAAAAATCTAACATAAGATTTTATTCAAATTTATAATTGATAAAAATCTAAAATAAGATTTGATTCAAATTTATGATTGAAGAAAATTTAAAATAAGATTTGATTCAGATTTATATTTATATTTGAAGAAAATATAAAATAAGATTTAATTTAGATTTATAAATTGAAGAAAATCTTTGACCAAGTTGAAAAGAAGATATGGTCAAGATTTGAAGAAGATTTGATCAAGACTTTTCTACAACCAAATATGAACAGTATCAACCTGAAGAATTTACATACTACATCTAAACAAAATACGAACATAATCAATATAGAATAACAATTTAGATTGGACTTAGAAATAAGGAATTGGCTAAAGAACATATTACCAAAAAGTATCTTGTTCATTATTATTTTTGAATATACAATTCAATATTAAACAAGGACTAAATTGAAACCCTAATTTTAACTATATATAGATACTCAAGGTTGAAGATGAAGATCGTCAAAAATCTGAAAAGAGGAGAAAAACTCAAAGCTCCCAATTCCAAAGTTATTTTTTAGAGTTTATAAGAGAAACCTTGTTTAAGTTAGAAATACTTTTAAGTGTTTTTCTTAGGGTGTGAGAGTTATTATTATATCAGCTTAGTTAGAAGAAAAAAAGACTTAAAAATTTCCAATCTTTGGTATCCAACCCGATAGTGGTCTAGTTCCTCCTTCAATCTGGGGTTGTCAGATTGTTAATAGAAGACTTGGCTTGTAGGATCAAGGTGGTTAGTTCCTCAAAAGTTTGGGTTGTGAGGCTGTTTGGGAGGAATGACTTGGAGGGTTAGGTGCTTTGTAATTTAAGGTACTTGAATTTGTAGATTAAAGCATTATGAATAAGAAACTAGATGTAGCAAATTTAGTGGTGAACCACAATAAATCTATGGGTCAAATTATTTACGCTTTCATTTATGGCTGCCTCTGAATTCGATTGCTTCTACTCCAAGTAAGTCACCAAAATATTATAAAAAAATTATCAACTTTGTCAAGCACAATACAACCCCTTCTTGTGTTTGCATCTTCAGACCAAATGTGCTCAAAGCGAGTCTATTGAAATTTGGAGATATTTTCTAATATAGAGACTACTATATCTTCAAGATTAGGCCGAAAGGAAACTAGGGTTTACCCTTATCAACCTCAACTCGTTTCTAAGTAGTTTGGTGTCGCCCAAATGTTACTTGTGTTTATTACTTCGGGTATAAAAGATATTACTTCATTTGGCTACCTGCCTTGGTCTTCTTAAGAACTTCTCAAGAAGAAAAGAAAAAAAAATGAAGTTAGATTATTGTCCATTTCCACTTGCCAACCGTTTCTTTACCACACTTAACTTCGATACTCGGTGAAATAAGAATTTCACCCAGGTGTCGAAGTCTTTTAATGATTATTTCAAGAAGTAGACTAATGGTCCTTCTTTTTTTTTTTTTTTTTTATCAAATAGGAGATCCCGTGTCAAAAAGCTCAGGTACATATCTCGAGAATATCGTCAAATTCGAGAAATACTTTAAGACTTCATACAAAAAAGGGTGGTGTCAGTTGCACCTTTATGAAAGTTTTAATATGCCCAATATATCTGATTTAATATTTCATGCCAATTTTGAGGTTTATGATCAATACATTTCTTGATCAAAAGTTTGTTAATATCTTCTACTTGACCATTAGAATGGACATAGTAAGGAGTTGAAGCAAGCAATTTGACGTTCTTTTATTTAGCATATTGTACCATCTTTTTTCCAACAAACATTGTTCCTCTTGTTTTTAGTTTCAAATGTTTAACGGATTCCAAACCAACAAAATATGATCTTCAACGAAATTTATGAGATCTTTCTGCTCTACTTCTCTTAAGGGAATGGCTTGAAGCCACTTCAAAAAGTTATCTACAACAACTAAGATATACTTATGTCCTTTCAAAGATGTTTGGCAGATTTGGCCGATCAAGTCTGAAGCCCATCCTTAAAATTGCCAAGGCTTGATGATATAATTCAACTCATCAACACACATGTTGAACGTTAGCATGCTTTTGGCACTATTCACATATTTTGACGAATTCAAAGCAATCCTTAATCGTCGTTGGCCAAAACACACTTTGACATTTTAAGAACCATTGTTTCTTGTCCTCAAATTGATAAGCTCTACAAATTTCTTTGTGTACTTCAACTAACGTGAAGTAAGCTTCTTTTTCGCCTAGACGTCTTGCTAAAGTACCATCAGACAATTGTTTCTATAAATCATCACTAAGTATAATTCATCACAGAGAGATATATATGGATTCTTATTAAAAATTGATTTGCCTTAAATGAATAAGTGAATTATCTTCTCATAGAGGCTATGTGTTATTAGAGTTGATATAAATCAGTAAAAGTGCTCTCACACACTTGTATTGATATAGGACTTAAACTGTAACATCCTCTCAATGAGAGTTAGATTCCTATAAACATATTTGTGTCAAATCAAACACGAACTAAAACTGATGTAAATCAACACGATAGTGGAAAACTACCCTTGGATCCTCAAGAGCTACTTGAAAAAGTAAAAGACCCTCATGAACTTCAACGGAAAGATGCGTGAATGTTGAGGGTTCTGGGGACGACATCCTAGAGAGGCTAGAGAAAAAAAATACTCAAAGCCTGAAGAGACAGAGTAAAGAATACTTGTATGTTATTTATGGAAATAGTGGATTAAGCCATCGACTGTAGCAAAATCTATCTATAACTGGTGGACTAAATGTAGCAACAATTTGTTTTGAACTAATATAAAATATATTTGTCTTCTTTATTCTATTTTATTTCTCGTATCTTAGTTATTTACGATTCCACCTTACTATGTGTAAACCTCATTTAAAAGTAAGTTGAATGTTTTGATAAAGAATTGTTTCTGTAAAACCTCTTGGCTTGAGTTGCACTTATTGTGTATCAAATCAATCTACGAATCACCGATTCAAAGATATATTGTCATGGAAGAATCATCCTCAAAATGTTTAATTTTCATATCAACATCATTCCCTTCCTTGACAGGCGATATGTCCTTCGTATAGATATTCATGTCAGGTTCCCCCATAATTTGTAGATGCTTGAAATGGATTTTCATCAAATTTCAAATCAAGTTTAGGGTTATCTTCAAATACTAACTAACCTTGTTTTATAGCCTTCTGGATTGTGTACCTAATTGAATACAAGCATTAGTGTGCTTCACAATATTTCTCCATGTAATTTACTTTGGGGGAGGTATCTTATGGCCATCACTCAGTAATGTTTGTTCATATTTCAAGAGGATATCAAAAATTTGACCAACTTTACTAATGTCAAAAGCGTATGTCCTGTTATTTTAACTCAAACAGTCCTTCAAATAAAGAGGTTTAAAGATTTTACACTTGTATGGTGGACATGGTTTCAATTCCGTGAGATCAAACTTTGATAACTAGAATCGTTTGAATAATCCTCTTCGAATCCTTTTGATCTATTAAAGCTACATAATGGTTCTTTTCTCTTTAAGGGAAACACTTATGTCTTTTTAACCTTTCTTTTTCAAGATTAAGTTTTTCAGTTTGTCTTTCCGTGTCAGCCAATTGAGACATATCTCTTATATATTGGCTTACTATCTTTTTTCAAACGACATAATTTAGGCTTGTACCAATTTGTATTCAGGAATTATTGTCATGCTCTTTATCTTTCATCTAACAAATTCTACTGAGATAATCATCAACATACTCTTTATCTTTTTGTTGAATAATCATTTAGGCTATGAAGTTTATTTTATTCTCTCCTACGAAGAATTGTTCTTGAAAAATTATTTCTAAATGTCCCCACCTCGGGACTGAATTGGGTGGCAATGTAGGGAACCAAGTGAACGCATCTAGAGTTAAAGAACTTGAGAAATATTTCACTTTTAAATATTCATCATTAGCCAAATCCCCACACTCGATTTGATATCTAGCAACATGTTCTACTGTAGACTTACCGACCTCTCTAGAGAACTTAGTAAATTTTAGAACATTCATTCCTCGGGGTAATTCAGACTATAACAACAAATTAAGAAATTCAAAAACAAAATAAGGCGTATAAGTGTATCCTACGTTGACACCATGTGTATTTAGAACCCATTCTACTGAATTCTCGATGTGATGCCCCCAATCATTTTACCTTATTTGGGGCAGTAATGAATCTTAAGGCCTATTGTGATTCCCCCAATCTAACGAATCCTCTAATGGTGAGGAGCAAGAAAATTTGGCTCTGATGGCTTATACCAATTCTTCCTAAGCTTAGTTATATAATTGAAATTATGTGTGAAACTTAACAAAAGGGAAAAAATGAAAAGAACTCATTTCCCCTAAGAACTCAATCTCTACCTCAAAACCCCTTGATCTTTTACATATAGATCTTTTTGGGGCTAGTGAAAATAGCCTCACTAAATGATAAGAAATATGGATTTGTTATAGTAGAAGATTACACTACGTGGACTTGGGTAAAATTCTTAAGAAATAAAGATGAATCTCACAAAGTGTTTATCACATTTTGCAAACTAGTAACAAATGAAAAGGGTCTTAAGATTATAACAATTAGAAGTAATCATGAAGGAAAATTTGAAAATAAGTTCTTTGAAAGTTTTTGCGATGAGAATGATATCTCTCATAACTTCTCCTTTCCTAGAACACCCCTATTGGAACCAAGTTGGGTTTTAATTTAGAGTTTTGATGTTAACAAAAGTATTTTATGAAAACAGTATATTTGTATTCAAAAAGTATGAAAAAAGATTCATGTAATTGATGAAAATCTAAAATAAGATTTGATTCCAAATTATAATTGATGAAAATCTAAAATAAGATTTGATTAAAATTTATAATTGAAGAAAATCATCGTCCAAGTTGAAAAGAAGATATGGTCAATATTTAATGAAGATTTGAAGAATATATGATCAACATTTAATGAAGATTTGAAGAATATTTAATCAACAATTTTATGAATATTTGATCAACATTTAATGAAGATTTGATCATAAATTGTAGAAAAGTTTATTTGAAGAATTAACAAACTCAATCTACACAAAATAGAAATAAAATCAATTTGAAGAAGTTACAAACTGAATCTGAACATGATGTAAATAAGAATTAAACAAAGACTAAATTGAAGCCCAAATTTTCACTATAAATAGACACTCAAGGCTGAAGGAGAAAAGCATCGAAAAGCATAAAAGAGTAACTCAAGCTCAAAGTTCTCAATTCATCTTAGAGTTCAAATAGAGAAACACTTGTTCAGGTTAGAAGTACTTTTTGAGTGTTCTTTTCTTATAGTGTGAGAGTTATTAATATTATCATCTTTATTAGAAATAATTACTCAAGGTTCAATCTTTTGTATCCAACCCAATAGTGGTTTAGTCCCTTCTTTAATTTGGGGTTGCCAGGTTATTAGGAGAAGACTTCGCTTGTAGGATCAAGGTGGTTAGTTCCTCAAACGTCTCGGGTTGTCAAGCTGTTTGGGAAGACTGTTTGGAGGGTCAAGTGCTTTGTAATTCAAGGTATTTGAATTGGTAGATTAAAGCCTTATGAATGAGTAGACTGGATGTAGCAAAGTTAGTGGTGAACTAAGATAAATCTATGTGTCAAATTATTTATTCTTTCATTGCTTGCTATCTATGAATCCGATTGCTTCTACGTGTCAAATTATTTATGCTTTCATTGCTTACAATCTTAATTAGGTCTATATTGAATAAAACAACATATGAATTATGGAAAGGTAAAACTCTTAGCATCTCTTTCTTTAAACAATTTGGTTGTACTTGTTATATGTTGAACACTAAAGATAACCTTGGTAAGTTTGATTCAAGATCTCATAAGTGTACCTTCATTGAATATTGTGAAAGATCAAAGGCTTATAAAGTGTTTAATAGGGAAACTCAGGTTGTGGAAGAGTCTATACATGTTAAATTTGATGGCAAAAAACTTAACTTTAAAAGGTCAAAGCAAGATGATGATGATAGTGCATGTTTATTAGAGGAAACAGATGTAGAAAAATCAAAAGAACCTGAAAAACCAGAGGATACAAGTTAATCAGAAGAAGATTAAAAAATCATCAAAACATGAATCTGACCAAGTCAAAAGCAGTCAAGATAAATCATAAGGCAAATCTTGATTGAAGTACAAGTCATCTCATTTTGAAACTCTAATCATTGGAAATGCAAGTGATCATTTGAGGACCAGATCGTCACCAAAAGACAATATTATGTTTGGCTTACTTTCATCAATTGAGCCTACCTCTGTTGATGAAGCATGGAAGATGAAGGATGGAATTTGCAATGCATGAAGAAATAAATCAATTTTAGAGGAAGGATTGGGATTTGGAACAAAGTGGGTGATAGCGTTTCAGCAAGTGTACTGAATCGTTGCAAGTAATAATAAAACGGTAGTACCGAGTGTCGAACTCAAGGATTGCGTTTTACTATTGAATTATATTTAATTACTAAAATTGAACAAAAGGTTCCCAAGTTGATTGAAATAATATTTGAAATTAACAACAGTAATAAAATTGATCTTCTATAATGGGAAAAATGTCAGGGATGAGTTTCACTTCGAATCCAACCTTGGTGTCTAATTTGATCCTAGTTACTGAATTCCTTTATTGAATTATTACCGAATTCTCTTTATTATTCTTTCCCTAATGTCTTAGTGACAGAACCTTTAATTCCAAAGTAACCCCTAATTCCTTAGTGGATTTAAGATTAGAATTAAGCATTACCGTATAGAAATTCTCTTGTAAATTATTGCTTTGCAACTAATTTAATTGGTTTCATGTCCTGCATCTATCCCTAGACTACAAATTCATGAATTTCTCATCTCAAGCATTCGTAAAGTCCACTTCCGTTTCAAAATACAAATCGTAGAACATTTTAATGTTGATCAAGCAATAAAAAGCATAAAGCACAGAGATGAGAAAAACAATTCAATAAACTCATTCATATAATTAGAAATCAAATCAAAAAAATAAGGGTTTCATCTGGTTACACTCATCCCTAACAAATAGGGTTTAGTTACTCATGGCAGAGATGCAAAAGATAAGGATTAAAGAAGAATTACAAGAATGATTCATGGATGATTCTTGATAAAACTGCTTCAATGGCGTTAGAAACGGCCGTCTTTGAGTTTCTATGCTAGGGCACAAGTCTCCCAAGTTCCCAAGAGTCAAAAAGATGCCTAAAACAGTCAAAAATTGCGTTTTTATGATTGCTGATGCGCGTCACGCGCTCCAGGCGCGCAGGGCGCGCGTTGGCAGAGCTGGATCCTGTGAAATGCGCTCCAGGCGCGCAGGGCGCGCTTCAGGAGCGCGTTGGCAGAGTTGAATACTGTAAAATGCGCTCCAGGCGCGCTGGACGCGCTCCAGGCGCGCAGCATCTACTGTCTGACGTATTTTGCATTTTGCTTGGCTTTCGCATCTGAATATGGTCCTGGTGTCTTCATGGAAGTTGTAGATATGGATCTTAGCTTTCATTAGCACTTGGAATGACTCTCATTGGACATCTAGAACTCCAGATATGGCTGAAATACTCCAGATGTATCATGTTGATTTTTCACCAAAATTCAGCACTGCACTCAAAAACAAAACGCGATGTAAAATTACGAAAAACTCCTATTAAATCACTGAAATACAAGCATAACCTATTAATAACTTCAAAGAACAAAAATAAACCGAATGTATCAAATAAATCCTTAATTTAACTGATGATTGAAGATATATAAGACTAAAACAGTGGAAAATTATGCATATGATGAAGAGTTATCACAACCCCAAACTTAATCTATTGCTTGTCCCCAAGCAACAATTAATTTCATGTTTGGTGTAGTTAAAAATAACCTTAAACTCAATTTCTCAAATCACATCAGACTCAATTTTCAGTTTCAGCTACTGCGAACATCCCTCATGCTCTATGGTTGCTAAAAATTTACAACAAGATTTGTACACATTGGCATTCATTTATCAAATTCAACTCTCACTTCACACAATCTCACCAAAATTCTCTCAAGTGTTTAGAAGGGTTATGAATTTATCACTCAAATCCTAGAACATGCATCACGCTACCATAGGCTTGAAAAAAGTCTAGTTAGTCATCACTATGCAGCAAATACATACATTTTTAGAGGACTTCCGGGTTGTAATGGGGCTTAGGTAAGGGTAGGACATTTTGGGATAGTAGGCTTTACTGCTTGGAGTTAGGTATGTACTTCCAAATTATGCTACCATTTTTTTTTTTCATTATGGAGATTCTCAAACATTGAACAAAGAACCAAAAATATATTATTTATCATTTTTTTTTTTTTTTGAGAATCACCACCCCAAACTTAAAAGGTTGCTATCCCATGAGCAACCCCAAACTTAGAATTTGATTAATACATAACAAAACTTTTCTACCTAACTCCAAGTAGGGTGATGTAATTGAAGCAGGGTCTTTTTTTTTTTGTGTTTTGTGATGTGGCTAGTAACCGAAATAAAGGGCAAGGCTCAAAGGGGCTAGCAAAGGATAACATTTTTATAGGGTAGTTAGAAAGGCTCAAACGACCAAATAAAATTGCCTCAATGTATGCATAAATTACAAGTGATGCAAGTCAGAATTAGTGCAAGTTCTGAAGGGATAATACATGTCTGGATAATCACACAGCAAAGAATTTAAGTGTTTAGGCTCAAAAGCTCAAAGCTAGGATAGTAAGAGAGAGTATGAACAATCAACATAATGCCAATCATGTATTTGAAAAGTTAAAATTGTATTTTTGAAAAACTTGATGGCCTATTAGCCTTTTGCAACCATTTAGTAATCAAGCATGTATGCATTAGGGAGACTTATCGATTTGAGCAATAACATAATCAAAGAAATAGAGTTTAACTTTCGAAATCCCAAACAGAAACTTAAAGATCAAGTGCAAGTTATTACAACTTTTCATCATCAAACCAAGAAAACAAGAAGAAAAAAAAACAAAGAAAAACAAATAGACTAGACTAAAACAAAGAGGAACAAGGGAAGAAACAAAGAAAAATAAAAAAAAAATAAAAAAAAGAGAAAAAAAATTCAAAACAAAAGAAAGAAAACTTCTCTAGTTTAGCAATTCAAGGATCCTCGTTTAGATCATCTGCTCCTGTTCCGCTCTGGGCGCCTGTGTACTGGTGAGGTGTAAATAGATCAGCATAAAACATGCCTCCCGGTGTCTGTTGAGAAGAGGCGAATGCTCGATAGAGATTGGTCATCCCGAACTCTAGTCTGGCATGTCTATCTTGCTGATCAATCATTACTCGTTCCATCATAGTTTCCAATCTACCGATTCTGTCTTCGTTAGAGGGCTGGACTGGGTGTGGGGGGTAGTGCTGTGGTTCCTGTGGTTCAATATGTTCCTCTGCTGGCATCGCTGGTGGTGGGGCAACAGGGTAGTCTGTTGGAATCATAGAGTGTTTTGTTATCCATCTTGCAGTGATTGGAGTAGCTGGTTTCAACATTTCTTCGCCTTGTTTTGGTACCACTCTCACCAACTCACATAGTTTGCCTATCAGGGAGGCATGATGGAAGTAGCCTGTTGGAGGATCAAGAACGGCTGTGCCCCGAATATCATTGGCTATTAACATGCCCACATTAATTCTGTCGCCTTTCAAGATAGCAAGTAGTAGACATGCTCTTTGAAATGTTATATCGGACACATTTGAACATGGCAATAGTGTATGATGGACAAAAGTACTCCATGCTTTAGCAATCGGGGTGAGGTCCAATGAGCGTAATTTCCGAACGGAGCCATCTCTATTGCGTACCCAATCTGTGCCTGGTCTGCATAAAATGTGTAGGATTTCCTGACTGCTTGCTCTTATAATTTGTTTTTCCATAGCTAGAAAGCGGCAGTCATTATAGTTCGGCAGGCCAAAGATTTCATTGATGACTTGAGGCGTGAAAGGCACCCTTTTTCCTCTCACATAACTCACATATTGGTCAAGTGGGAATGGTTAGTCAGACTTTAGATCGGAGGCATTAGAGTAGAATTCCACAGCTAATGATTTGCTAGCTGCGGTGACAAATGTGGTCAGCTTCTCCCATCCTCTGACAGCAATCATAGCCTGGATGTCAACAAATTCGTCGTCTTCCAACTGAAAATTCTTTTCACTTACGAACTTGTGGACTGCTGGGAGTTTGGCGTAGTATTCTTGTGTTGCCATCGTTTTGCCTTTTTTTGGGTTGCCATTAGGTCCTGCAAAACAAGTAGTCACCCCCAAAGTTTAGAATATTCCAAGTTAGAGATAATTAATTTAAGCACGGTCGACCTTGGAGAAATAACATCATACATGGCCATGAGTTTGTCCACTAACGTTCTAAGTGATAATAATGCATGTGCATTGGTTGTGTCATTTTAACAAACAGTTGGAATGAAAGCATGATGATGGTTGTGACATTTTTTCAAACAGTTGGCATGCAGGCACAATAGTGGTTATGACATTTTATCAAACAGTTGGCATGCAGGCACAAAATTGGTTATGGCATTTTAGCAAACAGTTGGCATGCAGGCACAATATTGGTTATGGCATTTTAGCAAACAGTTGGCATGCAGGCACAATAATGAATGAAAAACCCCTAATCTCACAACCATTTTCCTATTCGAACTAACTAACAACACACATGCATGCATAGGTATAAAATACAGCATAGATTCACGTTTACAACCCTAAACCCTAAACATACATCAGTCACATACATTAGTCACCAAGAAGGAATTGTTATTAGAAGTTTGAGGAAACTTACTTGAGGATGGGATGATGTTGGATAGGAGAGGGGAACTTACTTGAGGATGGGATGATGTTGGATAGGAGAGGGAGACTTGATGATGGTGTTTGTGAAAGAAGGAGGGTGTGTGTGCAAGAGAGAATGTTAACCTCTTTGTAATGTCTAAAAACCCAAAAGTGCCAAACTCCTGTTAAATGCGCTTCAAGCGCATGGGGCACGCTTCAGGCGCGCGGAAGTCAGTAGCTCAACATGCGAAATGCGCTTCAGGCGCATCCAAGCGCGCGTAAGTCAGGAGCCAGATTCAGAAATGCGCTTCAAGCGCATCCAGGCGCGCTCCAGGCGCGCGTAAGTCAGAAGTGGAATTACGGAATGCGCTTCAAGCGCATGGGACGCGCTTCAGGCGCATTTTTGCAGGGCTGAGTTTTCTGAAATGCGCTTCAGGCGCACATCTTGCGCTTCAGGCGCGTTTTTGTTGGGCTGAGTTTTCTGATATGCGCTTCAGGCGCACGGCTTGCGCTTCAGGCGCGTTTTTGCTCCCTCTTAACTGAAAAAACAATCCTCAATACATTTTTAGGATTTCTTGTTAATACTAAACATCAAGAATGAATAGAATTAGTAATTAAAAACTAAAATTGAAAGTAAATGAAGTGACATCAAACTAAAATGAAAAGGATATGACGTTGGGTTGCCTCCCAACAAGCGCTTGTTTAGTGTCCTGAGCTTGACAAGTCACTCTTCAAGTGGTGTCCAGATGGATGGACTCCATCAAAAGCTTTGACTCTTCCCCGAAATACGATTTGAGTCTTTGTCCATTGACCTTGAAGTTCCGATCGGAGTGTGTATCTTTCAACTCTACTGCACCGTGGGGAAATACCTTGATTACCTTGAACGGGCCCGACCATCTTGACTTTAGTTTTCCGGGAAACAACTTCAATCTTGAGTTGAATAGGAGAACTAGTTCTCCTTCTTGGAATTCCTTGAATCTAATTTTTTTGTCATGCCATTTCTTGGTTTTTTCTTTATATATCTTGGCATTCTCATAGGCGAAATTCCGGAATTCCTCTAACTCGTGAAGTTGAAGAATTCTCGCCTCGCCTGCCTTGCCCAAGTCAAAGATCAAATACTTCGTCGCCCAAAACGCTCGATGCTCAAGTTCGAGAGGCAAATGACAAGCTTTACCATACACCATTTGATACGGGGACATACCCAGGGGGTCTTAAAAGCTGTTCGGTAGGCCCAAAGTGCATCATCAAGTTTCGTTGACCAATCTTTTCGTGAGGTAGTTACTGTCTTTTCTAGGATTTGTTTAAGTTGCCTGTTGGAAACTTCAACTTGCCCACTCGTTTGTGGATGATATGGGGTTGCCACTCTATGACGCACATTATATTTCTTCAGAAGGTGTTCCATATTCCGGTTTAGAAAATGGGTGCCTTCGTCACTAATCAAGGCTCGAGGCACACCGAAACGAGCGAATATGTTCTTCTTGAGAAAGGTGATAACCTGTTTCGAATCATTTGTTGGAGTAGCTATTGCTTCAACCCATTTTGAGACATAATCCACCGCCACTAAAGTATAAACTTTATTATATGACGATGGGAATGGACCCATGAAATCAATACCCCACACATCGAACACTTCTACTACTAATACGGGATTTCGTGGCATCTCATCCCGTTTTGAAATGTTACCGGTGCGCTGGCATCGATCGCATTTCTTCACATAGTTGAATGCATCCTTGAATAATGAAGGCCAAAACAACCCCGATTATAGAACTCTTGCTGCAGTTCGGTCACCACTGAAATGACCCCCATACTCGAAGTCATGGCAGTGCCACATTACCTTTTCTTGTTCCTCCTCGGGCACACACCTTCACAACAGCCCATCCACTCCTCTTTTGTACAGAAAGGGTTCATCCCATACATAGAATTTGGCATCGTGGATAAACTTCTTTCGTTGTTGGTAAGTGAAATCAGATGGGATTGTACCCCCCACCTTGAAATTAGCAAAGTCGGCGAACCACGGTGCCATGGTAATGGCGAAGATGTGCTCATCAGCAAATTGATCTCGAATCGGTCTAATATCCTCATTCTCCTCGACCTTCTCCAATCGAGATAGGTGGTCAGCCACAGTGTTCTCTGATCCCTTTTTATCCCAGATCTCAATGTCAAATTCTTGGAGTAATAGAATCCATCTAAGCAACCTTGGTTTTGATTCCTGCTTAGTAAACAAATACCTCAAAGCAGCATGATCAGTGTAAACAATAACTTTCGATCCTAATAGATAAGACCGAAATTTATCAAAAGCATAGACTACAGCTAATAATTCTTTTTCAGTTGTAGCACAATTGTGTTGTGCCTGATTTAAAACATGACTAGCATAGTAGATCACATGCAACATCTTGTCTTTTCTTTGTCCCAGAACTGCCCCAATGGCATTGTCACTTGCATCACACATGATTTCAAAAGGTAGTGACCAGTCAGGTGCAGTGATAATGGGGGCAGTTATCAGCTGGTTTTTCAAATTGTTAAAGGCATGCAGACAATCCTCATTGAATTTGAAAGGTGTGTCTTTCGCAAGTAGGTTTGTAAGTGGTTTTGCAATTTTTGAAAAATCTTTTATAAACCTTCTATAAAATCCAGCATGGCCTAAAAAGCTTCTAATGCCTTTCTCATTGGTAGGAGGGGGAAGTTTTTCAATAACTTCAACTTTGGCCTTGTCTACCTCGATCCCCTTGTGGGAGATTCGGTGGCCTAAAACAATTCCCTCTCTTACCATAAAATGACATTTCTCCCAATTTAGGACCAAGTTAGATTTTTCACACCTTTCTAATACAAGAGATATATTAATCAAACAATTATCAAAGGACGACCCAAATACAGAAAAGTCGTCCATGAATACCTCAATATGTTTCTCAATCATATCAGAAAATATGGACATCATGCACCTTTGAAACGTGGCTGGCGCATTACACAGTCCGAATGGCATTCTTCGATAAGCAAATACCCCATACGGGCATGTAAATGCAGTTTTCTCTTGATCCTCAGGTGCTACCGCTATCTGATTGTACCCTGAATAGCCGTCTAAGAAGCAGTAATACTCATGTCCGGCTAACCGCTCAAGCATCTGATCAATGAAAGGGAGCGGGAAATGATCTTTCCTCGTAGCACTGTTCAATCTCCTGTAAGCAATGCACACTCTCCAGCCTGTAACCGTTTGAGTAGGAATTAACTCATTCTTTTCATTTGTGATGACAGTCGTCCCCCCCTTTTTCGGTACAACTTGGACGGGACTTACCCAAGAGCTATCTGAAATTGGGTATATGAGGCCGGCTTCTAGTAGCTTTACCACCTCTTTCCTGATCACTTCTTTCATTACCGGATTCAATCTCGTTTGAGGTTGTACTATTGGGTTGTGATTGTCCTCCATGAGGATTTTGTGCATACAAAAAGTCGGACTTATTCCCTTCAAGTCATCAATGGACCAACCAATAGCACCCTTGTGCTTCCGCAGAATTCTCAACAACTTTTCTTCTTGCAACTCGCTTAAGCTTGCACTAATTATGGCTGGATTTTTTTCTTCTTCACCCAAGAATACATATTTCAAATGAATAGGCAGCTGCTTGAGTTCAATCAGTGGTGTCTTTTTTCTCCGCGGACTTGTCTTCATTTCCTTTCAACTCCTCCCATCTAGTAGGAAAACGAGGGGAGTAGGATGGTGATGCTTCTAACATGGCCAACACTTCTTTCATCTTTGGGTCATCACTTTCTTGAACGACATCTGAGGGTAGACATAAAACTCTTTCTAATGGCAAGCTGGGTGTTTGATGCGTTATTTCTTCATTGACTATCTCATCTAAAATCTCAATTCGATTGCACCCTTCTCTTTCCTTTGAGTGTTCCATGGCTTTCAGAATGTTAAAAGTGACGGTTTCCTCATTTACTTTCAGGGTTAAGGTGCCATCTGCTACATCAATCATAGCTCTCCCTGTTGCTAAGAATGGTCTCCCCAAAATCAAAGGAATGTCGTTGTCTTCCTCCATATCTAGTACTACGAAATCTACTGGAAAAATGAACTTATCCACTTTGACCAACACATCTTCCACTACGCCATAAGGATGTTTCATTGAGCGATCCGCAAACTGTAACATTAGTTGTGTGTCCTTGACTTTTCCGATGCCCAGCTTTTTGTATATTGAAAGGGGCATAAGACTTACACTAGCTCCAAGATCACACAAAGCTTTCCCAAAAATTCTATTTCCAACAGCGCACGGGATTGAGAAGCTTCCAGGGTCCTTGAGTTTCGGTGGCAACTTCCTTTGTAGTATAGCACTACACTCTTCCGTAAGCATAACAGTTTCTCCTCCGATTTTTCTTTTTTTGACAAAATCTCTTTCATGAACTTAGCATATGTCGGCATCTGATCTAGTGCTTCTGCAAAAGGGATGTTAATCTGTAATTTTTTAAAAACATCAAGAAACTTCCCAAATTGTTTTTCAGTTTCTTCCCTCCTTAATCTTTGAGGGAATGGAAGTCTAATTTCTGGTTTGGGCAGTGGTTCCCTTTTTTGTACCACAGGTTCTTCCTCCTTTTCAATAGCAATGTGCTCTTCCCCCGATATTGGTGTGACCATTTCCTCCAAGTGGGTTGAGATCAAGGTACTTTTACTCTGTTTGGCTTCAGGTGGTACTTGTTCCCTCACTTTGCCACTCCTTGTGGCCAATGCATTAACATTGTTTCTTGGGTTCGGAACTGTGTCACTAGGCAGATTTCCAGACGTTCTTTGTGCCATTTGTTGAGCAAGTTGACCCACTTGAGTCTCAAGATTTTTTATTGAGGCAGAGTGATTTTTCTGAACGGCTCTTGACTCTTCAATGAAAGAACTTGTGCTTGTAACTAGTTTCTCTATAGCCATTTGACTCTTTTCTATAGAACTTTCCCAAGCAGCCTTTCTAGGTGGGAATTGGTTTGTATGAGCTTCTTGTTGACCCTGAGATCCACCTTGTTGATCTCTCCAAGAAAAGTTTGGATGATTTCTCCAACCAGGGTTGTACGTATTAGAGTAGGGGTTATTCTGCCTGTTGTTATTACTCACAAAATTTACCCATTCTAGTTCTTCAACCTCATGGTCATCCCGTGCTTCACATACTCTGGTTTTATGTGCCCCTCCACAAAGGTTACAACTAGTCTGCTTTAGTAATTTGACATGGGTCACTTGGGGTTGTATATTTAGAGCAGCCATTCCTTTCTTGATCTCAGTGGCGATAACCTCTTCCATCTTCGACATAAACCTGCCTGGAGCTAATCCATCCATAACATTCAACTCCATTACACCACTTGTCGACCCACCACTTCTGTCATACAACATCATCTGTTCATTTGATGCCATGATCTCAATAATTTTTCGTACTTCTGTTGCGGTTTTGTAATTCAAAGAACCACCAACTGTGGCATCCAACATAATTCTAGTGCTCGGCCTCAAGCCATTACAGAATATTTGCATTTGGGCGGTGTCGTCATAAGAATGATTAGGACATCCGGTTAGTATGTTTCTGAATCTCCTGTAAGTATCACGAAGAGATTCCCCTTCCTTCTGTTTGTAACCGGTGATTTCTTGTCTCTTTCTAATGAACATGGCTGGGGGGAAATATTGTTCTAAGAATTTATCCTCAAGATCATCCCAGGTGGTGATGTTGTCGGCAGGGAATGAAAGAAACCACTCTTTAGCATCATCTATCAAAGAGAATGGGAATAGCTTCAATTTCTTGCCTTCTTCGGACAACCCATCCACCTTCACTGTTTCACATAATTCAAAGAAGTTTGTGAGGTGTCTGTTGGCATCTTCGTTATGTCTACCGGCAAAATGAATTTCCCTCAACTCTCAGTATAGACAAGGACTTATTTCAAACTTATTAACTGTAACCGGTTGGTGATGAATGGGTAATCGAGCACGATTTCTGTTTCGATTCCCATATTCTCCGAGAGTGCCTTCTGGTGGTGGTGGTTCGGCCATTTCAGTTAATATGGCAGAATCACCTAAAACCTCTTCTTCCACTACTAAATGTCTTTCCCTTTGTCTCCTTTCTCGAGCTGCCTTTCTATGTGCTTTCACTGTTTTTTCAATTTCTGGATCAAAGATAAGCTCAGCTGAGGACTGGCCTCGCATACAAGGTTAGACAAATTGTGAGTACTGAAGAGTTTTAAAATAATAAAGAAAAATAAAAATTTTATTGCAGAGCAAAAAATTTCAATTGCAGTAAATAAATTAAATTCAATAGTGATATGGCAATCCCCGGCAACGGCGCCAAAAACTTGATAGCGTTTCAGCAAGTGTACTGAATCGTTGCAAGTAATAATAAAACGGTAGTACCGAGTGTCGAACTCAAGGATTGCGTTTTACTATTGAATTATATTTAATTACTAAATTGAACAAAAAGTTTCCAGATTGATTGAAATAATATTTAAAATTAACAACTGTAATAAAACAATAATAGAATTGATCTTTTATAATGAGAAAAATGTCAGGGATGAGTTTCACTTTGAATCCAACCTTGGTGTCTAATTTGATCCTAGTTACTGAATTCCTTTATTGAATTATTACCGAATTCTCTTTATTATTCTTGCCCTAATGTCTTAGTGACAGAACCTTTAATTCCAAAGTAACCCCTAATTCCTTAGTGGATTTAAGATTAGAATTAAGCATTACCGTATAGAAATTCTCTTGTAAATTATTGCTTTGCAACTAATTTAATTGGTTTCATGACCTGCATCTATCCCTAGACTACAAATTCATGAATTTCTCATCTCAAGCATTCGTAAAGTCCACTTCCGTTTCAAAATACAAATCGTAGAACATTTTAATGTTGATCAAGCAATAAAAAGCATTAAGCACAGAGATGACAAAAACAATTCAATAAACTCATTCATATAATTAGAAATCAAATCAAAAAAATAAGGGTTTCATCTGGTTACACTCATCCCTAACAAATAGGGTTTAGTTACTCATGGCAGAGATACAAAAGATAAGGATTAAAGAAGAATTACAAGAATGATTCATGGATGATTCTTGATAAAACTGTTTCAATGGCGTTAGAAACGGCCGTCTTTGAGTTTCTATGCTAGGGCACAAGTCTCCCAAGTTCCCAAGAGTAAAAAAGATGCCTAAAACAGTCAAAAATTGTGTTTGTATGATTGCTGATGCGCGTCACGCGCTCCAGGCGCGCAGGGCGCGCTTCAGGCGCGCGTTGGCAGAGCTGGATCCTGTGAAATGCGCTCCAGGCACGCAGGGCGCGCTTCAAGCGCGCGTTGGCAGAGTTGAATACTGTAAAATGCGCTCCAGGCGCGCAGCATCGGCTGTCTGACGTATTTTGCATTTTTCTTGGCTTTCGCGTCTGAATTTGGTCCTGGTGTATAATTACGAAAAACTCTAATTGGACATCTAGAACTCCAGATATGGCTTAAATACTCCAGATGTATCATGTTGATTTTTCACCAAAATTCAGCACTGCACTCAAAAACAAAACGCGATGTAAAATTACGAAAAACTCCTACTAAATCACTGAAATACAAGCATAACCTATTAATAACTTCAAAGAACAAAAATAAACCGAATGTATCAAATAAATCCTTAATTTAACTGATGATTGAAGATAAATAAGACTAAAACAGTGGAAAATTATGCATATGATGAAGAGTTATCAGTGGGTTTTCAGAAACAAGCTGAATAAAAAAGGTGAAGTAGTTAGAAATAAGGCAAGACTTGTTACACAAGGCTATAGTTTGCGGAAGGGCATTGATTACATTGAGACATTCGCTCCAGTGGCCAGGTTAGAAGCTAACTGTATCCTACTTGCTTTTGCTATACATAATAGCATTACATTATTTCAAATGGATGTTAAAAGTGTTTTTCTAAATGACTATATAAGTGAAGAAGTATATGTTAAACAACACTCAAGTTTTGAAAGTTCTGCATTTCCAAGTCATATTTTTAAGCTTATGAAATATCTATATAATCTAAAATAGGAACCTAGGGCGTGGTATGATAGACTTAGTAATTTTTACTTAAAAATAACTTTGAATGAGGACAAGTTGACAATACACTTTTTAGAAATCAATAGAAGATGACATTCTTATTATTCAAATTTATGTTGATGACATTATTTTTGAATCAACTAATGACACTCTTTGCCAAAAAATTTCAAAAGAGTATGATGGGAGAACTTAAGTTCTTCCTAGGGATACAAACTCAACAAAGTGAAAAAGGTATATACATTCATCAATACAAAAGAGATTCTTAAGAAGTTTAAGATGAGTGGTTGCAATCGTATGGCTATACAAATATACCCTACTTGTGCACTTGAAACAGATGAATCTACCCACAAAGTTGACCAGGAAACCTATAGAGGAATGATTGGGTCACTTCTATACCTTAGTGCCTCCAAAACATGACATCATTACCTTAATCTCATTTAATTGCTATTAAGAGAATCCTTAGATACCTAAAAGACACTACCAACATTACCTTGTTCTACAAGAAATATTCTGAGTACACACTAAGTGGGTATTGTGATTCTGATTATACTAGAAACAAACTTGAAAGAAGAATCACAAGTAGAAACTGCGTATTTTTGGGTGACAACCACTAGCTGAAGATATGTTTGACTTCATTAAGAAAAGCCTAAATCTTATCTTTACCTAACTAATGTTATGTCACCCTTCGATTAGTTTAGTTCCATATTAGCATAAATCTTATGCCTTACATTATATTCATTCTATATTAAAAAAGAAAAAGGCAAATTAAAAATAAAATAAAAAAGAGGCAAGTTTCACTTTTTAAGTCTTTTTTCTGATGATAAAAGGGGGAAAAAGATGTTTGATAATGTGGGAAGATAAAAATACTTAGACTTAATGGTGAAGCTTAAGTAGAGGAAGTCAAAGTATTAATAGTAAAAATGTTATAAAAAATACAGTTTTGTCATCATCAAAAAAGGGAGAGATTGTTGTAACCAAATTGGTTTTATACTTGAGTTTTAGTTAACAAAAGCATTTATGAGAGCAATAAATTTTCACTAAGTATGCAAAGAAAAAAATTCAGTAAAAAAATTCACTAAGTATGCAAAGAAGAAAATGGCTAAGTATTGAAATAATAAAATCAAAGGAAACCACCAAAGGAATACAACTAGAGCATACCACCAAAGGAAACCATTAGACGAAACTACCAGAAGATACCCACCAGAGGAAGTGACCAAAGTATAGTCACCCAAGGAACGAACCAAAGGATAGTCACTAGAGATAGTAAAAAGGTTAAAGGAAACGAAATAAATTTATTCAACGAAATCAGACAAATGCACTCTCTGATGTTTGAGTCTGAAGTGTCGGTATCATGTTTGAGTCTGAAGTGTGGGTCTGATGTTTGAGTCTAACGTGTGGGTCTGATGTTTGATTCTAAAGTGTGGATCTGATGTTTGAGTTTCAAGAATGAGTCTCAAACCAAGTCTAAAGTCTGCCTTTAATGAACAATACTTTTGCATGCTCTAATGAACAGTAATTCTTCATGCTCTAATGAACAATACTTCTTCATGGTCTGATGAACGGTACTTCTACATGGTCTAATAAATGGTTCTCTTGCATGCTCTGATGAACAATACTTCTGCTGTCCTGATGAACAGTAATTTCAACATACCTCTGGAGCTCTGAATTTGCGCTAACTCTAAAGACTACAACATGCGCTAGAGTGTTGTCTTTAATACAAAACACATTTTGATGCTGCTCTGACTCTGATAATGAAACAAACAGGATTTGCCCAAGCTACTAATTCTAAGTCATACATCTCTGCATCTACCTCATACTCTAATTGTTAAAACAAAAAATACAACATTTATGTTCAACAAGCAAGTCATACTCTAATAAAGAAAAGTCTAACGTCTAAAGATCAAATCAAACGTAGGAAGGAAGACTCGTCTAAAGAATTTGCAAACGCAATCTGAACAAAATACGAACAATATCATTGTAGAAGAAGTGCCGAGATCATATTTAAAAATAAAGGATGGGCTAAAGGACTTATTATCACAACACATCTTCCATAATTATTTTTCAAAAAAATCATTGTTTATCAAGTTGGAATGAAGCCCTGATTTCAACTATAGATAGTGGATCAAGGCTAAAGAAGATACAAAAGAACAACATGAATACGCAAACTAAGAAATCCTAAAAAATCAAGTTGATCAGAAAACTTCAATAGCTCAATTTTCTAAGTATTCAAAGTTGAAGGTTTAATGTTCGGTCAAAGCACTCGTTCAAAACAAAATACTCTAAGTATTGTAGTGTGAAAAATCATTATGTCAAATCAGCTTGTTAGAAGCAATTACTCAAGTTCTAAACCACTGTAATCAAACCCGATAGTGGTGTTAGTGTGTCTTCAACAATATCGGGTTGTCAGGTAGTTTGCAGAAGACTTGGCTATTTAAGTCAAGGTGTTTGTGTTCCTCGAAAGTCTGGGGTTGTTAGGCTGTTTGAGAATACTGGGTTGGAGGGTCAGGTGTTGTGTAATGTAAGTTGTTTAATTAGTGGATTAAACCCTTCTAAGTAAAAGGACTATATGTATCCAAGTTAGTTGTGAACTAGGATAAATTATTTGTGTCACTTTACTCATGCATTCCTTAGTTTTGTTATTGTAATTATACTTCAAGTAAATCATCAAACTCGAATCAGTTTTAATCAAATTATGAAAAAGTTATCAACTTAGTCAAACGTAATTCAACCCTTCTCGTGGTTGCATCTTCAAATATAGGACTTGAATTAGATCCTTATGGGGTCCAAGTTGATAGGTTTATGGAATTAATTCATTATTTGTAATAGTCAAAGCAAGAGTTGTCTAAAAATAAGCAACAAAAGTAAAGTCATAAAAAGAAATAGTTGAATTAACTAAGAATATGAATATACATTAGAAATCAAAAAGTCAATAGATTTAGAATGCAGACATGGTGGATGTATACATCTTTTAGGCAATTTTCTGAATGAATTGTTTGTCCTCTCAAAACTAAAATAAAATTCTTATTTATAGATTAATTGTTGAACGACTAGTCTTTGTTGAGAATGTCATATGTTTTTCCTTTCTATTTCCATAACTACTCCTTGATTTTTTTATCAAGTTTTTAGTACAAAAACTTCCAAGTGCCAACCTTCGAATCTTATATTTCCATTTTTCCGTGAAGTCTTGGTCTCACATTTCTCTCAAAACTCTAGTATTTTGATCTTCAAGTCATTTGCTTGAAATCTAATCCTTATATCTTGGTGCCTTCATATAATTGTTTTCTTGTTGACTTTTTTTCGAACTCTAACATCGAATTGTTGAATTTTAAATATAACAGTATTATAACAAAGTAGGTTGAGTTTGGAGTTTGAGTTTGGAGAATTAATTCAAGCTTTCCAAGATTCTCCTTCAATGCAACAATATTTGAGTTCACCAAACTAGTGTGATTTTTTATTATAAAGAAAAATAAATTCCCCAAAACCCTTTTTTTTTTCATTTCATCCTTTTCTTTTTTCTAAGTCATCGCATCTCCTTCCCTCTCAACTCACCCTAATGAAAAGGATGAAATACATTGATCTTTGTTTCATGTGATGCAGAACACACACATTGGTGTGAATTTCAGTATTAATTTGGAAAAAATTATATAGATATTAAAGAAAACATTAGTATTTAATTTTGAAGTCTCTTATATCAGAATGATATATTAGAGGATCCATTAAATACTTTGGCCAAAGATTGTTTTAGTTTTCCCACACTAGGAGTAATCATGTTTGAGTATTGATGGACACTAAATGTAAACATATATCCTCCAGTCGGAGTTCGAACTACGGTTAATCATGGTTGTGAGAGTTTTGCTTTTTTTATTAGACCCAACCTCCATTATTCTTTGACCAAAATTTTAAAGTTAGTAAAATGGGTATGTAAGACTTTATTTAAAATCTGAAATACTTAAAATAAATAATAAATTGTTTAAGTTAATTGTTACTCACATTAATAAATTTTAAACATAAAATTCATAAGGAGTTAGTGCTACATGCAGTCACTGCAGTAGAAACATCCAGGAAAGAAATCTTTATCTAAGGTATGATGACTATAGGAAGTTATAGTGTTGGAAGAGACGCAAACACTAAAATTTTCAACTGTATAGACACAGACGAAGAAACTGCTTCCACTGAAATGCCTTAAGCAGGAATAAACGTAGAAAGAAACTTGACTTCATTTGCTTTCTTGAAAATGAGAACCCAACGGTATAGGATTTCAATAGTTTGTTTGAAAACTAAGGTGTTCCTTTGAGCAAAGTGTTTTCCATTCTTTTTTGTTGATCTAGTTTGAGACGAAAAGAAGACATTCATCCCAACTTATCAGAAAATTCATTAGGATTAATAGTGCTCATGTTACTCTTCCTAATCCTATTAGCTTTATTAATTAATAAATAAAAATACAGATTCAGTTAAGCTTGGAAAGCCAAAGGGAATATGTGGAATTCTAGTGTGTCAGATAAGGGAATTCTCTCAACTCCTTCATCTGTTTTTGTTGCTCCTATTCAAAATGGAAAATCTCAAGGGAGGGTTGGGCTTGGTAATGATGAATGTGCATTTTTCAAATAAAAAGGTCATTGGAAAGCACATTGTCCGAAATTAGGGAGAGCACACAAGAAGAATTTTAAGGGGCCATCGTCCAATGTTGTTGCTTCTACTCCTTCTATCATTGGCTATAGTTCTGGTTCTATATACTCATCTGAGTTTGGTTTAACAAAATCAGATTTGAGAGAATTCCCTTATCTGACATACTAGAATGAGTCTGAAGTCTGATTTCTTCTGCCAACAATTCACTAACTATTGATTCAACATTAGAAAGGGGGGAACAATGCAAAATACCCCCACGGAGGCCCTCAAAATCATCACGAAGAGCCATTAGAAACCAAACCAGACGTTGCTCCTCTCTTTGATCAATGTATGCTTTGACAGCTTTCAACTCAGGTGATTCTATAAGAGCCAATTGATCTCACAGATTAGTTATTGCCAAATAGAATTCCTGAATGGTCATATTGTTCTGCTTAAGGGCTCTAATATCACTTTCTAATTGATAAAGTTTTGCAAAGTTAGACTGAAACATACAAACGTTTCAAGTGATCCCAAATCTTTTTAGCAGTATCATATTTTGCTAGTTGCACTCCTATAGACAACTCAACACAATTATTAATCCAAGTAATAATTTTTGAATTACTAATTTTCCATGTTTTCAGATCTTTTGCATATTTAGTTTCATGTTTTTTATCTGTAGGCTTAACAGAAGTTCCATCCACAAAACCCCACATATCTTTTCCAATCAAAAAAATTTCACCACATAACTCCAATAAAAGTAATTTTGTCCATTGGGGTGAACACTAACAGCTTGAAGAGAATCATCCTGAGCACCAACAATAACAAATAATGATAGGAAAATACGACAAACACAATCACTGAGACAAAATAAATTAGGGATAACCTGGTGTTGTGCGAGCACGATTTATCCCGCTCCAGACGTCGTATCCCCGATCCGACCGTTTGAAGACGAAGACCTGAATGTTGCGAACCTGCTGTCCAAAAATCAGCCCGATCCAACGATTAATGAATGCGCAATCGATGTTTTTATGAGAGTAATTTAACAAAATCGGGAATAGGGTTACTCTTCTTTTTTCTCTTTTGGTGGTTGTCTTTTCTATCAAAATAGTCTCTCTCTTCTTTACAGTAGATCCCAAAATCAACCAAAGCTCTTTGATACCATGTTACCAATGAAAAGAGGAAGAAGAGAGACAACCAAGAGACAGCCACTCTAGGGTTTTAATAATATAAAATGAACCAAAACTTAAGTTAATAGGGTTATAATTAATACATATACATAAGAATAGAAATATCCAAAATACCCTTACTACTAATATATAATAATATTATCTAACAGAAGAAAGTGTGTCAGGTCAGATGGAATAAAGGTAGTAATTTCTAGTTAAGAGGTAGAGGATAATAGTCAATCACTTGGTGGGATAGTTGTGGTATCATCTTGATTTTTTTCAATAATTGTTTTCTCGTTTTTCTAAATTACATATTTCTAAAAATCCTTTAAAATATACTCATTGACAACACATTGAAAATGAATACTTCAAAAATTATACTTGAAATATAAATTTTACATTAAATTATATACAACGACGAAGATTTCAAAACTGATAACTTGACTACCTTTAAGTTGATCAAAACACACTTAAACGAAGGCTACTCATGTTATATGCATTAATCAAGTATAACCTACTCATGTTACACTAAAAGGTGAAATGTTCCCTTAGCTGGTAGCACTTCTCTACATAGCAAAGCGATGATACACAAGTTTATCGTATCTTCGACCAACAAAGTTCTAAATCCTTCTTCTCCTCTTAACCTTTAACGAGTAAAATATCTAAGTCAAAATTTGGTCCCTAATTCCCTAATCCACTCCTCAATCTAACAACCTAAAATACCTATGGGTTTGTTTTCTTTCTAACTTTATCTTTTCTCAACTTTTCAAAAATTTATAAATTTCACTATATTAAATCAATCATCAACCAAGAGATTTTATGAACATTCACGCAAAACATACCACATGACTAAATCCACTTTTGTTTTCCAAACTAGGTCCAAACTTTGCAAACCTTAAACCTAATTTTGAACCAAACATGAATCTGAAGTTAAAAACCATTCTACAGCTTGAATCAACACATGCATACAAATTCCCAACTTCTATCTCATAATTTTCATTTACTTGTGTGAAACCAATCTTTAGTCTATATTCAAGACAAGTTTTTAAATCATCTTCTTAACGAATACACCTCAACCTCAAAAATTAAAACCTCTCAAAATAAATTTTAATTCACTTCCAATCATCCAAAAATTATAAAATCTCTACATTTTACAAAAAAGCATAATTATTCAAAATTATTTTTTACCTCCAATCCATAACAATGACAACAAAACAAACATAAAACTCAACCATTTTATTTTTCACTCAAACGAGTTTTCTCATCATCAAAATAATATTGAAGTTTCTTTTAAATAAATGTTAACTAAACATTATTTTTAAAAACTTGAATAAAATATGTCTTCAACACTTGAATAGCCTTTTACATGTATACAACTTTATCTCTAAATTAACTTTTCACACGTAAACTTATTTATATATATATATATATATATATAT
>JBBPBR010000008.1:42147895-42166059 GCA_037974775.1 Cicer pinnatifidum | reverse complement strand
TTTTTTTTTTTTTTAATTCTCAAAAAAATTTGTCATAACCTCTTTGTTAACTTTTCTCTTTCCTTGAAATTTTTTTGATATACACAAAAAATAAAAGATTCTCCGAGTTTTCCTCCAACTAACTCAGTATCAATAATTTTAATTTTGTTGAGACTCAGAGTTATTATTCCATAACCACATAAATCCCTTACAAAAATTATACACTTAACATAAAAATTCCAACTTTCAAATTTTGATTTGAAGCTGACTTAACATAAATTTTTCTTTTCTCAACTACAACTTTAGAGTAAAATCAAACCATCTCATTTCTCAAATACATTATTTTCTGTTGGGAAAAACTAGAGATAATTAGAGATAACTATCTCAATAATACGAAATATTTTTCTCCCACATGTACAGATAAATGGCCAAACAGAAAAATACAATTCCAAGAGTAATAATAATTGGCAGAAAATTAAATGAGGCAAACACAATTTTAATGTGAAAACTTCCACTATAATAATTAATGGGTACAACAGAGTCTTCCTAATAACAATAACGAACATCAATCAACAATAACAACCTTATAACAACCTTCCACTAAAGTGGATATGTCAAAGTAACTTTCAGAGAAGATAAAACTACTCGGATTGTATATTAAAATAACAAACTCAGTGGTAGAAATAAGCTATCAAAGTTGTAGATCAAACGGAGCAAGTTTGCTACACACCTGTTACTACCACCGATCCAAACCCATCTTTTTCTTCTCTGGCCGCCGTTCTTATTCATTCTACTTCTTAGAGATTTCTAAATCCCTTTTATTTCCTTCACGTGGACCAAGCCCACTAAAACCTTTTTTATTTTTATTTATTTCAATAATAACAATATTAATACTAATAATAATAATATTAATTAAATTGGTGGGTTACACTTGGGAAATGAGCCCACCCAACAAATCTCCGCCTCATAACTCAAGTGGGAAGGTATTGCTCAATCATGTCAGCTTTCTTTCTACAACATATCATCTTCCACACAGGCAAGGTCTTCGTCATCATATCTGAACCATTCTCATCAGTATGATTCTTCTCAATTAAAAATGACTTCATTTCCAGTGCATCTCGTATCCAATTATTCACACTTCAATGTGCTTCGACTGTGCATGAAAAGTCGAATTCTTGCTGAGATGGATCGCACTCTGACTGTCACAGAATAACACAAACTTGTCTTGCTTGAGGCCTAACTTATGTAGGACTTTCTTCATCCACAAGAGTTCTTTTGAAGTTTCAGTTGTTGCAATGTACTCAGTTTCAATAGTAGATAAAGCAACACACTTTTGCAGTCTTGATTGTCAAGACATAGCTCCCCCTGCAAACATCGTCATATAACCAGAAGTACATTTTCTAGAATCAAGATCACCTGCCATATATGTATCTGTGTAGCATTCCAACACAGGTTCACCACCTCCATAACATAAACACATTTTGGAAGTGCCTCTGAGGTATCTGAGAATCCACTTCACTGCTTGTCAATGATCTTTACCAGGATTAGAGAGAAACTGACTTACAACTCCAACTGCATGAGCAATATATGGCCTTGTGCATACCATAACATACATCAAACTACCAATTGCAGATGCATAAGGAACCTTCTTCATTTTTTCTTTGTCTTTCTCACTTGTAGGACATTTATCAGAATTCAATTTAAAATTAGTAGCAAGTGGAGTACTGACAGGTTTGCAATTGCTCATGTTAAACCTCTCTAACACCTTCTCAATATAATTGTGTTGAGACAACCATAATTTATTATTCTTTTTGTCACGAGTGATTCTCATACCTAAAATTTTCTTTGCAGGACCCAAGTCTTTCATTGCAAAAGACTTGTTCAAATCTTTCTTTAAAGATTGAATCTTCTTAGTGTCATGACCAACAATCAACATGTCATCCACATATAATAAAAGAATAATATAATCACCATCCGAGAATTTCTTGATAAACACACAATGGTCAGAAGTAGTTTTACCATACCCATGTTTCTCCATGCAAGAATCAAACTTCTTATACCATTGTCGAGGTGCTTGTTTGAGTCCATACAAACCTTTCTTCAATTTACACACAATTTGCTCTTTACCTTTGACAAGGAAACCTTCTAGTTACTCCATATAAATCTCTTCCTCCAAATCACCATGAAGGAATGCAGTTTTCACATCAAGTTGTTCAAATTCTAGGTTCAAACTAGCTACTAATCCAAACACAACTCGGATAGATGACATCTTCAACACAGGTGAAAATATTTCATCAAAGTCAATACTTTTTCTCTGATTAAAACCTTTCACAACCAATCTTGCTTTGTATATTGGTTGAGAACTATTATCTTCTGCCTTTTATCTTATATATCCATTTGTTCTTGAGTGCTTTTCTACCATTAGGCAACTTTACCAAATCAAATGTGGTATTCTCGTGCAAGGAATTCATCTATTCTTGCATGGCCTTCAACCACTTTTCTTTAACAACATTTGTAATAGCTTCTTGATAGTACTCTGGCTCTCCACTATCAATGGTCATCACATACTCATGTGGAGGATATCTTTGATAAGGTTGATGTTCTCTAGTATATCTTCTAAACTCAAACTCGACTGGTGGCTCAACTAGAACCTTCTCATCATAGTGAGGCACATGATCATCAGTTACATTCTCATCATCTACCTGTATATCTCCCTCATCAACAAGAGTGTTTGTAGGGGGCCTAGGCGCAATATCAATCTAACTTCTAGAATTTGGTTTATGTTTTTCAGCTTTATCAAAATCTTCAACAGTCTGATCTTCAAGAAATATCACATCTCGGCTTCTGATAATTTTCTTGTCAACCAGATCCTATAATCTATAACCAAATTCTTCATTACCATAACCGAAAAATATACACGGTTTGGATTTGCTATCAAGCTTGGACCTCTCATCTCTTGGAACATGAACAAAACATCTACATCCAAATATTCTCAAATGACGATAATAGACATTTTTCCCTGTTCACACTCTATTTGGAACATCACCATCAAGTGGAATAGAAGGAGAAAGATTGATCAAATCCACTACAGTTTTGATTGCTTCACCCCGAAAGGATTTCAATAATTTTGCAAGAGAGAGCATACATCTGATTTTGTCATTAATCGTACAATTCATTATCTCTACAACACCATTATGTTGAGGTGTCTTTGGAACTATTTTCTCAAACCTAATTCCATGTTCTCTAAAATGCTCTTCAAATGGACCTCTGTATTCACCACCATTATCTGATCGAACACGTTTCAATTTCCTTCCATTTTCTCTTTCAACACATGCATGAAATTGCTTGAAGACTCCAAATATCTGGTCTTTAGATTTCAAAGAAAATGCCCACACTTTTCTAGAGTGGTCGTCAATAAAAGTAACAAAATATGATGCACCACCAAGAGACTTACTATCCATCATACAAACATCAATATGAACTAAATCAAGAATATTTTGCCTCCTATGAGGACCATTATTATGAAAAGAAACTCTATGTTGTTTTCCAATAAAACAATGAGTGCAAGTTTTTAAAGATGTACCTTTCACAGGAAGAAACTTTTCTTCGCAAGTATGTTGTGTCCTTTCTCACTCAAGTGACCACGACGCATATGCCATAAATCAGAAGATGCATCTTCAATTGCATTCACTTCTTCCTTGAATAGCTTCGTAGGCGTCCTATAGAGAGAAGTGGAACTTTGCTCCTTTGCAACCATTAGGGACCCTTTGATGACTTTACATATACCACCACCACCAAAGTAAGTGTGATAACCATCAATATCCAAGGCTTTCACCAAAATCAAATTGAGACGAATATCAGGAACATGTCTAACATTCTTCAATTGAAGCTTGCAACCAATCCCAATCTCAACCCAAACATCTTTCATATCGATAATTTTGCATACTCCTTCATCTCCGATTTTTACCATGTGTCGCGTCCAGTTTGTCCGCGAAAAAGGAGTCGCCACCAATTTTATTTTTTATTAAAGGAAAAATTGGGTAAAACCTAAAATAATATTTTTGAACCAAAAATTTGAATTCGGGAGTCGATTACGAGTAGGGAAGTATTACCACCCTACAACGTCCGTTAAAACGGTTACCTTATAATTAATTATATACAAACTATTTATTTATTTACTTATTTATTTATTTTTACCCCAAAAGAATAATAAAAAAAATAAATTATTTACATTAATAAAAGAAAAAAATATATTTTTTATTAATTTGGTTTGACAAGGGAAAAACCTTGCTCCTACGTATCCCCTAGTGCAATAGGGAAATCAAAACACACGTAGTTCTTGGGTAGAAAATATTTGTGTGTTGACCAATTTTATTATTATTTTTTATTTATATACGTATTAAAAAATAAAAATAATGTAATAATAATAGTAATGATGATAAATATAATAATATTAATAATAATAATAATATTTGTCTATTTTAAAGTAAAGAAGAAGAAAAAAAAATTAATTTATTTCAAAAAACGTAACGTGGCGGTATATGAACGACACAGATGGACACGGTGGTGAAACAATCTGTTAAATGATTTGCTCATACATTGTTGGATCTGTCGTGACACAAAGGCCACTAATGATTGAAAGTGAATAATATGGTGCAGCGAGCGAGGATGAATTTCATCCGGCGGCAACAACCATTAATTCTAATCTTAAGGGTAAAAAACATTTATCTGTTATAATTTTATTATTTTTTTCTTTATAAAAAAGTATTATGAATTTTCTATTACATTACAATATGATGAAATTTGTTTTCTTGATCTATAGACATCAATTAGTTATATTATATTTTTTATTATTATTTTATGTTACAAAGAAAACAATTTTTAGGATCAAACGATTTAAAAAAAAATAAAATGAAAGCTTAACATATGAGTTTATTTTTTATAAACAAAAAAAATAGAAATAGCAAAAAATATATATATTTAAAAACGATACAAAAAAAAAAACTAATAAGCAGAATAGAGAAAAGAATAAGAAAATGATACCTTGCTAGACTGATTATTTCAAGATCAGACTCTCTTCTTCTCTTTTGCTAATTAATCTCTCTATTTTTTCTGTGCTCTCAATTTGTGTTTTCAATTGTCTTCCCATTTGTCCTATTGTGGCAGACTATTTATAGACTTTTTGGTGTAGATTTCAAAAGAAAAAAGAATAATTGTCAATTGATTACCATTAATCTATTTTTTTTCGGTTTCTTTTCTTTTAATTGGCCACAATTATACCGATTCTTATTGCCATTGATTCATTTCTTCGGTTTTCTTTTCTATTCAATTGATCACCATTATTCTGATTTTTATGACCATCAATCAATTTCTTTTCATTTTTTTTCATTTATTTTGATCATCATTGCATCGATTTTTATGACTATCAATTCATTTCTTTTCAGTTTCATTTATTTTATTTATTATTATTATAGACGATTCTATTGGAAAAAGGCTGAAATCGGTTGGGTTTTAGGACTGGATGTAGGTTGTCATACTGACAGCTGAACCAGTATAAATCTCGATGCACAACTCTCTTATCCTTTCTCTTTATTTCAATATTGCATGAATGCCTAATCTTGAATGTCTGTATTGATAAATATCTGTCTTGATCAACATTGTGAATAAGCAGTGTATTTGAAATCGGGTATTGTTATTGCATGCAATAGTGAATCCTTGATTCTGAAGAAATTCTATATACGATCTTTATTAACCTGTGTGATAATCTTGTAAAGCTTAGTATAGGGATTTCATCTAAGTTTTTAGTAAATAGAGGCCATTAATTCCCTACAATTGGCATCAAGAGCTTAACTTTTTAGATAAATTCTTTAAAGAAAATGACCTCTGTCGAATTTCTTGGAGAAGGTGCATCCTTGGCAAGGCTCCCTGCTTTTAATGGGGCTGCCTACATGTACTGGAAACATAGGATGTTGATTTTTCTAGAAGCTAGTGGTATTGATATTCTAGATGCTGTAGAGAATGGACCCTATGTGCCAACAATTGCTGGCACTGGTGAAACAGCCATTTTAAAACCCAAATTAGATTGGTCTGAGGAGGATAAAAAGAAAGTAGGATATAATGCCAAAGCTAAGAATATTATAACCTCTGCTTTAAGTCATGATGAATTTTTCATGGTGTCTAACTGTAAAACAGCCAAAGAGATGTGGGACACTCTTCAACAGACCCATGAAGGAACAACAGATATAAAAAGGGCCATAATCAATACTCTAATGCATGAGTATGAGTTGTTCAACATGAAGAAAGATGAATCAATAAATGATATGCATACCAGATTCACACACATCATCAACAATTTAAATGCTCTTGGTAAAGTGATAGACAATGAGCAGCAAATCAGCAAGATCATGAGATGCTTAACTAGAGAGTGGCAACCCAAAATCACTGCCATTGCAGAATCTAAAGATCTAGGAAGCATGTCTATCTCAACATTATTTGGAAAACTAAGAGAGCATGAGATGCAACTACACAGGCTGAGAGAGACAGAACAAACAGATAAGAAAACAAAAAGTTTATCACTGAAAGTTCAAACTCAAAAACCAAAGCTTGAACCAGAAAATTGCACAGATAATTCTAAAAGTGAAGATGATACAGAACCCGAAATTGGAATGTTAGTCAGGAAATTTAAGAAGTTCCTAAGAAAGAAAGATAACAAGTTCAGAAAGCCATCAAGTTCAAAGACGAATGATAGCAAAGTAACTTGCTATGAATGTGGAAAGACTGTACATATCAAATTTGAATGCTTCCAATTGCAGAATAAAAACAAATTTGCAAAGGCTAAAGGCAAAGAACCAGCTCCTAAAACTAGAAAGGCCTACATCGCCTGGAGTGACAATGAAGAATCTTCTTCATCTTCAAAAGAAGAAGAAGCTAATCTTTGTCTTATGGCCAATACATATTCAGATTCTGAAAATGAAGTAAATTCTAACTCTATTCCATCTTATGATGAGCTACATGATGCATTTAATGAACTACATAATGAACATGATAATGTACTCAAACAGTTAATTAGTACTAAGAAGATGTTTGAGAAACAATGCATGACATGTGAAGAAATTAGAAAAGAACATAAGGTGATTGTTGACTTGAATGAGCATTTGAAAAAAGAATCACATGATAAATCTGCTAAGTGTATTGAACTTGAAAGAACTGTTGCATCTTTGAAATCTGATTTAGAAAAGTTTACAAGTAGTAAAAACCAAGTATCTATTCTTCTTAGCAACCAGAGAAATGTGCATGTAAAATCTGGACTTGGTTATAGACAAAACAGAAATGCTGATAATAATATGAAATTTGTTAGATCTAAGCATATGCATGACTTCTTCACTAAACCAAATCAGAATTCATCCTCTGCTGTTACATGTCACTTTTGTTGTAAAAAGGGACATATGGTGTTTAATTGTAAACTAAAAAGACTTTCCAACAAAGGATGGAAACAGATCTGGAAAGTAAAGAAATCAATGTTTGAAACTAACCCTCCAGGACCCAATCTGAATTGGGTACCTAAAACCAAAACTTGATTTCATTTTGTAGATATGCTTGGCATCCAGGACCAGTTTATGGTATCTAGATAGTGGGTGCTACAAGCACATGACAGGAGACAAGTCAAAGTTTTTGTCTCTAAACTTAAAAGATGGAGGTTATGTCAAATATGGTGACAATAACAAAGGTAAGATATGCGGTGTTGGAGACATAGGCAGTGAGTCAACTGCAGTCATCAACAATGTGCTTTATGTCGAAGGGCTAAAACATAATCTGCTAAGTATAAGTCAACTTTGTGATATAGGATTCCAAGTATGCTTTACACCTCAATCTTGTATAATTGAGCATAAGGAGAATAAAGGTATGAAACTGGTAGGTGATAGAATCAATAACATATACATGCTTGATTTTAATGCTTTGCTTGCTAGTACTATTTGTTGTTTATTATCCAATGCTGATGAAAACTGGTTATGGCATAAGAGAGTAGCGCATATTCATATAGATCACCTTAATAAGCTAGTGAGTAAACAATTAGTTTTAGAACTCCCAAATAGGAAGTTCACTAAGGATAAGTTGTGTGATTCCTGTGAGAAAAACAAGTTAGTTAAGTCATCATTTCCCCTAATAGATTCTGTTAAAACCACTAAGGTTTTACAATTAATACACATGGACCTGTTTGGTCCATCCCAAGTGAAAAGCTTTGGAGGTAACTTGTATGGTTTTGTGCTAGTAGATGATTACTCTAGGTATACTTGGACATTTTTTCTGACTCACAAGAGTGAGGCTTTCTCTATTTTCAAAAGATTTGAAACTTTAGTTCAAAATGAGAAAAACCAGAAAATAATCTCCATCAAAAGTGATCATGGTGGTGAATTCCAGAATGATTCCTTTAATACCTATTGTGAACAAAATGGAATACATCATATGTATTCTGCCCCTAGAACTCCTCAGCAAAATGGAGTTGTAGAAAGGAAGAATAGGTCTCTAGAGGAATTAGCTAGAACTATGATTAATGATTCCAATCTTCCTAAGTATTTTTGGGCAGATGCTATTAGCACAGCCACACATGTAGTGAATAGGGTTCTTATTAGGCCAATACTTAGAAAAACTCCCTATGAGTTATATAAGGGTAGAAAGCCAAACATCTCTTACTTTAGAGTCTTTGGGTGCAAATGCTTTGTTTTAAACGATGGAAAAGAGCACCTAGGAAAGTTTGATTCTAAGGTAGATGAAGGTATTTTTCTAGGTTACTCACAAAATAGTAAAGCCTATAGAATCTACAACAAAAGGACAAAAACCATAGAGGAGTCAGTTCATGTAAAGTTTGATGAACTATTTGCTGAAAACTTGAACAACACTCCTCCTATAGTTGATGCCTCTTTGGATGAAGTTGTAGAATCTGAACCATTAGAACCTAGTGAAGCTGTACCTCCAACTAACCTTGACTGTGTTGAACCTATTAGGCAAGATGACTTACCCAAGGAATGGAAGTTTAACAGAAACCATCCCATTGACAACATTATAGGAGACATCTCAAAAGGAGTTGCAACTAGGAAGACCCTTAGACACTTTTGTAACTTCACATCTTTTGTTTCTCAAATAGAACCCAAAAACATAAAGGAAGCTCTATTAGATAATGAGTGGATAGTTGTTATGCAAGAAGAGCTTAATCAGTTTGAGAGAAACAAAGCGTGGATCTTAGTTCCTAAACGAGAAGATAAACTCATCATTGGAACCAGATGGGTATTTAGGAACAAGATGGATGAAAATGGAGTCATAACTAGGAACAAAGCTAGACTAGTTGCCAAAGGTTATAATCAGGAAGAGGGTATTGATTATGATGAAACCTATGCCTCTGTAGCTAGGTTAGAAGCCATTAGAATCCTGCTTGCTTATGCATGCATCATGGACTTTAAACTTTATCAAATGGATGTGAAAAGTGCCTTTCTCAATGGTGACATCCAAGAGGAAGTTTTTGTTAGCCAAACACCTGGATTTGAGAATCCTGATTTCCCAAATCATGTCTATAAGCTAACAAAAGCCCTTTATGGGTTGAAACAAGCTCCAAGAGCTTGGTATGAGAAGCTCAGCAATTTCCTCATTCAACAAAACTTTTTAAGAGGAAATGTTGACAAGACACTTTTCATAAAGACAAATGGAAATGACATCTTGCTGGTCCAAGTTTATGTTGATGACATAATCTTTGGATCCACAAACAATAAAATGTGCAAAGATTTTGAAAACTTAATGAAAGGGAAATTTGAAATGTCAATGATGGGAGAGCTATCTTACTTCTTGGGATTTCAAATTAACCAAAGCAAGCATGGCATTTTCATTAGTCAAACTAAATACTGTATTGATTTGTTAAAGAAATTCAGTTTTGATAACTTTAAGTCCATTGATACTCCCATGAGCCAAGTGTGTCACTTAGATAGAGATGAAAAAGGTAAACCTGTTGATGTAACAAGGTTTAGAGGTATGATAGGATCCTTGCTCTATCTTACAGCAAGCAGACCTGACATCATGTTCAGTGTCTGCATGTGTGCAAGATACCAATCCAATCTAAAAGAGTCCCACCTAAGTGCAGTGAAGAGAATATTTAAATATCTCATAGGAACTAGAAATTTAGGTTTGTGGTATCCTAAGGGATCAACTTGCACTTTAGTTGGATATTCTGATTCTGATTTTGCTGGATGACAATTGGATAGGAAAAGTACATCTGGTACTAGTCATTTGTTAGAAAACTCCCTTGTGTCTTGGTATAGCAAGAAATAAACTAGCATTGCACTATCAACAGCTGAGGCTGAATATATTGCAGCTGGAAGCTGCTGTGCACAGATTCTCTGGATGAAACAACACCTATCTAATTTTGGTGTTGATATAGGGATTGTACCCATCATGTGTGATAGTACTAGTGCAATAATCATTACCAAGAATCCTGTAATGCACTCTAGAACCAAACACATAGAGATAAGGCATCACTTTATAAGGGACCAATACCAAAGTGGGAACATAAAGCTTGAATATGTCAATACAGCTGATCAGCTAGTTGACATTTTTACCAAGGCTTTACCAAAAGAAAGCTTCCTTCATATTAGGATGAAACTAGGAATCATAGATCCTAGTGAAATTTGATCCCTGTGCAAAAACGATTGCATAATCGATTGTCCTGCGAATAAATAGAAAATTGGCATTACAAAATCGATTGACAAATCGATTTATGCTTCAGAATGTCAAAATTGTCTATTTAAGAAACACGATAATCGATTAGATAATCGATTTGTTGATCACAGGAAGCTTTAAGTTCTTTAACATTCCCCATTCCAATCGATTGGGTAATCGATTGACAACTTGGTACATTTTAAAGAATCGATTGCGTAATCGATTACCTTGGCCCCAGATTTCAACAATGAGAAATTCCTTTCAAACTCTAACCCGAGCATCGATTGGGAAATCGATTGATTCAAAATTTTGAAATCTAAACTCAAATGAATCGATTGGGAAATCGATGTTGAGATGATCAATTTTCTGAACTGATATGGAAATCGATTGGGACATCGATTTAGTAATAAAGGCCAATCGATTTGGGAATCGATTTGCAATATGACCATTGTGAAAAATTACTAGCCGTTGGAAGGTAATAATGACTAAATCGATTTCACTTCCCCAGCAACGGTAATATAATCGATTTGGGAATCGATTTATACTGGGAAAATTCTTAAGCAATCGATTAAGCAATCAATTGTGAACAGTGGTACTTAAACCCTAAATTGATTTCTTTGCTCACTTTTCCAGAATTTCTCGAACCTCTCATTTTTTTTCTCTGCAAACCTCAACTTCCTTCCATCTATTATCATCTCAAACACCTCTAAACTTCTTCAATCTTACTGATGGCACCCGTTAAACAAACTTCTACAAGAACCCCTTCACCATCTTCTTCATCTAGTGGAAGAACACCATCTCCTCCACCTCTATCCAAGAGAATACCCATCCCAACTCACAAAATAATGGCCAAAGATAAAGGCAAGGCCATTGCAGTGTATCAAGGGAAGAACAAGAAAAGATCCCCCCACTGAAAAGTTAATGGCTGATGCGATGAAAGACACTACTCAGAAAAAGAAGAAACTTGTCTCTTCTCGTCAACCGAAGAAGAAATCAATTCCTTCACCTCAACCGAAAAAGACATAGTCTTCTAAAGGAAAACAAGCTGAAGAATCTGATTTGCCTCCTGCATTTCTCAACAGAAAAGTCCATGAAGCTAGAACCATGGATTTTGCTTACTTTGATTCAAATGGTTTTTCATTTCAAAACCATTTGAGGTTTCATGGTTTAGAAAGTTTTCTCTCCTGCTCCTTGGATGTTTATCCAAAACTTGTCAAAGCATTCTATTCCAAATTCAAACTCACAGACCTTGGGTTTGAAGCTGAAGTCAAAGGCAAGAAGATATCCATGTCATTTGAAGATTTTTCAAATCTATCCGGACTGCCATTTCATGGAAAATCAATAGATGGTAGTGATGGATCGGATGCTGCTGATGAGGGCTGGGAAGCATCTATGGACAGACACACGACTATGCAGGACCTGATGATCGAAGGTTTTGTGGAAACAATTTCACTTCCGATAGGTCAAATGAAGGTCCAACAACGGATGCTTATGTACGCACTAACCCGGATGCTCGTACCACGATTCGGCAACCACGCCGTTGTCCAGAGAATGGACATTACTCTGCTATGGGGATTGTTCAAGGAGCTCAAAATGAGCTGGGCTTGGATTGTTCTTAGGAACATGACAGAAACAGCTCAAGGTAAGCACCTGCTCCCCTACCCCCAATTCATCACAAAGATTCTGAGACATTTCAAGATATCTCTAGTCAATGAAGAATCTGCCAAAACTGTTCTTATTTTTGGAGAATCAATTGTAAACCAAATGCAATTGAAAAGGGTGAACGACATTTGGACAAGACCTCAGTCAAATGCTGAACAAGCTCAGCCGAATGCGAAGCAAGTTGAGCCAGTTGAAGCCCATTCTGGGATTTTAGCCAAGCTGCTGGAGTTTATGGAAACTCAGGCAACTCACAACACTAAAATGGAAGCTTCAAACGCAAGAATGGAAGCCGCTCTGAGTAAGCTTCAGGCAAACCTGAACACAGTTGCTCAAGATGTGGCTGCTATACAGGAACACTTAGGCCTTAAGCTATAATTTGAAGATATTTCGGACATAGGCCGACAAGCGAAGGAAGAACTAAATCCAACCAACTTAGATAGCGCTGAACCTCATGGTGAGGAGACACCTGCTGAGGTTAATACAACGGTCTCTACCTCTCCCGTTGATAATAGTGAGGACCAGCCCCAACTAGATCAGTTGCTTAGGATTTTAGTTTTAGTGTTGCTTTGTAATGTTCTGTTGTTGTTGTATTATTTTTTTCTGCTCATTGTACTATTTTCTTAAATATATGACAAATGAGAGTGTTTACTCAATTTAACTGTGTTTAAGGTTAATTGTACTCTGATCTCTACTGCTATAATCTACTATATTTTTTTGCTCTAACGCCATAATCACTAGTGCTCATCTTTATTCTGATTTGTAAACACATATAGATTATCCTGATGTTCTCTCCTTTCACTTCTTTTTGCATTAAATAAAAAAGGGGGAGAGAATTTATAACTTGCATTACATATTACTTGTGTTGCTGTACTGAAATTGAATTTAACCTGCTTCTGCTACTGCTGCAAATTGGCAAACTGCTCTGATATTGATAAATAGCACTGACTGCCAATTGCTCTGATATCATGTTAATACTGATACTGCATAACTCTGATACTGCATGATGATGCTAATCTGTTTTTTTTTTGTCAAGCTCTAATACCCTGATACCAAAGTTTGAACAACATGCTATGATAACATAATATGTTGATATATTACTTAGATGAATCATGAATGCTTAAATTTAGGGGGAGCTTGCTTTTATGATGTTATACCTTGAAATTCAAAACTCAAGTTAAAATTGTATGTTTGTCACTTAATCAAAAAGGGGGAGATTGTTAGACATAAGTCCATTTTGATATTATTGACAAACATACATCATTTGATAAATCTAACATTTTAAACTGAGTAAAATTTCAGGAACAACAACTCAACCCTACATACTTGAGACAATTGCTTGGAACTTAAGGAATCAACCAAAGTTGGAAGACTTACTAAGAAAATTGATTAGGCAATCGATTCTGTAAAGGGGTTGTATGAAAATCTGTATTTTGTGATTAAGGCAATCGATTGGGCAATTGATTGGCACATCCATTGATAAGTCGATTTTGTAAATCATAGAACCAAGCCTTTAGTGATTAAATCAATTGACAAATCGATTGTGCAAATCACAGAACCAAGCTGAGAATAAAATAATCGATTGGCAAATCGATTGTGCAAGTCACAGAACCAAGCTTTTAGTAAGCAAATCGATTGGCAAATCGATTTCGAAAATAAGGTTTCAAAAGGAACATGTTCTGTGATAAACATAATCAATTGGACAATTCATTAAAACAAATTTCGTTGTAACAAGTTTGGTATCAATCGATTGAGAAATCGATTGAATGAACCAACTAGAAAATCATTTTTCAGAAACATATTACATAATCGATTGGCAAATCGATTTGCCTGAAATAGCTAACTCTCTGTAATAATCCAAATAGATTGACAAATCGATTTGATGAAAATAACTGAGTCCCTGTGACCAGTGAAATTGATTGGTAAATCGATTGGAACAAAAGTTTAAGTTACAAGGAAAGACTTAGCCTATTGCCAAATCGATTATGTGAATTATTGAATCGACTGAGTAATCGATTGTTTTGATCTCGTTGTTGGAACAAAACACTTTTAATCGATTATGCAATCGATTCCAATATGAACTGAATATCAATTTCTAAAAAGTGAATTAAAATAATCGATTAGGCAATCGATTAGTTCATATAGTTTCAAGATTCAAGAAAAACAAGACACGCGATAATCGATTGGGAAATCGATTGAGCCTGTTTAATACATTAATGAATCGATTGGGAAATCGATTTATATGTTGTTTTTCAGAAACTATATAAACGATTTCAATCACTTTCTCTCACAACTTCAATAACCAACTTTCATATCTTTTGACACATTTTGATATTACTTTTTCAGAACTGAACCAAATATTCTTCATGATCTTAGAGAACTGAAAAAGACAACTTGAGAGAAACAAAGATATCTCACAAACACTTCTTTGACAAAGTACTTCTTGTGTGAGATTCATTGTAGTGATTGAATCATCTTCTGTATTTCTTTTACCTTTTCTGTAACAACGTTTTTGTAAAGAAAGAATTGAAAAACCCAGTGTGGAAACTGGTAACTATCTTCGTTGGTGAAGGTGTTCATCAAGAAGAAGTTTCATCGTTATCTTGTGTGAGTTTGGCGATTAACTCCAAGGATTCGGTGGCTGTGTAATAGAATCAAGAGAGTTAGATAGATAGGCCTTGTGTGAGTTGGACAATCTGTAAAACATACTCTAGATGTAGGCTGTCATACTGACAGCTGAACCAGTATAAATCTCGGTTTCAGGACTGGATGTAGGCTGTCATACTGACAGCTGAACCAGTATAAATCTCGGTGCACAACTCTCCTATCCTTTCTCTTTATTTCAATATTGCATGAATGCCTAATCTTGAATGTCTGTATTGATAAATATCTGTCTTGATCAATATTGTGAATAAGCAGTGTATTTGAAATCTGGTATTGTTATTGCATGCAATAGTGAATCCTTGATTCTGAAGAAATTCTATATACGATCTTTATTAACCTGTGTGATAATCTTGTAAAGTTTAGTATAGGGATTTCGTCTAAGTTTTTAGTAAATAGAGGCCATTAATTCCCTACAAACACTAATTATAAAATGAATTTGGTTCCAACAAATATTATTTTCATAGGAGATGACATTGTTGAGATATAAAGATTGAAGAAAATTTGGCAAAATAATTTGAGATCAAAGATTTAGGTGCACTTAGATATTTTCATGGTATATATAGAAGTTGCTCACTCAAAGAAGAGGATTGTTATTTCTCAAAGAAAATACATCCAAGATCTCTTGGAAGAAACTGGGATGAGTAGGTGTAGACCAGCAGATACTCCTATCGAATTAAAATTTTGGGAGAAAGACAGTGTTCCTATTGATATTGGATGATACAAGAGGCTAGTTTGCAAACTTATTTATCTAGCCCACACTAGCCTTGACATCGCTTTCTTTGTTAGTATTGTAACTCATTTCATGCATTCTGCCTATGAAGAACACTTGGAGACATTTTATCGGATCATAAGGTATTTGAATTCCAATCTTGGAAAGTATTTGTACTTCAAGAAAACTAATGATAAAAAAACCTCAATATTTACAAATATTGATTGGACAGAAAAAATTACTGATACAAAATCTACTACTATATATTGTGCCTATGTTTGAGAAAATTTAGTCACTTGGAGAAGTAAGAAATAAGGGGTTGTTGCTCGAAGTAGTGCAGAAGCCGAATTCATAGCAGTGGCTCAAGAAATTTGTGAACTTTCGTGAATTCATAAACTCTTGGACAAACTAAAAATGAAAGATGACTCACACTTAAAATTGTTATGTGATAGCAAAGGAGCAATAAGTATAGATCACAACCTTATACATCATGATAGAACCAAACATATTGAGATTGACCGCCATTTCATAAAAAGAAAAAAAAAAAATATATACTAGAATTATATGTCTGTCATTTGTGACTTCTAATTGATAAACTATTGATATCTTGACAAAAAGTTTGGCAAGACTAAATTTTGAGCGACTTATAGTCAAGTTGAGCATGACAAATACCTATGCACCAACTTGACGGAGTGTTGAAGAATCAACAAAAATCAGATTTGATTCTCTTTTTTTTTATATTATTTTTGTTTATTTTTATTTTATGATTCAGTCATTATTATTATTGTAAATTATTTTCCTATATAAACAACTTAGGAGTGTAGTAATAAAATAAGAATATATTTTGCCTATTACTTTCTTCAAGTAAACATTCATCTCAATGTTGTCTTTGGGATTAAAGATTTATGAGTGTTGAAATCCATTCTTGGTATTGAAGTCACTCGCTCCAAATATACTCCTTGGATCCACCTCTATGCATCCCAACACTCGTCTTCAATTAGATGATTGGACTTTACACACAGATGTCTTCGATTATAGAACTCTTGTGGGCAACTTGATTTATCTGACTTTATACGGTTTGATATAGCTTTCTTCATTCAGAAACTTAGCTAGCTCCTTGATAAGCCTACAATTACTCACTTCAAAGTTGCTCAAAGGGTAATTGGATATCTCAAAATGCACCAACCCGTGGACTTTTCTTTCCCAAAAATTCCTCTTTGTAGTTGGTAAGATTCAGTGATGCAGATTGGAGCGGTTGTCCAGACACACGTCGCTCCATTTCAGGTTACGGTTTCTTTTTAGAAGTTCCTTGATCTATTGGAAAGCCAAGAAACAACAAAATGTGGCTAAATCCTCCTGAGTCCGAGTACATGTCCCTTGTTGCAATGAATTGCAATAAGGGTTGTGCATGGTTGATTTTTTTAAAAAATCAAACCATATCTATTTTAAAACCAATATATGGATTTAGATTTATAACCAAATTCATTATTTGGTTTAAAAACGGTTATAAAACTTATTGTAAAATTGGTTATGGTTAAATAATCGGTTTATAATTAAGCAACCGGTTTTGAAAATTTTAATTTTAAAATCGATTGTTTTTTCTTTCAAAATCGGTTAAAGTTTGATTATTTTAAAAAAAAAATCATTTATTCATAGTTTAAAAATTGGTTATTTAAAAAAATCAATTTTTTCGATAAATTTTCAAAAGAAACTTTCTCATCAAATTTTTTGAGAAAAAATTCGATTTAAAATTTTTCTGAGAAAAAAGTTTTTTTTATTTTCTTCTGATATTTTTTCAAAAAAAATAAATTTTAAAATTTTTTCAAGACATAAAATCTCAAAATTAACAAAATATTGGTAGTTGATAAAAACCAGATAAAAATCAAATCCAAATATAAAACATAAATAGTTATCCAACCGGTTTATAAATAAATCGAATTTGAATCCGGTTTAAAATTTAGACCTTATAACCAGATTTTTTGCACACCCTTTCACTTTTCGCCGAGGCTCTCCAACCTGGTCTCTTTGGCAATGTCCTAGTCATGCTTAGCCTTGATATATTTTAGCCTGAGCTTGAGGGGGTTGTCGAAGTGTTATTGACTTAACTAGTAGTTTATTTAGTTAGTTGCATTTTGACCTTTACGGTTAATTGACAGCTATACCAATACTTGTATAAGCAGTGGCAAAACTCCTGTCACTTTTTTTTTCCCCTTGAGATCAATAAATAAATTTTTCTTCTCAATTTTTTCTCCAAGATCTCTAACTATTTCAGTTAGAGCAAATTCAACAATTTTTACGACTTTGTTCCAGTATTCATTATTTTTTCCGATTGTTTGAAAATGAATAAGCACGAGATCTAATTGTAAAATTTATTATTATTTTCTGATATTACATTATCCTAAAAATGTAACATGTTCATGTCTTAAAATTGAAGAAAGCAATACTTAAAAAA
>JBBPBR010000008.1:42132923-42143963 GCA_037974775.1 Cicer pinnatifidum | reverse complement strand
AAAAAAAAAAAAGTCCATATTTGGATTTATAATTGGATTATATTTAACGGTATTTGTTAATTTTACTAACCAACTTATACAGTTCTCATAAGACAACAATAATATTGCTGGTGAGAAAATGACTTGATGGTACAAGACATACAAAAGTACCGAGAGATGGGGGATTTTATGATATGTAAAAAGATTATAAATCAAATTAACCATTACATGGACCACTATATGAAACACAACAAAAATATGTACATGCGTTTACCATGGACTACATATCTTTTTTTTTGGGGTGCAAAGGACTACATATCTATTGATGAGTACTTATTATCACTAGCATTTCTACTATATCTACATATCGTATCTCCTTAGGCCTTCTCTAGTTTATGATAGTTATTATTCAAAAATTAATTAACGCACCAAATGATAACCTAGAAAATTAATTTTGTTTATACTTTCACGTTAATAGATAGTAATTGACCTGAATAGTGGTTGTAAATTAGATGCAACCCTATATTCAAATAGAACTTTTTTAGAGTATAGCTAGCTATAGGCACAAACTCAAGTACTCCACAAAATTTAAGAACTATTATTGTGTTCTTTCAAGTTTTGATCAACCAAACAAAGCAACATTGAAACAAATTACATTATCATGCCTAAAATGCAATGTTTTTCTTTGTACATACGAGAAGCAATAATGATCGTCTTTGCATGGTGATAGTGTAATTAGGAATTTCATTAATTTTAGACTATTATTTTAAAATTTTATTTATTGTAATTGATTAAGGTTAAGAGGGTAAATAAGAAAAAGCAAAAATATATAGAATAGAGTAAGGGAAATGAACATGATTTTGGAAGACAAATAGACAGGGCAAATTTGGACATGTACTTCATTTTATTATATTATATGAAATGATATGTGAGGATTTTGACGCTGACAATGAGACCTACTGTAATTGGAGGGGGAGCAGTCAAGAGACATATGCAGACAGCAATGTGTGCGTCTATATGCAGTTATCTAATTAATACAATGGACCAGTTCCTTTGACTGTGAGTTACCATTACATCTTTACCACAGTAATAAATTAATATAGCTAACTCACCCATATGGTTGGTACATTACTGGACCTCCCGTTGCTGCTGCCATTTGTGGTGGCCCTCCCACTGGAACACCGCCGTATGCTGCGGCCGCTCCCGGTGCTCCAGTCCCCACTCCACTTTGATATGTTCCCCTCCCTACATATCGTTACCACCAATCAAAATTTATCTTAGTTTTTTATATATCAATTTCATTAAACAATAATTGAAAATTATATACTATTTATTCTCCCTCGTATTAAATGTACACATATTTTAAGAAAATCATTGAGTTTACTAACTTTTTTTATGATGAATTTAATTTATTAAAATACTCTTGATTTTATATAGTTTTCTTATTTGGGTTCCATTTATGATCTAAATAACTGTAGTAATAAATTCTGCCTTCTTCAAAAGAAAAGTTAGTATAGCAATCGGTTGGATTGTAATATAATAAATAAATAAATATTTTAAATGAGACATATATACAATAATTCGAGAGATGAGGTATGAAGGTGACATGGTCTAATTGCCAGTTTTATGGTTGTTTAACAGGGGATTTGAATTTTGTCAATTGAGAATACAAATTTAAATTCTGATTCTTAGCACTCCGGTGACTCTTTATGGCAGAGTCAAAACATTGTATTGGTATTGTAAAGGTAGGTAAGAAAAGGAACGTGTAATGTAATGTAATTTAAATGAACCTCTTGGTGGTGATGGTCTAGGACGTCCTAGAGAAGCAATGTTACAATTTGCTCTTCTTCCATCTATTACTGGGTTTGGATCAGCACAAGCCCTTCTAGCTGATTCTGGATCACGAAATGTTACCTACTCATCCAATGTAGCATATGTTAAACAAATGATAATGATCAAATGAATTAATGAAAAAAATAAAATAAGAGAGAGAGAGAGAGACATACAAATCCGTATCCTTTAGATTTTGCCGTGTTCTTATCAGTGATAATGACAGCTTCAAGAATGTCACCAAATTGTTCAAAATAACTCCTCATTTCTTCAGTTGGTGTTTCCCAGGCTAGTCCTCCAACAAAAACCTTAGTGAACGTTGTGTCTCCGAACTGTGATCGGTAATGTGGGTAAGCCATTGCATCAAATTAGCAACAAAATGAGTAATGTTGTTGTTGTTGTACTTGTCCTGCTTCTAGTTTATGCATTCATCATTTATCTCATTGTTATGTTTTCTTCTCAAAGTTTTTTTCCTTCTGGTTTGTTTTGTGTGTGTGTGATTGCCCTTTTTTTGTCTAACCCCACCATTCACCTCTTCTTCCTTTCCCAATAGAAGAAGAATGGTTGAATTTGAAGAGAAAAGAGAGAGAGAGAGAGAGAGAGAGGTGGGTATGGTTTATGATGATGTGGTATGGTTGTTTAGAACAGAGGTGTTAGTTAGTTAATTAAAAACAACATATAAAAAGAGAATATTTTTTATTAAAAGAAAAATTATTTTAATAAAAAAGTGGAGAGAGAGAAATATGACAGCTGCAAACTATAATATGGTGGCCAAAGAGAGGGTAATGTAATGTAATGCAATGGTTTTGTAGTATATGATCACACACAGGTGACAGGTGAGTTAATCTAGTCTCACTTGAAGTGTGTCCTCCCTGTCTTTGCATTAATATACTCTCCCACCATCCAATCAATTTTCAATTAAACTAACTCTTATTTCCTTTTCCCCTCTCTTATTCTCTATTATATACTTCTCATTCTTGCCTTGTAAGCCTTTCCCTCTTTTTTGTAACAAAACATTTTGCTTCGCCACATACAGCACACAAGTGACATTATTTTTTTTTCTTCTCTGCACTAAGTATTATGACAAGAATTTTTTATCTCCGATAAAAAAAAACTCTTTTTTTTTTTAATACCATAGTACATAGAAATGAGAATTAATCCTTTTTTATACTACCCTTTTTTATCAATTGTATCTTATCATATTTTATTTTGTTTTTAGAATTTCCTCCATTAGATATAATTTATTTAATATATTAACGATTAAGTGTAGTCTCATGTCCCACTACGAATTGAACTTTGATTAGTCATGCTGGGGAGATTAGCTGAAATATGGACTCGATCATCAAATGGTTCTTTTAACATGAAAAGAAGAAATTGTATAATTGATAAGAAAGGGTGCGTGCTATTGCTGGCAGCTTTGGTTCACAGACAAAGAATGAGCTGAAAATTTTATTGAGTTAACTTCCCTTTTCCAAGGTGTTTTGTTGCAAAGAAAGTTTTGCATGTGTGTTGTGTACAGAGTAAAAATACTAATTTAAGTTTTAATTTGACCTCAACCCCCTTTTCCTCTGCCGTGTTTTTTGTTGGTTAATTATAATTTGATTACAGACACATGTGCTTGAGTAATTAACTCAACCAATCATATTGCTATTTTATTTTTCTCTTTATGCTGGGACCAAAACTATATCCCACCACATGACCCCAAATTCATTAATCATAAGCTATTACATAACAAATTCACCAAATTGAACAGGGCAGTTACAGTTAGGTTTGAAATTAAAGTTATACTTTATTATTTTTATAGAAATCTATCCTGATTAAGTTTATTAGCTCCTCAGTAGGTTTAGGGAGTATCTCTACAAGCTTTTTATCTTTTAGATATGTTATGACACTGAATTTCCTTTGGGTGCTTAGTCAAATTTAAAATTCTTCCTCCCTCTTCAAAAAATGTATTATACATAAATCAAACTTAAGTCTTCAAAATATTATCAATAAAAGTTTTTGACCGCGATGTAGATCATGACATAAAGGTTTTTTTTTTATGTTATTCAAATTGCAATACAATTGTGATATATTGAGGTCTTATCGATCGTATTAGAGAATAATTATATTCAATATTAAAATATCGCAAACTTTTAAATTATGATCACAGTCGAATTAAAAATATCATATTTTAGATTTTACTGTTGTGCCATTGCATATTGTAGTTATCATGGTGTAAATTAATCACAATATTGCACAAATGTTATTAAAATTAATAGTACTACCATATAATATATAATATTTATCGAGAAATGAGAAATTCTCAAAACCCGACCACTGATAAACCTAGTCCTCAACACAAACTCAATTTGCACAACCAATTGAACAACATTAATTGCTTATACTTTATTAATTTATTTATTTTCTATATGAAAATGAGTTGTTAATTATGTGAAGATAGGGAGTCATGTTCTTGAATGTAGCATTAGGAAGCCACGATGAAAACAAATCTGAGGACTTTTGTGAGCTGTATAGATCTATCACCATCGTATCATTCCCTAATGAATCGTGTCATTAACTAACAAATGCTAATGTCAAGCTAATATCCCACTTATTTTATTACTAATGGTAGACCATTATCTTGTCCATAAGCCAACCAGAATGAGAATCACAATGTCACTCCTCCTGGCACTGAATTGTCAAGACCTTTTCAAGGATGATTTTTCCCGTTGGTCTTAGTTGGATCATACACGTTTGCCACTCCCTCTTTCTTCTAGACTTTGGCCTTAATCATCATATACAGTTAATTTTTCTATTTTTTAAACTATCAAGATCACTATCACCGTATTATAATCCATCTTATCGGTATTTATATATTTATATACACCCCTTAATATATAAATATATACATCAACACTATTCATTTTAATGGGTAGATAATTGTAATGGATGATTAGATTTTTGATATTATTTTAAAATTTTATACTAAGTTTAATGTATTAATATAAAATTTACTTATTTTATGTGTCACTCTTTTTAAGATTTATCTTTTTTTAACATGGAATATTATTCTACCTTATAATAATACAACTAGTCGGTTTTAAACAAAAATCCACAATTGCGATCTAGTTAAGCTACAATATTAAGAATCACAACCCTTACCGTGATTGCAAACGTTAACGAGACCACTAATTAAACTATGTCGCATTGCAACCGTTATGTCAAGAATTTAACGGAATCATGTTACCCTTTTGTATAGTTTATATGTGTGACAGTTTGCTAGTGAGCTAACCATTAACACAGGCACAACAAGCACACGTACCGATCCCCACCACCCACAAAGAACAGAGCAACACACACACAAAGCGAAAGGTAAGAGGCAGAAAGAGTCATTATCTAAATTGTTGCCAGCGTTAGGGACGAGGAGACAGCTATAAGGACTTTGTGGTTTTATTTGGATTTGGATTCAGTGCGGTAAACATTAAAAAAATTGAAATGTAGAACTTAAAATCTATACCATTCCATCTCAATTCTACGACCACCACGTATTGATTATGTAAATGTGTAGATCATTTATTGCAACAAATCGAAATCTAAATTTATTTTAATTTTTATATAAATTAAACAATCATTAAGACAATATTACTATGTTCCTGAATGAGTAAAAAATATTAAAAAAACATTTTTGAATATGATTCTAATACAACTTCATAGGTTAAAGTCACAAAAAACACATATATCAATCAAACTAACTATATTTTTTGCAATTTTAATATGTTCAGAGATTATATTGAGAAGGACACAAAATCAATGATATTTACTTTTTTATGTTTAAAAAAGAGCCTGCAAAATAAGAGAGTCCGTGAACTGGCAGTACTCTCCACGTGGGGTCCTATTAGTGTTGTAGAACTATGAGCTGGATTTCAATCTACTTGCTTTTATAATCTAGGGATTTTACAAACAAACATTGACATTATAGAAACACCAACAACCTGGCTTTCATCAACCAATTTCCACCAATCGATGTCCATTTAAGGCTTTAGTATTTTTGTGAGCCCAAATATTTGTTTCCTAACCCACTATGCTTTCACAATATAAAGTTTCCCCTTCATATTCTTTTCTTGTAGACTTCCACTTTAGGTTGTTTGTCATATTTCATTTCCTTAGGAGATAACCATAGTTTCATGACTATCTTTTTTGGTCATTGACTCGATCTCTCCCTCTTTGATTCAAAAAGAAAGTATAGAAAGTGAAATCCTTATCCAATTTAACTTTTAGGAAATCTTAAACGTCATTATACAATTGAATATATGAGATTGTTCGATTAAATATCATACAATTCACATTTTAATTTTGTATTATATACTTGAATTATATTGTATATTGAAATGTGATTTGTCTAATCAAAATTATACACTTTGAGATGCGCAAATGTAAAAAAAATTATAACTCTGATTACTATAATTTTCAAGTGAATTAGTTGTTTAATTGCAGTTTTAGTTCTCATATTTTTATTGATTCACGAAATTGATCATTCTATTTTAAAAGTCGATAATTTTGGTATCTTCCTCTGATCTTTTAACTGAAAAATGACGACGTGACATGCTTTAAATAACGTTTCATACGATGATATAAAATGATTAACACTCATAAATTAGAAGAAAAAAAAATATCATAAAAACTTATCTTTCAACTTCATAAATTTTTTATATGTGTAATTTAATTAATTAATAACATAAATAGTTAATACATATAGATGATTATATATCATAGAATTATATCTCATGTTACTTCAAATATATTAATTCGTTATTTTTTAGTTTAAAAATATAAAAGAAGGACTAAAACTTTCGATTTTTAAAATAAATTGACCCATTTCATAAATTAAAAAAGAAAAACCAAAAATACAATTAAAACATTTTTTTTCTCCTCTCTCCCCTTTCAGTGTCGTTTTGACTAATGAAAGTTCAACGGTAACCTTTTTGTGCAAACTAGCACAAAGACATTTCACAATCTAATAAGCTAAATAAAGAATCTTCCATAATAATGTCTAAAAATTGATTACCTATTGAAAAAATTTGCAAAGATGAGATTCAACTAAATAGAGGAGACAACTGATTCTACTATGATCAGTAGCATTAAAAAAGGTGAAAAGTTAGTGCTCCTAGCAAATTGGGATGCCTTTTGTATGATTGTAATCTATAACTAACAAATATAGAGAGGATTATGTGCACAACCCAAATTCAATCTTACATTCACATGCTTGTCCCTTGGTATATAGTGACTTCTATAGTGTTACAACATCAGCATTTACATCACAAAGCAATTGAATAATATAGCATAGGCATCAAAAATCTATTTCATAGTGGTTCAATCTCATTTACCTATATAGAAAATTGAACTGTGAAAAACAACTCAAATTTTTTGTTTTTAGTCTCTAAATTTCTTTGTTCTTTTGGCAGAACAAAAGTAAAAGGAAAAAAAAAATGAAAGCATGCATTATTGAGACATCATCCACGTTACAACCTCACCATGACACCATTTCAATGGCCCTCTTAAATGTAGTGAGACTGGCTAGTAGTCCTAATCCACAAAAGGTAATGTACTATTTTTCTAGCCAAAAGAAGAAATGGGAAAAACAATATGTCATTTACTTCCATATATTGATGTACAGTTGTTCTTCACTGAGTTTGAGTTGAAATTATAAACCAAATATCATTCCATCAGAAGCTATGAAATTGACCAAACCAGGCAAATTAAAGCATCTCTTTCACATCGAAGAAATTCAAAAAAAGAATATTGTTTATTGATTAGTTTCTTCAATATTGGACTACTTCTAATCACTAACGGATCCAAGACCCCAGCTTCGAGTTCAAAATTGTAAAAATTTAAGTAATAACTATAATCACATATATAAAAATAACATACCCAAAAAATAACAAAATACAAAGAAAATTTATAATAGTCTTCTATGCAAGTTCATGTTAATCATTGAATAATTGGCTCATTATCAATGTTATGAAATCTTTAAACAATTAACTCATTATCAATATTTTTGAACACATCTCTCTCAATATTCTAGGAACCCTTTTTAAATTGAACAAATTTCACCAAGAATAAAACTAAATACAAAATATATATTAAAAAAAATAGTATATTTCTAAAGATTAAAATCAAATAAAAATACATATATTAGAAGTAAAAAAATGATATAACATGGACTACAACTATAATTAAACTAGTATTGAATTAATATCATGTTTTTGATGTCTGGTAATGAATATTTTTTTATTTTTACAAAAATAAACTATTTTCATTTATTCAAGTTGTAGCATATATTCATGCATCACAAATTCAAATTTGTTGAAAATTAACAAAATAATAAACTCATAACACACAAGTTAATAGCGTAAAATAATAACATGCTTCTAAATATGTTAAAATTTAAATAGTGTTGACAGTGCCAAAATTATTTATTGAAATATGTAATTGATCCAAACTACTTCTCTCTATATGAACCGAAACGAATAACGCACAAAAATGGAAAAATAAAAAAGCATCTCACTAAGACCGGAAAACCAAATTGCATCGCACTTAAATGATGAATCACACAAATAATATGAAATAAAAACTAAATTTTTTTGGAAATCATTTATTTAAATAAAATGAAAAAATAAAATGATTTGAAATGGTGATTCTAAATCAAAAAATATCTAAAAAAATTTATTTGGGAGGGTATTGAATATCTTATCAATTATTATAATGTACAAATTTATAATTAAATGTCATATACATATTTTAAAGTTTCGATTATATATTGCGTGGTACCATGTTCTTTGACGTGTTACTATCCCATTGCAAAGTAACAATTTTTTGTTTGGTAAAGGCAAAGTAAAGTAACTCTATTGATCAGGTTCTAATTATCTTGCTTATGTAATTTTATTGAATATTTTCAATTTAACAAAATTCATGCGCTGTGTTTATATATATTGAGAGAAAGTGTTGTGTCCTATGCTAGTGTTTCATAGCATTGATGAATATATATATATATAAAAACTTATGTTTGTTACACATATTGTCTGAGAGTGTAAGAGAGATCATTCCTATTGTGCATGCAGGGTGCTTGGTGAATTTATTTCCAATTGTTGTGGTGTTAGCTTCGGCAATGTTTTGTTATTTTAATTACAGAACTTAATGGATTAGATCTAGATAAAATCGTACAAAGTTTAAAGGAATATAACATATTATATTATTGGAATAATTCAATATTTAAATATGGAAATTAATTTTGGTACACCAATAACCAACCATAAATCATTGCTTGTATGATAATTATTTTTAAATTTATTCATATGAATATAATTGTGATGTGTTGAAAGTAGAAATTTTATTTTACACTCACAAAGATAGATAATGCAATTAGATTGAAATAAATAATTTAAATATTTAAATCAGAGGTAGAATTTATGTAAGCTTTTATTTTAACTATTGTTTAGTTGAATTTTTTTAGCTATTAGACCTTTTATTTCATGACCTACTATTAGAACTAGTCTCAATAAGATACTAAAATTACCAAATGAACAAAGAAATTATTTTTTTTTAATTTTGTTAAATAATTTTTCTTATTGTTTTTCCTTATTACTCTTCCTCGATCTTTTTAAGTTAAATTAGGTTAGAATCTCTGATTTGCTAGACTCTCCATTAGAGAGCCTAAACGGTGCATAGCAATTAACTAACATGTTTATATTTCTGTATATTCATATGAATCAAATCTAATATTTTGTTACATAAATAAAATCTATATATTTTGATGATTCTTGACGGAGGTATTACAAACCCCAGCTGGGGCATGAACCAAATCCCTAGCCCAATATTAATGGGTTGAGGAGGCCAAGGGCCGCATAACTCCTTCACCAATAATAATCACTTTTCTATGTGAATCTACATAATATTAAAACAATATTTATTTCAGAAAATTTATTACCTTCACTGTTTTTTATATTTATATTAAATCTATTGTTATCCTTCACTGTTTTATAAAATATATTCAAAATAATATTTTATAATAAATTATTTAAAATAATGTTTCATTTAAAATTTTATTTTTTAATAAGTTATAATAAATTATTTTAAAAGATATAACAAATATAATATTTTTAAAAGATATAATAAATCATTTAAAATTATTTTTATTTTTTATTATAATAAATATATTATTTTTTATCTTAAAAAAATAATAAATATTATTATAATTAACTTACACAAATACCAAATCTCAATTGATATATAAAACCCATACTTCAAAATGAAAAAAAAAAATCAGATTTAAAATTCTAATTAAAAATTTGGAGCGTCCAATGTATATAACATTTTAAATATACCAGTCAAAAGAAGCCGACCGCATTAAATCCCCGTCCCGAATACAGATGCCAAGGAAAGATGCATCATTACTAACAGTAACAGTAATCGCATGCACAATGAAAAGAGATGTTAGCAAGGTAAGTATTGTTCATGTCCTTTCAATATTGTTACCACCCAATTGTGTGTACTGCCTGTGATGATGCATCCACAGTTCTAGTCTAACAATACAAATCAATCTCTGAGGACCTTGCATTTCAGCGAGACCATTAATGATTTATATCTATTATGAATTATTTAATAAACTCTTCTAACATAATTTATGATGTATTTTTAATTACTTATTATAATTAATATGCATATGTTGGTTATATAAGGTAGATTCATTTATATCTCAATTGATTGGTGATGATTGGATTTTAAACGATACATTTTTTTTTTCTTTCATTTATTTAACATTGATTGGGGTATTATTTCAATTGTATAGACTACAAAAACGATAATTTATATTTCTAACAAGTATCATCTATTATCAATAGAGTTTTGGCTAATATTTAAAGAACCGTTGAATGAATGGCACTATAATTTTTTTGTCATCCATTTATAATTTTTTTTTGTTTTTGTATAAAATAAAAGTAACAGAGTTGTTTTCAATGAATTTGACTCTCATTTTTTAATGACAATTTGCTATATAGTCAATGTTTTAAACAAAATATTTTACTAAATAAACAACTTCAAGCTAAAAATTAGCTTTTCCAATTAAAAAATATTTTTACCGAACATTCGCAAATTTAATTCTAAACTATCATATATTATTATTATTATTATTATTATTATTATTATTATTATTATTATTATTATTATTATTATTTAATTTTACTCCGAAAATTT
>JBBPBR010000008.1:42082383-42115568 GCA_037974775.1 Cicer pinnatifidum | reverse complement strand
AAAAAAAAAAATAGTTGAGAAAGATTAGGGGCAAGGACCGATTTCTAAGAGAAAGGAATACAAAGTTGAAAATAGATGGTACTTTTGTATATAATTTAAAAAGAGTGGTATTATAGTATTTAATTTTTATTTTAGTGGTATAATAATAAAAAAGCCTAGTGAAATTCGTGGTAGTCCTTTTTCTTGACGTGGCCTCGTGATCCCATCATTTGATAGGCTTGTAGTCTTGTATTATTTTGTAGTCTTTTTATTTTTGGGACTCTGCCCTGTATTGCACAAATAAATATATCATCAATCAAATTATCAACTATTTATCATTTAATTTATTATTATGATGCCCTAAATAAAGATTGAGTTTAGCGATAAAGATTTTACGTATATAAAATTTTATTGAAATTTAAATCTCGATTAAGATAAAATTGAAACTTTTATATGAGCAAAATAAAAACATATATTAAAAAGTTTGTTCTTAATTGTCAACACAAAAAAACATAAAATATATAATCTAAATTCAACGACAAAACCTATCAAAATTTTATTGGTTACACATGTACATCGATGAATCTTAAAAATATTGTTTTGAAGGTAAAATATATTGTATTATATATGTACTAGAATACATGTTTAAAGTGGCTTTTTAAAGTATATATATAAAGACATAATTATATAAAGAGAGCATGTAACCAATTCGGATATAGCGTACCTCTAATATTTCCTTTCCTAAACGCAAGACCGCCCCACGATAATGCTTTTATATGAGCAATAATTACATTGTCGAAATCAGCCACAACCCCTTGGAAAACTACCTTATTTCTAGTAACCATAAGGCCCATATAGTAGCGCACCAAATGAGTAGCCTAAAGCATTTCAATGTCTAGTTTGTCAAATAAGTTACCATTTTTTTAAAGCCATCAACTCGCGCCATAATGTCTCATTCTCCACAAGGCATATCCAACACCATTTGAGCATTAAAGACTTACTGAATACTTCTATATTTTTTACACCCAAACCTCCTTCGATTTTTGGTTTACAAATTTTCTCCTAGCATATCTTCATTTTCTCCTTACTCCATCCCCAAAGCAAATTACTTTGGGTGTTCAAAATTTCATCCAACACCTTATAAAATAACATCAAATATAACAATCTTAGATAAAACAAAATTGACAAGTGTTAACCTCTCCCTGATGGAAAGATGTTTATGTAAGATTTATAGGTCACATATGTAATTAATTAATAAAGTGTGTTAGGGTCATTATATAATTAGCCAATAATCTAGGGGTCAAATAATTTATAATAGTTTATGGCTAAAGAGCATAATAATTATGAAAATTAATTGTGTAGATACCAGGCGGTTTCTAATTTAATGAGGGGTTGAATTAGTAATACTGCAATTTGGGATATAACTAATAATAGTTATATATAGGGGTAGTGGTCCCCAAGGCAAACACAACAAGACTATTCAGTTTCATAAACCCTAAGGAGAAAACTCTCTGGTTCTCTGGTTCTCTTTATCCCCATCAAGAGAGTAAGGTCTTCAGGGTGTTTTGCTGAGGAAGATCACCCAACTCATTGGCTCTATCATCATCATCCCAAGATTTCATTAATGGCAATTCCCACAGGTACGCTTCCGCCTTTGGTTATTCATCATGTAATTGGCATGGATTAAAGAGCATAAGGTTGTAGAGATTGTATTCCAACAATTGGTATCAGAGCCTACCATGTTTAATTCATGATGAAATTCGATTATTGTCTTTGTTTTAAGATTCAATTTGGGAATTTTGACATGATTGAAAAATTAGGGTTTATAATTTGGGAATTTTGACATGATTGAAAAATTAGGGTTTGTAATTTGGGTTTTAATTTGGACTACTTTTAATTTACTTTTAATTTGAATTTAGGTTTTCAATATTAAGTGATGTTATTTTTGGTTTTCAATATTATGTGTATTGGATCCCCACATAAGTTGCAATTTTTGTCTTGTGTTGCTTTCACGAGTTTATCAATAGCTTCCTTAAGTTTGTCATGCCCATAAATTACGAATATGGTTTAGATAAAAATGAGAATGTTCTGCGCACTGCACATGAATTGGAATGTGTTGGAATGTGTTGCTTTCACTTTGTTTTTTGTAAAATTGGTTAAAATCTTTTTACTAGACTTGAATTATTTGGTTCCTAATGCACAACTAAAAACTCAAGATTATATACCCTATTAATTTGTCGCAATGAGCTCTTGAATCCTCTGCGCACTGCACAAGCATGAGAGAGCTATTCGACTTAGGTATAGTGTTAGATCCAACGGCTTTATGGTACAGTTGCTGCAACGGATCTGTGATTTGGTTTTGAAAGCATTAGGTTTTTCACATCCAGATTTATTTGGCTTTTGTTATTGGTGCAGCTGAAGTTTAACTTCAAAATTCAAATGTTTGATCTAATTGAAGCTTATAACCTTCCAGAAATCCTCAATTTTTTAATTTTTTTTTTGATAAAACAATAATTATCAAATACTAATGAAACACAATTTATATTAGTGAACAATATTTTTTTTTTGTATATTGCTTTATTTGGATATAAAAAAAAAAATATGTTCAAGTCAAGTTTGACATTTTGAATGAGTTAATTGAAACTTGACGTCGCCAAAGTGATCTCTCTTGTCTAAATTGCTCGTGAAGAGTGTCAAATGGCTGTGTATATGTTCATTCATGCGGGTATTGACCGGCCCAAAGGAAGGTTAATATTTGGCAGAATTACATATACACCTGCGATGATAAATGTGTGACAATTATTTGGTATACATGTGAGCAGTAAATCGGCCCAAAGGAAGGTTTATTGTTTGACATGTCTTATTGTCAATATTTGATCGTTGCAACAAGAGTACCACTAGCAGTTGGTGTTACTGTCCAAAGACTTGACACCAATGGTGCACTGGGTATCTTGAGATGGGTTAAATTCCATGATTTGAACATATGTATTTATTTATTTATTGATTTATTTTCCTATAATGTGAGTTTCTAAGTTTCGTTCTTTATTTAATTCACAGCATCTGTTGCTTCCATATCTGCAAATTTGAGTTCTATTCCTGTCCTTAATGGAACAAATTTTAAGGAATGGGAAGAGAACATTCTGATTGTTCTTGGCTGCATGGATCTAGACCTTGCATTAAGAATTGATCGACCCCCTACTCCTAAGGACTCTAGTTCTTCTGCGGAAAAATTAGAGTATGAGAAATGGGATCGCTCAAATCGCATAAGTCTTATGATCATAAAGCGTGGCATTCCTGAGGTCTTTAGAGGTGCTGTCTCGGATGAGATAGTTACAACTAAAAATTTCCTTGCTGAGATGGAAAAACGCTTTGAAAAAAGTGATAAGGCTGAAACAAGTTCTTTGCTTCAGAATTTAATTTCCATGAAGTATCAAGGCAAGGGAAATATAAGAGAGTACATTATGATGATGTCCAACATTGGTTCTAAGCTTAAAGGACTAAAGCTTGAGTTGTCAGATGACTTACTCATTCATTTAGTATTGCTGTCTCTTCCTGCGAAATTCAGTCAGTTTAAGGTGACTTATAATTGTCAAAAGGAGAAATGGACTCTTAATGAGCTCATTTCATTATGTGTGCAAGAAGAGGACAGGCTGAAGCAAGATAGGACTGAAAGTGCTCACTTTACTAGCATCTCTAAAGACAAGGGCAAAAGGAAAAGAATTGAGGAGCCCAAGAACAAAGTTGCTGCTAAGGGTCTAGAACAAAAGAAGCAGACTAAGGATAACAACTGCTTCTTCTGCAGGAGTTCTGGACACGTGAAGAAGGATTGTGCCAAATATCACGCTTGGCGTGTTAAGAAAGGTATGATTCTGTCTTTGGTCTGTTCTGAGGTTAATTTAGCTTCAGTACCTGGAAACACTTGGTGGTTAGACTCTGGTGCAACTACTAACATCAGTGTTTCAATGCAGGGTTGCCTGAACTTCCGAAAGCCTAATGATACTGAAAGATGCATCTATGTAGGAGATGGGAAGAAGGTAGAAGTTGAAGCCATAGGAAAATTTAGATTATTATTAAGTTCCGGTCATTATTTGATTTTAGAAGACACTTTTGTTGTACCGTCATTTAGACGGAATTTGGTCTCTATTTCTTATTTGGACAAATCAGGATATTATTGTTCATTCGGGAATAAAGAATTTACTTTGTCTTTAAATTCGAATGTTGTTGGAACCGGTTTACTTTCTGGTTATGATAATCTTTATTTGTTGGAAACTGTGGCTAACTATAATGAAACCTTGAGTGTGGAATCACGTGGTACTAAGAGAAAAATTGACAATTTCAATTCAGGAGTGCTCTGGCACAAGCGTCTAGGTCACATCTCTAAAAATAGAGTTGAACGACTTGTGTCAGATGGAATTTTAGATTCCATTGACTTCATAGACTTTAACGTTTGTGTAGCATGCATTAAAGGAAAACAGACTAAAGATAAGAAATTAGGCGCATATAGAGCTACAGACGTCTTAGAATTGATACATACGGATATCTGTGGGCCATTTCCAACTCCTTCTTGGAATGGTCAACAATATTTTATATCATTCATAGACGATTATTCTAGATATGCCTACCTTTACCTAATTCACGAAACGTCCCAATCAATAGACGTGTTCAAATCCTTTAAGGCAGAAGTTGAGAATCAACTTAATAAGAGAATTAAAAAGGTCAAATCTGATCGTGGTGGTGAATACTACGGCAGATATGACGGTTCAGGTGAACAACGTCCGGGACCATTTGCCAAGTACCTAGAGGAATGTGGAATCGTCCCACAATACACTATGCCGGGGTCACCCAGCATGAATGGTGTAGCTGAAAGACGAAACAGGACTCTTAAGGATATGGTAAGGAGTATGATTTGTCATTCCACCTTGCCAGAGTCACTCTGGGGAGAGGCATTAAAAACTGCAGCATACATTCTTAATAGAGTACCAACTAAGGCAGCGGCTAAAACACCTTATGAGCTTTGGATTGGGCGTAAGCCTAGTCTGAAGCACCTTCATGTTTGGGGATGTCCAGCTGAGGCAAGGCCTTATAGGCCGAATGAAAAGAAATTTGAACCCCGAACAATTAGCAGCTATTTTATAGGGTACTCTGAAAAATCAAGGGGCTATAAATTTTATGATCCTAATTTGAGAACAATTTTTGAGACGGGAACGGCAACGTTCTTTGAGGATATTGAGTTTGGGGGGAAGATTAAGGTTAAAGATTTTGTCTTTGAGGAAGAATCGGTAACAATTCCAGAACTGATTCTTCCACCAATTGACTTTCCCATTATTGAACAAACTCAAGGTGATCTGGTTGTTCAGGAAGAACAAAATCCAGGTCAAATTCAAGATCCTCAAGAACAAGTGCCTCAAGAGCCAGCTCCATTGCGGAGATCCACTAGAGAAAGGAAAAATGCTATTTCGGATGATTATGTAGCATTTATCAATGAGGTAGAGGAAAATGTTGGCATGACGGAAGACGACCCAATCAACTTTCGTCAAGCCATACAAGATCCTCGTTCAGATAAGTGGATTGAAGCAATGAATGAGGAGTATAAGTCTATGCAAGACAATTCAGTTTGGGAACTTATCCCATTACCTGAATGAGTGAAACCCATTGGTTGCAAATGGATTTTTAAAACCAAGCGGGATTCCAATGGTAATGTGGAGAGATATAAGGCACGTCTTGTAGCTAAGGGTTATACTCAAAAGGAAGGGATTGATTATAAAGAGACTTTCTCTCCGGTTTCATCGAAGGACTCTTTAAGAATAATCATGGCTCTCGTTGCTCACTTTGATTTGGAGCTTCATCAAATGGATGTAAAGACAGCGTTTCTCAATGGCGACATTGATTAGACGATCTATATGGTGCAGCCAGAAAACTTTGTGTTGGAAGACCCAAAGAATATGGTGTGCAAACTAAGAAAATCCATTTATGGGATAAAACAAGCTTCTCGTCAATGGTACCATAAATTTCATCAAGTAATTCTCTCATTTGGTTTTGAGATGAATACAGTTGATGATTGTGTGTATCATAAGTTCAGTGGGAGCAAACATATTTTCCTGGTCTTGTATGTTGATGACATACTGCTTGCCACTAACGATATAGGCATGTTGCACGAAACTAAGAAATTTCTATCAAAGCATTTTGAGATGAAAGATCTTGGTGACGCCTCTTTTCTATTAGGAATTCAGATACACCGAGACAGATCTCGAGGTATTCTTGGATTGTCACAAAAGAGCTATATCGATAAGGTTCTCAAAAGGTTTGGGCTACAGGATTGCAAACCAGGGGACACCCCAGTTGCTAAGGGAGACAAGTTTAGTCTCAAACAGTGCCCTAAGGGAAGTTTGGAAATTCAAGAAATGCAAAAGATCCCTTATGCTTCAGCTGTAGGGAGTCTTATGTATGCCCAAGTATGTACGCGTCCAGACATAGCGTTCATAGTAGGGATTTTAGGCAGATATTTAAGCAATCCAGGTCTTGACCATTGGAAAACAGCCAAGAGGGTCATGAGATATCTGAAGAGAACAAGAAACTACATGCTCACATATAGGAGGTCAGACCAGTTAGAGATCACTGGGTACTCTGACTCGGATTTTGCGGGATGCCAAGACAGCTTAAGATCAACGTCAGGCTATGTCTTTCTGTTAGCTGGTGGAGCAGTTTCTTGGCGTAGTGCCAAGCAAGGTCTTACTGCTTCATCAACCATGGCAGCAGAATTCGTAGCAATTCATGAGGCATCTGACCAGGGCATTTGGCTGAGAAATTTTGTCACGGGGCTGCGAATAGTTGAAGGGATTGAAAGACCACTCAAGTTGTACTGTGACAATAGATCAGCAGTCTTGTATTCTAACAATAATAGGAGCTCAACCAAGTCAAAACACATTGACATTAAGTTCCTAGTTGTTAAAGAGAAGGTACAAAGTGGACAGATATCCATAGAACACTTAAGGACAAACTCCATGATTGCGGATCCACTCACTAAAGGTCTACCACCCAAGGTCTTTCATGAGCATACTGCTCACATGGGTGTACTACAGTTTGAGGAATCTTGATTTTAGTGGGAGTTTCGTCCATTATATAATTTATGTTCTATGTTTAATTGCAAAGCACAAATACATTGTATTTGGATTTTCTGATCAGAAATAAAGTTTACAATATTCAGTTTTGGTTACTTTGTACATTTAAGTTATGGTATGATCTTATTCGGTAAAGTAGGACCAGTTGAAAATTGACATGCATTGACCAACTTCATGTAATTTTCATGCTACACTTTTCATAATGGGTCTATGTCATTTAGTTGTGTCAGTGCGGGTGATCATTGATGGGTTTAGTTATGCTTATTATGACGAAAGCCTCTTTGGTTCCATGTGCTGATACGATTAATGGACGGGACAATTTGGATTAGGCTCAAGGTAATTATAATGACATTTTTGACGTCATAAAGTCTAACACACTCCTAAGAATACATGTGTGACCAGTGGGAGATTGTAAGATTTATAGGTCACATATGTAATTAATTAATAAAGTGTGTTAGGGTCATTATATAATTAGCCAATAATCTAGGGGTCAAATAATTTATAATAGTTTATGGCTAAAGAGCATAATAATTATGAAAATTAATTGTGTAGATACCAGGCGGTTTCTAATTTAATGAGGGGTTGAATTAGTAATACTGCAATTTGGGATATAACTAATAATAGTTATATATAGGGGTAGTGGTCCCCAAGGCAAACACAACAAGACTATTCAGTTTCACAAACCCTAAGGAGAAAACTCTCTGGTTCTCTAGTTCTCTCTATCCCCATCAAGAGAGTAAGGTCTTCAGGGTGTTTTGCTGAGGAAGATCACCCAACTCATTGGCTCTATCATCATCATCCCAAGATTTCATTAATGGCAATTCCCACAGGTACGCTTCCGCCTTTGGTTATTCATCATGTAATTGGCATGGATTAAAGAGCATAAGGTTGTAGAGATTGTATTCCAACAGTTTATGCTTCCAACTCAACAATCTTCTCTTTAGAGAATCAATAACCGATAGTAGTGTTGTTCTATGATATGGATTTGTATAAAGCAAGACATAAAATTAGACCCTGCACCAACCTGTCTTGTAAGTTAATGCCCATAATACGACTTTTTACATAGTACATTTTCCATCTCGACAGGAATTCAAACCCACGTAGAATGGATTTTAATGTCCAAAATATTTTCCCATGACCATCGGCAAAGAAATATTGCACCTTTCGCAAACTGTAGTAGAGATAAGATAAAAAAAATTAGATACCTTATATCCAATAAGAGCTCCTTTTGATACAACTATCTCAACAAAATAGAAATGGTGAAAGTATGTCACCTTGCCTCAAACCTCTTTCGACCTTGAATTGTTCCATATTACTTCCATCCACCAAAAATATAATGAGCTAGAACACACAAACTTGCATCCATTTGCACCAAGTAGAGCAAAATCCCATAGATTCCAAAATTGAATCTAAGTAGTAATAATTGATTGAATCGTATGCTTTTTGAAGTCCACTTTCGTAACTAGACACATATCCTTTATTCTTTTTGCTAGGTCCACTATCTCATTAGCAACAAAAATTATGTCCAAAGTGTGTCGGGTTGGGGAGGATGGCTGATTGGCACTTTGAGACCAGCTTACCAAGAAATCCTTTCAAACTTTAAGCCAACAATTTTGACAATTCAACATAAAGTAATCACAACTTTTGACAATTCAACTTTTGCATGAATTTTTTTGATGAACTCTATCACAGAAAGTTGTGGTCTGCAAACCTGAGATTCTTTAAAGGTATTAACTAAAGAAGTTTTAACCCTTTCTTTTATTTTTCCAGCATCAATAACTCTCTCGCCCTTCACATGTACTTCAAGGAGTTGGTTCCTTCTATAGATTTTGTTTCATGCAAGCATGAAAGAATCGTGAATTGATGTCACCGTTCCAAGAACCATTTTACTCTAGACTTTTGAAGAAGCCAACTCTCATTTCTCCTAATTTTCTCCCAAATAAGTAAAGCCTAACTTTGTCTGATTTCCATCTATTGTGGTGGATATTGCACAAAATATCGAGGGGAGTTGGGGAGCGATAAATATTAATTAAAATATTATAATTAAAATTCTTAAAAGTCATATAGTTTTTTTTAGAGCTTAACACAATTCATACATAGTAGAGAAGTTGAAAAAGTTAGAATTTCAATTCTCACAAATTTTACAATTTTCACATGTCACACAATTTTCACAATTCACACAAGTTTTTAGAAATTCACACAATTCAATCAAATAAAATATATTCATTTTACGATTTTCATCTTTGTCGAAAACTTTCTTAAAAAATGCATCAATTTTCTTATGTTTAAACACCGTGTCACTCCTAAAAAAATACACATATCAATTAAAAAAATTCACAATTAAATTTTTTGCTAATAGATAGTAGTTGAGTTGCTAACTAGAATGTTAGAGTTTGTTTGTGCGAGATTAGTTAGTTTATCATTCGATATTAGGTAGTTTATCTATATATAAAAAAGAGAGGTACATAGGGTGAAAAGGGTGTGAGATATTTCCAAAATATTGGTAATATATGTATCTATAATTGGTTATACATAACATGATATTGTTGTTGGTGTAGAGGTTGTGCTCATTCTTTCCTAATGTATGATCCTGAGTTCGAAGCGGCATGCATCCATCTTTTTGGAAAAATTGGGATCAAACCCGGGTCATGCGCGATTAGGCATAAAATTTTGCCACCAGACCATTGCATAACTTCAATTAATATATGAAGTTTGGACATAATGAAAACAACGAATTCAAGTAATTGCCATCCATTTTCTTTCACACATTCTCATATACTAAGTCAACTTATTCTTTTCTAATGCATGAGAAAAGAATAAGTAAAATTTTTTTGTAACATACTATTGAGAGATATTCTTGGTGTGATAGTGCAAATCATATCAAGGTTTCCAAAGTACCCTGAAGGGGATTCGTTGGTTGTCTCATTTGCATCCGATTGGTGGGGGCGAATCGAACCTAAAGGCTAGTGTAACAACACGCTTTGGAATTTGTTACATATAATCTTCATCAACAACTTCACTATTAAAGTCTTGCAAGAATTGCATCCATAAGAGTGCTTTTGGCACTAGCTTCCATCTATAAGTTTGTAATCCATCAAATGGATGTTAAAACTGCTTTCCTAAATGGAGAGTTAGATGAAGAGGTGTATATGAAACAACTTGAAGGATTTGTTATCAAAGGACAAGAACATAAAGTGTGTAAATTGATTAAATCCTTATACGGGTTAAAACAAGCACCCAAACAATGGCAACAAAAGTTTGATAAAGTTTTGCTTTCTAATGGATATAAAATAAATGAATCTGACAAGTGTATTTATAGTAAATTTCATAATGGAAATGGTGTTATGATTTGTTTATATGTGGATGATATGTTAATCTTTGGCACCAATTTAGATGAAGTGGAGAAAACTAAAACTTTCTTATCAAAAAATTTTGATATGAAAGATTTAGGTGAAACATATGTGATTTTAGGAATTAAAATCATTAGAGATGGAGTAAATATTGGTTTATCTCAATCTCATTATATTGAGAAAGTGCTAAAGAAATTTGATCAATTTAATTGCCAACCTGTTTCTACTCCATTTGATCAAAATGTTAGTTTACAACCACATAAAGGATGCCCTGTGGCACAACTAGATTATTCAAAGGTAATCGGATGATTGATGTATGCCATGACCTGTACCAGACCTGACATATCATATGCTGTAGGCAGATTAAGTCGGTATACTAGCAATCCAAGCAAAGAACATTGGCAGGCTGTTAATAGAGTATTAAAATATTTAAAAGGAACAATTAACTATAGTTTAATCTATAGTGGATATCCTTCAGTTTTGGAAGGATATACAGATGCCAGTTGGGTAACTTATGTTGAGGATCATGCTTCCACAAGTGGATGGATCTTCAACCTTGGTGGAGGTGCAGTTTCTTGGGGATCAAAGAAACAAACTTGCATTCCCGACTCCACCATGGCTGCAGAGTTCATTGCCCTAGCTGCAGGTAGTAAAGAGGCAGAATGGCTAAGAAATTTGTTATATGAGATACCAATTTGGCCAAAGCCAATGGCACCGGTATCCATACATTGCGATAGTCAATCCACACTGTCCAAAGCATACAATCAAGTATATAATGGAAAATCTAGACATATTGGTCTAAGACATAGCTATGTAAAGGATTTAATTTTAAATGGAGTAATATCCATAGTGTTTGTAAGAACTGAAAAGAATCTTGCAGATCCTTTGACGAAAGGTCTGACAAGGGACATGGTGTTGAAGACATCATTGGGGATGGGACTCAAGCCCATATCTAATTAATCATCAATGGTGGAAAGTCGACTCACACTTGAGTAACATCAAGTCTTGAGTTCAATGATAAAGTACACTATTAGAATAATTGCAAGTACTTGAATATAGATACATCCCAAAGATTGAAAGTACTTGGACCATAAGTGTAAAGTTGAAAGGTTGAGTTTTACTCTTAATAGACATATAGCATAATTTTGCTGAAATACATATTATGGGTGTATTTCTGATATAGTCTACCTTTGTGAGGATGAAGTGAGGCCGCTTCGAAGAGTTAAAGGGCTTGACTCTTAAATTCTCATGAAAAGGGTACATGACACAAGGCCTTAACAAATGTGTCATCCTTATAATTCTTTCAATAGTACCGAGATTTCATGTGTAAGTTGTGCACACTTATTCTAATGAATAATTGGTTCAAAGCTTGTCTACCAATCTATTCGGGATAAGTGGAACCCATAGCTTACTAAGTAGTGGTCCAAATCGTAAGATACCATTATCTGAAACCATGATATTTCCAAAATTATGGGACTAAGTATATTTTGAAAATGGTGGGGGATTGTGAGATATTTCCAAAATATTGGTAATATATGTATCTATAATTGGTTATACATAACATGATATTGTTGTTTGTGTAGTGGTTGTGTTCATTCTTTCCATAATGTATGGTCCCGAGATCGAATCTGCATGTATCCTTCTTTTTGGAAAAATTCGGCCATCGAACTCGGGTCATGCGCGAAGAGGCATAACGTTTTGCCACCAAGTCAACTTATTCTTTTCTAATGCATGAGAAAAGAATAGGTAACATTATTTTGTAAAATACTATTGAGAGATATTCTTAGTGTGATAGTGCAAATCATATCAAGGTTTCCAAAGTACCCTGAAGGGGATTCGCTGGTTGTCTCATTTGCATCCGATTGGTGGGGGCGAATCGAACCTAAAGGCTAGTGTAACAACACGCTTTGGAATTTGCTGCATATAATCTTCATCAACAACTTCACTATTAAAGTCTTGCAGCAATTGTCACCAACAAAGGGGACGCATAATGAGATGTCGATTTCTCAAAACCAGAAATGTTTGAAGATATTTTAATAATTTATCACTATTATTTTGATAATTTATCATTATTATATTACAAAAATGATTAATATATGTTGTTATATATATAAATAAAAAATAAAAAAAAATCTAGGGGATGTCACTGCTCCTATCCACCTCCGAGAAGATGTGCTGTCGTGCATCCATACACCTTTGTAAGATTAAGCTAATGGTTTGGTCAATCTTGAAATCTACGATGCCAAAACTTCCTTCACATTTTAAGTCTTTCTTTCAAGAGCTTTAATTATTCCTTGATTGTGAAAGCCTTCCACCATGTAACTTCAAAGGCCTCCAAATTCTCTTTCACAAATGCAAAAAACCATCACGTTCCACCCAACCTTTATTAAACCAAATCAGTTTGAGACCCCAATTTATGTCTACATTTCCACCCATATTGGGCAATGATCTTAGATTTCCCTATCACCAATATATTGCGATGAGATTTTCGATTTATCTATGAGTTCTTCTACTAATTAAAATTTATCAATCTTGCTTATGGCTTTTTCATAGGGGCTTATACATGAAAATGGTTTTTCAGTTACAAGGATGCCTATGACCTCCATTTGATCAATAAACATTTTAAGTCCTCCATTTCTTGTAAGCAAAATGAGGTACTCCTCCCTTTACGCTTATTTTGCAACAAGTCATCCCAACACTTTCTTTTCTCTTTGTGTGGGAAGATTTCAATAACAACACCATTCTCCATTTGTGAGAGAAGGCAATAGTTGTCCATAAAAATTAGCTAATCAAGGTTTACACATCAATGGTGTTGTGTGGTGCGATTTTATTCCATCTTTCATTTATAATGATTCTGCTCATAACAAGAATGAACTTCCTTTTTTTTTCTTTTCGTTTTTATTGATTCCATTTTTGCTCTACACTCTTTTTTCCTTCACTAGATTTTATCCATTTAGAGTTTTACTCGTAAGGTTTTTAATAAGGCAGATGTTATTGGTCCTTTGGATTGTAATATTGGATTTTGGCCTAATCGTCCCAAGTACCTTATACTTATATATTTAATAATATTTATTAGGGTGATACATATGACAAGTGGTGGTTGTGGGTGCCGACATAGATGAGATCTCATCTTCACCATGTAATATCTTGACATTCTGATTTTTTTTATGAAAAAGAAATAAAAAGATAAAGGGTTGGATCTAATAGATGAAAAAATATAGTCCTCACATAGTCACATTTTAATAAACTGCATTTCCAATTCATTCCTAGATTAAAGGGGATGTCCAAGGGAGGAAAGGTTTGTAAGACCCCAAAATAGGGATGGATGCTTGGATGACTAGGTATATTATACTTGGATGCAACCTATTACAATGACAGACGTCGTATCCTCTAGCCCATCTAAGTATGGGTAGACATAATGGCATGTTCATGCACCAATCAACCCAAAGAAAGATGGCACAACAAGAAGACCCAATTGCTGGATAAAGTGGGCCTCGATCATAGAGGCCCAACTACCAAGTTAGAAGCGCTTTTAAAATGGAAGATGACCACAATTGCAAGAGATATTTAAACATTAATGAAGGTGTTGAATAATACAAGAAAGGTTGGGGGTTTGAATTGTGTATTGTTATTTTCGTAAGATACTTCGATTTCCTTACATAAGACTATTCTTAATCAAAACACTCAACTTACTTTTATAAAACAAATTTAGATAAAATAAGGTTGAATCATAAAGAACTAAGATGAGATAAATTGAAAGAAAAAAGGAGACATATATGTTGTTGTACTAGTTCACAACAGACTATTGTGACATCTAGTTCTCCCTTTATCGAGAGATTTTGCCTTAGTACAGTTGAATATTTAATCCACTAATTCAATTAATAGCATTCAAGTATTCTTTAATCTACCTCTTCAAGCTTTAAGTATTTTTCTCTGGCCTCTCCTAGTTGCCATCATCAAAACCTTGTTCAACTTTAGCAGCCTTCCATTGAGAGAGTTCTCTTTCGTTAATGTACTTTCGTCATAACCTTCTTCATGAGTGTTGATATGCCTTATTAGGTACCTCATACGTTGAGAGAGTTTTTTTGTTTTTCAGAATTTCTTCTTAACACATAGTCTTTTCATCCTCTTTCTTACTCACAAAATAGAGAGAAGAAGTGTTCGTTAAGAATATTACCGTTGGAACTCTTCAATCACCATTTAAGGCAGATCAGTCTTCAATATATCCGTAAATATCTTCGTGAATGATTTTGTGCTTTTTTTTTGTATAAGGACAAGGAAGTATAGGATACTATGGTGAGAGGAAAGTCTTAAAGACTTTTCGACAAGTAGCAGACTCAAGATGTTCATCAAAGGATGCAGAATTGATTTGTGTTCTTTGAAGCATTGACTTTCATCAAAGCATAAATCATGAATTAGAGTCAGACAATCAGATACTTGATGTGATTATTAGAAGTAGACAATAACTTGCTTTTCAAGCTTATCAGAGTCAAACGAACATAGCATAGTTGCGTTCAACAGAGACAACTAATACAAAACATTTCATATAATTCTAGAGTAATTAGAACTAGGGCATTGCTTGCAGTTTCAGAGTCAACAAAGGTAGAGTCTTACTCGCGTCGCTAGAGGCGTACGTTAGAGTGCTTTCACCAGAGATAGAAAAACGACGTGAAGCGAAGTGTATTTGTTCTTTTGTCTTAGTTTAATTATCAGAGGATATAGCTTATATCAAAATAAATATTTTGTAACGCTTTACTAGAACTACATAATGCAATAATTTTTTATTGCTATATTTCAACTTGCTCAATTAGTAGACATAATTACATGTTTATTAGGTGATAATATTTTTTGTGTTTAGAAACACTTAGAGTATTATCCCTAATTTACTTGTAATTTATGGTATCTTTAAATAGATAGTCTCTAAAAAAAATTTATCTTCTAACTTAATCTTCATACTTAACAAATATAGGTTAGGGGATAATTGTTTCTTATTTGTTTGTTTGTTTGTTAAAACCACTTTTGCACTAACAATCTCCCCCTTTTTGATGATGAAAAATAATTATATAATTAATGAACAATTTTACCTCACAAAATAAGGTTTAAAAAGAACGTTCCCTTGAATGATTATTTGATCTTTCGAAAGAAATTTTTTAAATCAATACTATAGGACTCCCCCTAAATATAATAAACTTAATACTTTAAGCGTTTAAAACTTTATTTTTGATACACATAAGGGTAAAAAAAATAGAGAAATGCTAGAGACAAAAATACAAAGATATCATGAAAATGATGGAGCTGCATACAATTAATTGCATTACTATGTCTTTTACTTTTCTCCCCCTTTCTCATTGCCAAAAACAATGAAATTATAGAATTTACAGTAAGCTGTCATACACGAAAAACGTACACAAGAACAACAAAAAAGATAATAAAGACGTCACACAATATATAGATGATTAGCATAAATACGTTTTTAAGCGAAAGCTCAATAGAATCATAAAAGAACAAGAGTAAAGAAAGGGTAATGTTTCATTAAGATAGGGATCATAATTACAAAGTAGACACAAGAAGAAAAAAAGAGATAACTTAAAAAAGCTAATCCTAGATAGAAGTTCTAAAGATATCTAAGGACGCGTCTCAAGAGTTCATTTGCTTCCTCCATTTGAGATATGAGAAGGTCTGTAAGATCCTTAATTTTTAAATCCTAAATTATACAATTTTAGGGTATTTTGTGTTGAATTTTTTAGGCTTTTAGCCATTTTTTTGGTGTTCAGTGAGTTAAATGCCAAACATATATTTTTAGAAATTTGATTAAAATTATTAGTCACAAAATATATTATTTACATTGCAAAGAATTTAATATTGGACAGTTTAGTTAAAAATATCAGTCGCTGAAAATTTATCTATCAATTGAGTTGCGACGAGAGTAGATATTTTTAACAAAAAGTAGTTTGGGAAGTGATGGGTGAAATGGTAATTTAATGAAATATATAGATATTTTTAGATATTTGTTATATATATATATATATATATATATAGAAAGAAAGAAAAGGAAAGGAAGGAAAAAGAGGGAAATAGAAAGGAAGGAAAACTGAAAGAAAACAGAGAACGGAGGAAAACTGAATTTTCTTCCTCCCTGCCTCGCGAATATTCTTCCTTCTACCTTCATTTTCATTGCTTCCTTTTACTTCAAGAAAAGGAACCATGGCTTGGTGGGTGAGAAAGCAAGGATTTCCCAGCTTCATTCTTCCTCTTTGATTCGAAAACAAAGAAAAACGGTGTTAGGGATTTTCAAACCGTCAAACACAATCTTTCACTTTTATTCTAGATCTAAGCTTCGTTTTGCGAAGAAATAGAAGGGAAAGTTGCTCACCTCCACGCTACGGTGCTAGTGAACTAACTTTGAAAGCAACGTCGCGAACGGAGATTTTATCGGAATTACTCGCGGTACCGTAATCGATCATTAAAGCTAACGTTAAGGTAATGGCTCCTTCCAAACATTTAGTTTGCATGTAGGGACTTATTTGTGGTTGTTTGGAGAAGAAGTTTGTTAGGGTTGAAGTATAGATTTGGGGAAAATTAATTTAATGCTTTTAAAGGTGAAATTTTAGAGTTGGGTTTTGGTGATATTGATGAGTGTTTCATGGAAAATGAATTTAACTCATTTATGTGTGGTTTTGAGGAAATGAAATTTGATGTGTTTGAGTGGTGGGTTGAGATAATTTTGTGGTTGTCATGTTTGACGTGTTCATAATTAATGTTTACAAATTTTGAGATGTGTTTGTGTGGATATTGTGGAAAAATAAATTGATGTGATTTGGTGTGAATTGTGGATTGAATTTGAGAATATGTCTGAATATGTTCTGTGTGTAATTTGAAATTCATTACTGTTAAACGAGTATTAAAAATAGGGAATCTTTTAATATCTCTGTTTACTTAATGTTTGTAGTTAAAATTGTTAGAGTTAAATGAGTATTAAGAATGGGGAATCTCTTAATATCTGTATTTACTTAATGATTGTCGTCAAAATTGTTAGAGTTAAATGAGTATTAAGAATGGGGAATCTCTTAATATCTGCATTTACTTAATGATTGTCGTCAAAATTGTTAGAGTTAAACGAGTATTAAAAATGAAGAATATTTTAATATCTCTGTTTACTTAATGATTGTCGTGAAAATTGTTAGAGTTAAATGAGTATTAAAAATGGGGAATCTTTTAATATCTGCATTTACTTAATGATTGTCGTGGATAGAGTCAGAGTATGCTCATGCATTTCATTATACATGGCGACCGGATGGGCCATGGTGATAGTGGTGACAGGATGGGCCACGAGATGATTCCATGTGATTTGTTGGTTCATCTTATCCTTGCGGGGATTGTTGCGTCGTGTAACGTCTTCGATAGACTGCACATTTTTGGTAAATCGTGCTAACCCGTGATAGGTGGCACCTCGGTAAATAGTACTTCGGCCTGGGATAGGCGGTACATTTATGATTTACGGCCCTTCGAGAAGGGTTTTGGTTTGGAATTACGAGTCCATGCATTTTGGCATATACACATTGCATTAGGGTGCTTGGCACACGAGTCGTGTTTGATTCAAGATTATGATTGAGTGTTTGAACTCAAGTTGTCGTGGTGATGGTGCTAAGTGTGATTGTTTGGATTTGTGTGTAAATGTTGATTGATTTCAAAACCCTTTAAAAAGGTGAATTTTGCTATTTTCCTGCTGCTATCAAATGTGTATTTGAATACAGACATGTTGTTTTTGCCACTGACTTACTGTGTAGTCGAATACAGAAGGTTGTATTCGAATACAGACATGCTGTTTTGCTACTGACTTGCTGTGTAGTCGAATACAGAAGGCTGTATTCGAATACAGACATGCTGTTTTTGCTGCTGAATACTGAAACAGCCTTGTATTCGAATACAGAGATGCTGTATTCGAATACAACAATGTTGTTTCGTTAAAAACTTCATTTTTCAACCTTGTTTATGAATGTTTGGCATATGGAAACCCTTTTAAGGTGCATGCTAAGTCGAAAGGTTATTTTATGCATTTAAAAGCTTAAATGTTATGTGTTAATTGTTGATTTCGGTTGGTGACCCTTTACAACTATTGTGGAAATTTGGGCTTTGCCCTCAGATGAGAACCAGGACCATCCTACTGGTTAGTATCCTGTGGATAGGAAGGTAGTTGGACACACCTGACGGGTGTTGTGTTAGGAGGATCTTGTGGGGCACGTGAAGATCACCCGTGATGTTAGTTTCTATAGAATGATCATATTAGGTTGACGTATAGGGACTAAATGTCTTTCTTTTTGGGTTGTGTTTATTTTAATTTGGAAGACTGTACCTATACCAATATTGTCAGCTTGACATTTTATTTTGATGAGTTCCATGTACCACTTTTTGATGTGACGTGGGGAGGTTAAAATTCTCAGGGCAGTGCTTTTGTACAGGTGTTTGCCAAGAATACCCCAGGGGTATGAGCTATGATTGATAGGTCTCATAGCCCCGATGTATTTTGAGGTTTAAATACTTTGGATTTCTGTTTCACAAACTATTTCCGCTGCTTGTAAATATTGTTGAATGTGGTCGTTGTGTACGACTTAAATATTTATCCAAAAGTATGTCCTTATTTATTTCTTCGTTTTTATGAATTTGTTTTAATAAATATATATACACTCGCGCTGTTAAAAATCGGGGTGTTACAAGGTCCAACTTGTGGTCGACTTCTTGCAGAGCAATATGGGCTTCAATTTGTTCAAGTAAAATGTCACTCACCATCAAGGCTACTTCAAATGGTGGGATTTCCTTCTTCTTGGAAGAGGAAGGTGACTTCCTTTTCTTACAAGAAGACGAACCAACATTCATAGCAGATGGGTTTGAGAAGTGTAAAAGGATGAACTCTAAGAAAAACATAGGAACAGGGAGAAGATTGAGAAGACAAAATAAAATATTTGATGTATAAATAGCTAGATTTCTCGAGAAAGATAACGAAAACGTTTTTGGAAAAAAGAGACGTAATGATGAGGGCATGGAGGAAAACGAATAACGAGATAAGGGATGAAAAATACTTTAGGACATGAGTGACAATTTAAAGGCACAAGGCAAAAATGAAGGACATGAAGAGTTGTGGGTAAAGAAAAGGGAAAAAAATAAATTGTCAAGAAAGATAAACAATCTTGAAATGTACAACATATCCATATTAATCAGGAAGACATCCAGAATGATAAAGATTGAACCTCCAGATTGATTATCAATCTCCAGAAAGTTCAAAGACTAGGACTCCATATTGATTATCAATCTCTAGAATTTTCATTAACATTCTGCAGAATTTCATCATCATTCTCCAAGTTGTTTTGACAGAATCAAAACTCCAGGTCAAATCAAAGACATTAACAAGCATATCTAAAGTAAAAAGGATCATGAAATTCAAATGAGATCTGATAAAAAAACAAATCACTCAGTCTAGTCAACAAAATTCAAAAGTGTTCAAAGGATGGAATATTTGTATTCATATAAATTGGTCTTTGGTCAAAGCTGATAGAGCACTACCAACAACTCTTTTGGCCATTATTAAATGCTCTAAAACGCCTATAAAAGGAAGGTCAATGCTCAGGGAAAATGCAGAAGTTAAAGTACTAATAAGTCTCATAAAATCATTCACATTCATATACTTGAAACTCTCTCATTAGTCAAAGAAGAATCAATCTGATCACTTTTCATTACTTTGTTATTTTGTACTAAATTATTTGTAAAGAATGGAATCTCAAATAAGAGTTGAGACATCTTAGATTCTATCAAAACAATCTCTTCATTATTGTAAAACTCGAACTATAAGAGTTTAGTATAATTTGAGTAGATTGTAAGAAATCCTATCAAGGTTGATAGGTGACCTGATTAATCTCTTTCTGGGTGGAAAAGATTGAACTTTGTAACAGATCAAGGTTGATCTGAGCTAGGTGCTGTAAAACCAAGGTTCTTTGTTTTGAACACTTTGTGAAAAATCTCACAGTTGTGAGGACTGGACGTAGCCCGAGTTTGGTGAACCAGGATACGTTCGTGTGTGGCATTCTTTCTCTTATATCTTTATTTATTAAGTTTGATTAATCATTTAAAGTTAAAAACATAAACTTACTTTTGGAGGTTAAGCTAACTAAGAACGTTCTTCGTTTTTCTGGTAAAAACCAAGAACGTTCTTTGTTTTTCTGGTAAAAACCAAGAACGTTCTTTGTTTTATGTTTTCTTAACCAAGATCATTCTTGAGTTGAATTTTTAAGTATTTTTAGGAAATTTTTAAATAGGGAAATTTACAATTCAAACTCCTGTTCCTTGTAAATCGACTTCTCTACTTCATGTCTCTAATCACTGTCTATTGGTGCAAAGTTCTTGGACATAAATGTGTGGTGTTGAGGAAAAATACCTTACTAATCTTTTGAAGACGGTCAAACATTTAATGATATTTTTTAATTATGATTATGATCTTACTAATTATTAACTTCTGGTTTTGAGTATATTTATCAAGACAGAAAATCAAAAACAAGTTAATTCATGATATATTGATGTATGCATATTCATGCAAGATCATGTGGTCATTATCAAGTAATCAAGATTGATTTCACCAACAATTTTGAAGTCATCTCATGTATACAACAACACAATAACACACTTTTAAGAATAATGAAATGATTTTATAGATTCCTCAAAGGAATGTCAAACCAGATTTATGAAAAAATGTGTTGCAAAACACTATGGTTATCTTATTAAAGACAACAAATAAAATGCATCAGTTTTGGAATACTAAATGCATGTCCGAGATTGAAAAAATTCTCACATAGGTCACCCAAAAGAAAACAACCTTCCAGTACTCAAATAGGGAAGGTCCACTTGCTAAAACACATGCAGATTGATCTACAATTTTTATCTCCCAATTGATTTTCTGAAAGCAAGTACAAAATCACTATAGTACACTACAAAAAACATTGTTGACATGACATATGCGCATGCTTCTAACATATCCTTATTCCAACAGATATATTTAGCATTTGTGCCCAAGTTTCCTTCGAGACTCAAGGAAGAACGTTGTGGGTTTGAAGAATAACATTCTAGATAGAAGTGCAAATAACAAGATTGTTTCAAAGAAATCAACTGGCTATATCCAGTTTAAATTGAATATTGTAAGACTCTTTTTATCTATAAAAGAAGATAAATTAGAAGATGAAGGCGAGAGTTCAATTTGAAAATCTATCTACACTTGTACATCCATGCATAAGTTCTGAAACTCTTCTCTCACGAAAATCTCCATGCTTTCTTCACTATATTCTTGGACATTCTTTTTGTGTTCTTGGTTTCAGTAAATCTCAAACATAGAGTTGAGAATCATTAGATTCCTAACATGTTTTATCATAAATATTATTTGTAAATTAAGTCTATCTTTTATGTTAGATTGAATGTGTTTTTATAAATTCTTTCTTGTTTGAAAGGTGGTGTTAAAAATAATTTTTAGGTTGAAAGGTGAAGATAGAAATTCCTCTTTGGTTTGAAAGGTGAAAGCTCTAATTGATCAAGTGTGATCACGAAAGAAAGTACAAAGGAAGAATGTTATGTGTTGAGCATATTAGTAGAAATCTCACAAATTGTGAGAACTGGACATAGCCTGAACTGGGTGAAACAATATACTTCTCTTGTGTGGTCTTCTTATCTACTCTCTTTTAATTATTCAGCATTCACATATCACACTTCACTTGTTAATGCACTTAGTTGCTTTATTTGTAATACTAACTTATCCAGAATATTTTGGTTATTTACTCTCTTTCTAGCAAGACTATTCTTGATTATATTAAATTAAGTATAGGAATTAAAAAGTAAAAAGGGGTAATAATTCAAATCCACCTTTTTTGTGAGATTTATTGCAATTTCATTGGGCTAAAGCCTTTTTAGTTTAATAAATATTTTCTTAACCACCAATGTCTCCTAGAGGTGGTCACATAGAGCTCATCTAGCTCAATTTCCTCAGGATGCAGGGACTTTATTTTGAAGGAGAAGCTGAAAGCTTGCAAAAAGGATTTTAAAAGGTGGAACAAATAGGTCTATGAGAATCTTGACCTTAAAATTCAAATTATTGTGGATGAGATCAAGGCGTTGGATGATAAGGCCGAAGAGTTTGCTAAGAGTTGTGTTATGGGGATAAATGTTGATGTCTTCTTCTTGGTGATGGCAAAACCTTTTTTCATTGTAAAGTTGGAACTCTCCCTTTTAAATATATTGATCTACTAGTTGAGGCAAACCCTCGTATGGAGGTAACTTTGGATCCCCTAATCTAACTCATCTTAAATAGGTTGAGTTCTTGTAGTCATAGGTACATTAGTCTAGGGGTTGGGTGGTTTTTATCAACTAAGCGTTAAACAATATCACTATATTTATTTATTTATTTTACAAAGGGAACGAAGATATATTTTGTGGGTTCGGTGGTTGGGGGTTTGTAAGCTGAAGAGTAAAGGAGGATAAGGTGTGAGTGACCTTCGTCTTGTTAATTTAGCTCTCTTAGGTAAGTGGCAATAGTTGATCAATTTAATAGGTTCTTCTTAGGGAGATTAGCGGATGGGGTATGTTCCCTTGAGGGATCAATTTCATAGGCTCATTCAGGTTTCGGGCCAATGTGGCTCGATGGTGGGTGATATGTTGGGCTCAGAATTAATGGAACGGTAAGTAGGAGTAGGAGAAAAACAAGTTCCAACACAAAGCTCTTCGACCACTTTGTAGCGCTCCTTTCTAGGCTACGTTCGACTCGTAGAAAGAAGATTCCGAGTTGAAATCGCCTGGTCGATCTCACATCAAAATGATTAAGACGATTCCTTCTCCCTTCGATCATTATCCACTTCAACTAGAACTAGGAGAAGACTTCATCCCCAGCCTGAATCTGAATCTTAAGCTTAAACAAAATAATGCATGTCCTCAGCACCCGAATCATTCCTATCTGAATCTCCATCCGCTCAGAGTACGGAGGTGCGGCAACGGATGAAATGAATTTGAGAGTTTAGGGTTTATGGAATAAAGTGTAGAGAGTGAACTTTACTTTAGTGAAAAATAGAGAGGGATTTTATTTTGCTTTGAAATAATTTTTGTTTGTTTTTTAATTAAAGAAGAAATTTTATTTTAGTGAAAATTGGAGAAGGAACTATAAAAAATTTCAATCATAGAATATAAAAAGTTATGTCAGCCATTTTTAATTGAAAAGAAAATATAAATAATAGAGACCGATTTTTCGCTCACTAAAACTTAAGTAACTAAGTTTCTAAATTTTGGTCTCTACTTTCCCGCTCTAAATTACGTCTTTAAATTTCGTTAGTGACCGATTTAGTGACGAAATAATATTTAGTTTTAAATACAAAATTTCAGTCTCTATTTCAGTCGCCAATGTGAAAGGCAAATTTTCTATTTGTGATAGTTAGCGACTGAATTTTTGGTCGCTAACATTCAGTTGCTATTTCAGTCTCTAAATTTCATTAGTGACCGATTTAGTGACGAACACGATATTTAGTTTCTAAATTCAAAATTACGGTCTCTATTTTGTTCGCTACAGTGACTGAAAATATTCAGTCTCTAAATCGGTTACTATAGGCGAAATTTCTAGTAGTGGGGTATGGTTTCATATTTCGTTGTGGTGCTTAGTGTAATCACTCTTTATGGGGAGGAAGATCAACGGGTTTGGAATCGAGACACAAAAAGAGCAGACACTGTTAAATCGTCATATGCGGTGCTATGGGAAGAACTTCAAGTTGGTGGAGATCTTTCAAAGGAGGATGTTCAACACTAAGTAAAGGTTTGAAAGAGTTGGACTTTGACTAAGGTTACTTTTTCTCTTTGCAGCTTCTCAAAGATAGGATCCCTACTCGTCAAAATCCTTTTAGGAGGAGGATTATAGTGAATTCCAACTCTACCTATTGTGTGTTTTATGGTGGGTCTATGGAGTTAACTAATCATTTGTTTGTTATTTGTAACTTTGTCCTTCGGGTATAGGGTTTTTAGGTGGGTAGGGTGAGTTAGTTTTGTTGCTTGATTTGGGTGGGTTGTTTGCTATTTTTAGTGACATGGGTGAGCGAGTTAGGGTTATGTAAAGTTTGACTTTAGTTTCACATTCGATTGTGCAGTCCATTTAAATTTATGGATAAGATCAAATTCTCCTAGTATAAACAATTTTTGAAAGAAAAAAAAAATCCTAAACTATTCGTATGCTTTCTATGAGTGGGGAGTGGCACCTGCTGTGAGTATAGCCCAATAAAGGTTGGTGGGCAAATCAAGATCAAATTGATCGATTTTTTTGTTTCATCGGTTGTTCGGTTCGTATTGCTCCCCGTGGTTAACATGGCTCTTGGTTCGCTTGAGTTAGTGGCCTTGGGGATTAGCCGATAGGTGGAGAGCTATTGTTGTTTGGTTTTATCTTTAAATTTTTCTCTCTATTTTATCTACAGTTTTTAAGTACTCCTTGTAGTCATTGTATTTCTTTGACTTTAATTTCTCTATTATAAAGTTTTTGCCATTAAAAAGAGGAAATAATGTTACAATACGTAAATTAAATAAAGTTAGTGGAAATTAATTGACCTTCCAATCCTATCGCAGTCAAATCAGAATCTATAACTATTTCAAAGTTTGGCAAGTTTCAGGCACATCACATGAATACAATGTTTGGAATGTTACCCACATAATTTAATATTTTAATCTTTGAATTTTATCTTTTTGTGTTTACGTGCGCTTATTCTGTCCTTCGAATTCCATAGGCAAGGAAATGTATATATTTTTTTTTGTAATTAAATGACTTCCATGATTTGTTGTTGTTGAGCTATCACTTATATATGACCCCCATTCTTCCAATTTAAAATTAAAATTTTATTCGACACTCTGGTCCCTATTTGTATACACTATTTTTAGTACCCCATCCTTTTTTATATAGACAGTTTTTGAAGAAAAAAAATTATTCCTAAATATAAACTTTTTTCAATTACTTAATACATATATTTTTATTTTTTTATCATAAAATCTCTATGTAAAATTAGTAAATGTCTTGAAATATGAGAAGTAAATGTTAAATATGTAGATATATAAATGAATATTATAAGTACTTTTATATATAAAATAAACACATTAAATATACTATTATTTTTTCATAATTAATTATAAGTATCTATAAAAAAAACTGTATATAAATATATATATATCTCTTTCAATTTAATAGATGTATTTATTGCTATTTTCTGAAACATACTCTTTTTTTTTTTAAACGGCCAATGTTTGTAATTAGCATTATTAATATAGTTAATAGTTAATCGATTATAGAAATTGATCTATGTCCTCCTTATCACCTATTTTTCTAAGTCTCTCACTTCAACTATCAAATTAATTTTATATTTTTAAATATTAATTTTGATTGAATTTATTTTATTTTAGTTAAAAATGAGATAACATAATTTTTTGTATGATTGGATATACTTAAATGAAATCAATAACCTTGAACAGAAAAATCTATTCTGATTGCTATCATCTTTCTAAACCTGCCAAAAACATGAATAAACCCTTTTTTTATAGATATTTGTATATCGTAGTGTATATGTGGTATTATTGTAGCCATCGTGTTTGTGTGCATAATATAACAGTACTGCTGTTACATTGACAAAGACTTTATCCTTTTTAAATTTGATTTGAGTTTCTTGTTGGAATACAATCCTATAACCTTATGCTCAATTAATCCATGTCAATTACATGATGAATAACCAAAGGCGGAAGCGTACCTGTGGGAATTGCCATTAATGAAATCTTGGGATGATGATGATAGAGCCAATGAGTTGGGTGATCTTCCTCAGCAAAACACCCTGAAGACCTTGCTCTCTTGATGGGGATAGAGAGAACCAGAGAGTTTTCTCCTTAGGGTTTGTGAAACTGAATAGTCTTGTTGTGTTTGCCTTGGGGACCACTACCCCTATATATATAACTATTATTAGTTATATCCCAAATTGCAGTATTACTAATTCAGCCCCTCATTAAATTAGAAACCGCCTGATATCTACACAATTAATTTTCATAATTATTATGCTCTTTAACCATAAACTATTATATATTATTTGACCCCTAGTTTATTGGCTAATTATATAATGACCCTAACACACTTTATTAATTAATTACATATGTGACCCATAAATCTTACAATCTCCCACTGGTCACACATGTATCCTTAGGAGTGTGTTAGACTTTATGACGTCAAAAATGTCATTATAATTACCTTGAGCCTAATCCAAATTGTCCTGTCCATTAATCGTATCAGCACATTGAACCAAAGAGGCTTTCGTCATAATAAGCATAATTAAACCCATCAATGATCACCCGCATTGACACAACTAAATGACATAGACCCATTATGAAAAGTGTAGCATGAAAATTACATGAAGTTGGTCAATGCATGTCAATTTTCAACTGGTCCTACTTTACCGAACGAGACCATATCATAACTTAAATGTACAAAGTAACCAAAAACTGAATATTTTAAACTTTATTTCTGATCAGAAAATCCAAATACAATGTATTTGTATTTTACAATTAAACATAGAACATAAATTACATAATGGACGAAACTCCCACTAAAATCTAGATCCCTGAAACTGTAGCACACCCATGTGAGCAGTATGCTCATGAAAGACCTTGGGTGGTAGACCTTTAGTGAGCGGATCCGCAATCATGGAGTTTGTCCTTAAGTGTTCTATGGATATCTGTCCACTTTGTACCTTCTCTTTAACAACTAGGAACTTAATGTCAATGTTTTTTGACTTGGTTGAGCTCCTATTATTGTTAGAATACAAGACTGCTGATCTATAGTCACAATACAACTTGAGTGGTCTTTCAATCCCTTCAACTATTTGCAGCCTGGTGACAAAATTTCTGAGCCAAATGCCCTGGTCAGATGCCTCATGAATTGCTACGAATTCTGCTGACAAGGTTGATGAAGCAGTAAGACCTTGCTTGGCACTACGCCAAGAAACTGCTCCACCAGCTAACAGAAAGACATAGCCTGAAGTTGATCTTAAGCTGTCTTGGCATCCCGCAAAATCCGAGTCGCAGTACCCAGTGATCTCTAACTGGTCTGACTTCCTATATGTGAGCATGTAGTTTCTTGTTCTCTTCAAATTTCTCATGACCCTTTTGGCTGTTTTCCAATGGTCAAGACCTGGATTGCTTAAATATCTGCCTAAAATCCCTAATATGAACACTATGTCTGGACGCGTACATACTTGGGCATACATAAGACTCCCTACAGCTGAAGCATAAGGGATCTTTTGCATTTCTTGAATTTCCAAACTTCCCTTAGGGCACTGTTTGAGACTAAACTTGTCTCCCTTAGCAACTGGGGTGTCCCCTGGTTTGCAATCCTGTAACCCAAACCTTTTGAGAACCTTATCGATATAGCTCTTTTGTGACAATCCAAGAATACCTCGAGATCTGTCTCGGTGTAACTGAATTCCTAATACAAAAGAGGCGTCACCAAGATCTTTCATCTCAAAATGCTTTGATAGAAATTTCTTAGTTTCGTGCAACATGCCTATATCGTTAGTGGCAAGTAGTATGTCATCAACATACAAGACCAGGAAAATATGTCTGCTCCCACTGAACTTATGATACACACAATCATCAACTGTATTCATCTCAAAACCAAATGAGAGAATTACTTGATGAAATTTATGGTACCATTGACGAGAAGCTTGTTTTAGCCCATAAATGGATTTTCTTAGTTTGCGCACCATATTCTTTGGGTCTTCCAACACAAAGTTTTCTGGCTGCACCATATAGATCGTCTCATCAATGTCGCCATTGAGAAAAGCTGTCTTTACATCCATTTGATGAAGCTCCAAATTAAAGTGAGCAACAAGAGCCATGATTATTCTTAAAGAGTCCTTCGATGAAACCGGAGAGAAAGTCTCTTTATAATCAATCCCCTCCTTTTGAGTATAACCCTTAGCTACAAGACGTACCTTATATCTCTCCACATTACCATTAGAATCCCGCTTGGTTTTAAAAATCCATTTGCAACCAATGGGTTTCACTCCTTCAGGTAATGGGGTAAGTTCCCAAACTGAATTGTCTTGCATAGACTTATACTCCTCATTCATTGCTTCGATCAACTTATTTGAACGAGGATCTTGCATGGCTTGACGAAAGTTGACCGGGTCGTCTTCCGTCATGCCAACATTTTCCTCTACCTCATTGATAAATGCTACATAATCATCCGAAATAGCATTTTTCCTTTCTCTAGTGGATCTCCGCAATGGAGCTGGCTCTTGAGGCACTTGTTCTTGAGGATCTTGAATTTGACCTGGATTTTGTTCTTCCTGAACAACCAAATCATCTTGAGTTTGTTCAATAATGGGAAAGTCAATTGGTGGAAGAATCATTTCTGGAATTGTTACCGATTCTTCCTCAAAGACAAAATCTTTAACCTTAATCTTCCCCCCAAACTCAATATCCTCAAAGAACGTTGCCGTTCCCGTCTCAAAAATTGTTCTCAAATTAGGATCATAAAATTTATAGCCCCTTGATTTTTCTGAGTACCCTATAAAATAGCTGCTAATTGTTCGGGGTTCAAATTTCTTTTCATTCGACCTATAAGGCCTTGCCTCAGCTGGACATCCCCAAACATGTAGGTGCTTCAGACTAGGCTTACGCCCAATCCAAAGCTCATAAGGTGTTTTAGTCGCTGCCTTAGTTGGTACTCTATTAAGAATGTATACTGTTGTTTTTAATGCCTCTCCCCAGAGTGACTCTGGCAAGGTGGAATGACAAATCATACTCCTTACCATATCCTTAAGAGTCCTGTTTCGTCTTTCAGCTACACCATTCATGCTGGGTGACCCCGGCATAGTGTATTGTGGGACGATTCCACATTCCTCTAGGTACTTGGCAAATGGTCCCGGACGTTGTTCACCTGAACTGTCATATCTGCCGTAGTATTCACCACCACGGTCAGATTTGACCTTTTTAATTCTCTTATTAAGTTGATTCTCAACTTCTGCCTTAAAGGATTTGAACACGTCTATTGATTGGGACTTTTCGTGAATTAGGTAAAGGTAGGCATATCTAGAATAATCGTCTATGAAGGATATAAAATATTGTTGACCATTCCAAGAAGGAGTTAGAAATGGCCCACAGATATCCGTATGTATCAATTCTAAGACGTCTGTAGCTCTATATGCGCCTAATTTCTTATCTTTAGTCTGTTTTCCTTTAATGCATGCTACACAAACGTTAAAGTCTGTGAAGTCAATGGAATCTAAAATTCCATCTGACACAAGTCGTTCAACTCTATTTTTAGAGATGTGACCTAGACGCTTGTGCCAGAGCACTCCTGAATTGAAATTGTCAATTTTTCGCTTAGTACCACGTGATTCCACACTCAAGGTTTCATTATAGTTAGCCACAGTTTCCAACAAATAAAGATTATCGTAACCAGAAAGTAAACCGGTTCCAACAACATTCGAATTTAAAGACAAAGTAAATTCTTTATTCCCGAATGAACAATAATATCCTGATTTGTCCAAATAAGAAATAGAGACCAAATTCCGTCTAAATGACGGTACAACAAAAGTGTCTTCTAAAATCAAATAATGACCGGAACTTAATAATAATCTAAATTTTCCTATGGCTTCAACTTCTAACTTCTTCCCATTTCCTACATAGATGCATCTTTCAGTATCATTAGGCTTTCGGAAGTTCAGGCAACCCTGCATTGAAACACTAATGTTAGTAGTTGCACCAGAGTCTAACCACCAAGTGTTTCCAGGTACTGAAGCTAAATTAACCTCAGAACAGACCAAAGACAGAATCATACCTTTCTTAACACGCCAAGCGTGATATTTGGCACAATCCTTCTTCACGTGTCCAGAACTCCTGCAGAAGAAGCAGTTGTTATCCTTAGTCTGCTTCTTTTGTTCTGGACCCTTAGCAGCAGCTTTGTTCTTGGGCTCCTCAATTCTTTTCCTTTTGCCCTTGTCTTTAGAGATGCTAGTAAAGTGAGCATTTTCAGTCCTATCTTGCTTCAGCCTGTCCTCTTCTTGCACACATAATGAAATGAGCTCATTAAGAGTCCATTTCTCCTTTTGACAATTATAAGTCACCTTAAATTGACTGAATTATGCAGGAAGAGACAACAATACTAAATGAATGAGTAAGTCATCTGACAACTCAAGCTTTAGTCCTTTAAGCTTAGAAGCAATGTTGGACATCATCATAATGTGCTCTCTTATATTTCCCTTGCCTTGATACTTCATGGAAATTAAATTCTGAAGCAAAGAACTTGTTTCAGCCTTATCACTTTTTTCAAAGCGTTTTTCCATCTCAGCAAGGAAATTTTTAGCTGTAACTATCTCATCCGAGACAACACCTCTAAAGACCTCAGGAATGTCACGCTTTATGATCATAAGACTTATGCTATTTGAGCGATCCCATTTCTCATACTCTAATTTTTCCTGAGAAGAGCTAGACTCCTTAGGAGTAGGGGGTCGATCAATTCTTAATGCAAGGTCTAGATCCATGCAGCCAAGAACAATCAGAATGTTCTCTTCCCATTCCTTAAAATTTGTCCCATTAATGACAAGAATAGAACTCAAATTTGCAGATATGGAAGCAATAGATGCTGAAAATTAAATAAAGAACGAAACTTAGAAACTCACATTATAGGAAAATAAATCAATAAATAAATAAATACATATGCTCAAATCATGGAATTTAACCCATCTCAAGATACCCAGTGCACCATTGGTGTCAAGTCTTTGGGCAGTAAAACCAACTGCTAGTGGTACTCTTGTTGCAACGATCAAATATTGACAATAAGACATGTCAAACAATAAACCTTCCTTTGGGCCGATTTACTGCTCACATGTATACCAAATAATTGTCACACATTTATCATCGCAGGTGTATATGTAATTCTGCCGAATATTAACCTTCCTTTGGGCCGGTCAATATCCGCATGAATAAACATATACACAGCCATTTGACACTCTTCACGAGCAATTTATACAAGAGAGGTCACTTTGGCGACGTCAAGTTTCAATTAACTCATTCAAAATGTCAAACTTGACTTGAACATAATTTTATTATATCCAAATAAAACAATATTTAAAAAAAAAATATTGTTCACTAATATAAACTGTGTTTCATTAGTATTTGATAATTATTATTTTATCAAAAGAAAAATGATAATTATCAAAAAAAAAAAAAATTCCTGTTAAATTGAAATCACATAACTATGTAGCTCAATTAATTTAATGGGAGGTCTTGCGTTTGACTCAAAAGTCTCAACAGGAACAAAATTGCTTTTCTTTAAAAAACCAAATTAAAATTAAAATGCATAAATTGTCCAAATAAAGCTTGATTTCCTTGAAAATTGCAAACCCATATACACAGCCATATTTACCAGTGAATACGGGCGAGGCGTAGTGAAAATCTAGTAAGCAAAACTCATGGCAAATCTCATCATTCAAGAGATAACAAATTAGGAAACATTATAAATAATCAAAAATAAATCTAGCTTTTCAATTAGCGCTTAGCTCACTGCCTTGACCGAAACTAGATCATAAGAACAGAAACAGTAATAAAAGATATTCAAATTTAGGAACAGATATATAAAATCAGATTTCAGAATAAGCTACATTACAAAGAGCGAATGAACATAAAATTAAGCTAGAACCTGGCATGCCCTGAAGCTTTAAAAATTGTTGAATCTCAACAAATTAATTTATCAGAAAATTTATCAAATCAGTAATCCACTACTTTACTAAAGCGATTTGAAATTTCGGTTTCATTTGAAATCTTTTTGTTTCTAAAACTTTCTTGATCTTTACTTCCCGTTACAAGAGATAACAAGACCGTGAATTTAATTTATAACCGGAAACAAAAAAAAAAATATGGATTCCATAATATATATATCCAAATTCCCAAATTATAAACCCTAATTTTTCAATCATGTCAAAATTCCCAAATTATAAACCCTAATTTTTCAATCATGTCAAAATTCCCAAATTGAATCCTAAAACAAAGACAATAACCGAATTTCATCATGAATTAAACATGGTAGGCTCTGATACCAATTGTTGGAATACAATCCTATAACCTTATGCTCAATTAATCCATGCCAATTACATGATGAATAACCAAAGGCGGAAGCGTACCTGTGGGAACTGCCATTTATGAAATCCTGGGATGATGATGATAGAGCCAATGGGTTGGGTGATCTTCCTCAGCAAAACACCCTGAAGACCTTGCTCTCTTGATGGGGATAGAGAGAACCAGAGAGTTTTCTCCTTAGGGTTTTTGAAACTGAATAGTCTTGTTGTGTTTGCCTTGAGGACCACTACCCCTATATATAACTATTATTAGTTATATTCCAAATTGCAGTATTACTAATTCAGCCCCTCATTAAATTAGAAACCGTCTGGTATCTACACAATTAATTTTCATAATTATTATGCTCTTTAACCATAAACTATTATATATTATTTGACCCCTAGTTTATTGGCTAATTATATAATGACCCTACCACACTTTATTAATTAATTACATATGTGACCCATAAATCTTACATTTCTTTGCTCTTCTTTGAAGTTGGAGAGGAAAAAAAAAAAAACCAAAAAGATTTAAAAATTAGAAACAAAAAATTGTAAAGAAAAATAGGAAAACAAAGGAAAGTAACGCCACA